>OY757551.1:14244111-14294802 GCA_963584105.1 Alviniconcha strummeri
AACGTACTGCAGCTCCTTGATTCATTGGGAGAAATGGCGTGTTCTGGTTTGGAGTAAGTCACATGCCATTTGCCCTTCTGATCTACATCTTGTTATGTCCGACCTGCGAGCATTCAAGATTCAAGATTATTATCTCATCAGAGAAATTGAATACGTGGCTGAACATATATCACATCACAGTAAACAATAACAGATGTTGCACATTTAAGTAAGTAAAGTAAAGTAAGTAACTTGATGTTTTACGCCCAGTCAACCATTACGGTTATATCAGGGCGATAAAACTCAAAGAAAAGTTTTGAAAATACAGGTAATATAAAAAGGCACATGTTACACTATTAATTTGCATACTTTACACAGTGCTGTTATACGTTTACACACACACACACACACACACACACACACACACACACACACACACACACACACACACACACACACACACAGAAAATACCACACACACGTGTGTGCACACACACACACACACACACACACACACACACACACACACACACACACACACACACACACACACACACACACACACACACACACACACACACACACACACACACACTGATCTGACGTTTGAATGGATTTATCTGTTCAGAAATGGTATTGACTGCAGCACAAAACTTAGTTTTGTTCACACTGTATTAGATTTCAGAACGCGAAATCGTCTACCAGTTGGAAGAAGCTCACAATATTTAACAAGGACATGGCTGTTGTCATCGACAATCACCCTAGCCTTCAGTAGCATACGATGTTCATACAACTGACTTAAGTGTTCTTGTCTTTCACCTACAACCTTGCCACACACATTCACCACTTTATTCAGGATATTTTTGCTTTTCACATTCAAGCCACCAACTCAGCACAGGAACGAAAATGTTAAAACTGATTCAATACAACTCCGGGAGAAACCGCATAGATATTAAGACATCTTAGCTTTTAAGGCAAAATATTTTGGACTGACATCTTTTGTGAATAAAATCAGTGTTCCTGTTAAAATTCAGCTTGTTGTCTAAGACTGTTCTTTGATATTTGTACTCAGCCACTCTTTGAACTTTCACGCAATCAATAAAGTGATCTGGAATGACAGTTGGAGCTTTTCTAAAATCCATGAACAGTTTCTTTCTTTTCTTTACATTCAAGTCAAGGGAAGTATACCTGCACTGGACCTTTCAACTTCAGCAAAATAAGCAGAATCTGAGCTGGAAAAATTGTCTATTGCAGAATCGTAAATAAACAGAATCTGAGGCTGGAAAAATATCCTATTGCAGAATCGTCAGAGTATTTATGACTGGTGTTGGTCAGCGCCTGGACGCCTTACACTGGAAAAAGCGACAGCAGGCGAAAGAGCAGTGTATGCGCTGTTGTAGTGTGCGATTTTTAATCTGCCCAGAGATATTTTCGTGCTCGTCCAGAAGCACTCGAGTTTTGCATAATGTTTCATGCTCATCTGAGGGATCAGACAGTCCGTCCCATTGTTTCCTTTTGCAGACGAAGTGTACCGCTGGGCCATGATCGTTGTGAAAACACTTGTCGATAGCGTTAATTTTGAGGAGTTGTGTATCTTTCCCAGCTGTATGCTTTCGCATGTTCACTGTAAATGTGGTATGCAGCTGGTTGTGTGCATTATGAATAAAGACGTGTCGTGGTTTGCTGGTGATACTGTACAATATAAATAAAGACGTGTTCCTTTTTGCAGTTAATAATATTAACAAAAGGTGTATCATACTGATATCATACTTCAGCGTGGTGAAAACTGTCCATCATGTAAATGTGATTATGCTCATGGATTCAATCAAAAAGCTGGCTACAAAAAAGAAAAAGCCGACTTGACATCATATCCATGATCACCAGTCCTGGAGGAGAGAGGCATGGCAGCAAAAGGGCGGTGCAACATTACAACTTTTCCAAAGTCAGCGCTGGGGACACCTTCGACAGACGGGGTGGAGCACATAATTATGGGCTTTCCAGAAAGCTTAGATTCCATGCTGAACTAAAGTGGACTAAACCGATAGCGTGAACAATAAATATGTCATGCCATGTGTGCAGATTCTGTGGGTTGCGTGGACCCTAAGAGCTGTGAGGACTTCTGCGAGAACGCAGTGGGCTGTTCCAACATCGCTTACCCCAAACTGGTGCTGGAGCTTCTGCCTGTTGGTCAGTGTGTGTGTGTGTGGGGGGGGGGGGGGGGGGGGGGATGGGGGGGGGGGGGCGGGACTGTCGTTATTTGTTGGGCTTCACAGCATTAGCAAACCGTCCATTTGAAAAGATCGCGCAGAGCCCAGAGAAGGTGAGCCCAAACAAAGTGTACCCTGTCAATGTCAACCCAAAAGTGTCAGACTGCTCTAACTTCCCAACACCACAGCAATGGTCACTTGACAGTTGTGGTAAAATGCTTTAATGTTATCGGGAGAAATAGTAACGGGTTGTCTGTCCGACTTTCTCTTTATTTCGTTTGAGCTACTGGTTGATCTGATCTGCAGGATGGTTGCATCGGTGGGTTGGATTTAATAGAAGAAGAGATTGACTGATCGGTCGATCGACTGACTGAACGCATTGCTAATTCATATAATTATGGTAAAATCACTATACGGTTTAGGCTGTCCCGACAGGGCGGGAAGGGTAGTGGTAGTGGTGGTGGTAGTGGTGGTTGTGGCGGTGGTAGCGGTAGTTGTGGTTGTGGTGGTGGTGGTGGTATGTGTGTGTTGGTGGACATCAGAAATAATGCGACAGAAGAATGCTTACAAACACAGCAGACAAATGTTGAAACTTATGCCAGAGTACTGACATTCATTAGACGAAAAGGACAATAATTGTTACAGTCATCCTAAGTAGTCAAAATAATCTTTCCATGTGCTAGCTGCTAAGCTTTCAATGACATGTTTGGTTTTTACACGTCAGTGACGTTACGTTAGGCTGAGAAGCGAATGATGACGTGATTGGTTTTTACACGTAAATGGCTGTGAAGCGAATGATGACGTGCTTGGTCTTTACGCGTAAATGACATCAGACTGAGAAGCGAATGATGATGTGGTTGGTCTTTACACGTAAGTGAGATTCGGCTGATAAGCGAATGATGATGTGGTTGGTCTTTACGCGTTAATGCCATAAGACCGAGAAGGGAATGGTGGCGTGTGGCGTGTGTTGGCAGGACTACGTGGTTTGTTAATGGCCGTGATGCTGTCAGCAATCATGTCGTCCCTAACCTCCATCTTCAACTCTTCTGCCACGCTGTTCACCATGGACCTGTGGAGACGTTTCAGACGTCGAGCCACACAGCGGGAGCTGCTTATTGTGGGCAGGTGGGCTATGCAACCACGGAGGAAGATTAGTTAGCTTTGACTACTGCAATTTTCTCCTGTCGGGCTTTCCTCAGTATCTCAGAAACAAAGTACAAAACATCCAGAACAACGTTGCTTGCCTTGTCCTGACAGTTCTCAACTTAACTGTCCATATCTCTCCTCGTATTGCTTCTCTCCATTGGCTGCAAGATTCACGAATACAGCTGTGCTATAACTGCCTCACCTCGAGTGCTCCTGGCTACTTGACTGAAATCATAAACGTTCACAAAGCGACCCGCCAGGTACACTCTTCTTCTGATACACAGTTTGCATTTTTTTGGTCTTCCATCTGTACGCACGCACTCGCTTGGTCTGAGATCTTTTTTTGGTGATGCTGCACCGTCTGTCTGGTACAGTCTTCCTTGTAAAGTAAGATTATCAAACACACACATCTTTTGAATCATCTTTTAAACCTCACCTCTTCAATTGACTATTGACTCGCCTCCTATTGACTCAATGTGTGTGTGTGTGTGTGTGTGTGTGTGTGTGTGTGTGTGTGTGTGTGTGTGTGTGTGTGTGTGTGTGTGTGTGTGTGTGCGTGTGTGTGTGTGCGCGCGCGCGCGCTCTCTCTCGGGCGCGCGCTCTCGCGCGCTCGGAGAAGTTTGTGTTGACTGTGTTTTGGTTCTTTTCTTTATTTTTGTTGTTGATGATGATGATCGCATTTATGTAGCGCTGTTCTCAGCTCTTGAGCGGATTCACTGTCTTGCATATTGCTTCAGAGTTGTAGAATACCTTTTTCAGATCAGTGTGCAGTGTTGTGCCATCTGCCAACATGTCACAATCAACAGATATATTTTTCATTTGTAACGGAAGGTCATTAATAAAAAGACTAAATTGAACAGGTTCCAAGACAGAACCTTGTGGTACACCAAACTTTACTGAGTCTTCATAGGAGTAAGAGCCGTGGAGTAAGACACAATGCATTCTGTTATCAAGTTTGAAAAGGGTACAGAACTTTAGTTTTGATACATGGTGAACGTCTTCAATAGGACATCGTGATCAACGAGGTAAAAAGCTTTTAGGTTGATGATCCCTTTTATATAGCGCTATTCTCCGCTCTCGAGCAGACTGTGACTGCGCTCGCATGTGATTATACATGAAGTAAGTAAGGAAACCATAAGGCTTATTAGGGACGGGTGAATATATAGCTTCTTATAGCGCGTTTTTGAATATCCACATTAGTGGTGTACTTACAGCGCTGGCGTGGCTGGTGCCACATGAAACTGCTGCCGTCTCGGCACGTTCTGTGTACACCATACAACCATGCACCATGTCATTTCATGCAAATTTTAAGCCACATAATTATGTAAGGTGCATGCGTGTTTAGCTGTAACCTGCCACCTGCTCTTTTGGCAGAATGACCGGGACCTTTCACGTACTGCTACGGTAAGACGGGGTGGAGAAGAAAATTCTACCGCCGTTCCTGCAGGGATTCGAACCCGCGACATTTCAGTCACGAGTCCGGCGCTCTAACCGCTGAGCTATCCCCTGTTTTAGGTTTAGGAATACCACGCTAGACACCTCAGATTTATTCATGGCTGTTAGCCAAGAATTTGTAATGCGTGCCAGTGCGATGTTGGAGCAGTATTTACTTCTAAATCCAGACTGAAAAGGGTGAAGGAGTTGGTCTTCACCTAATAATCATTTAAGTAAATGTGCACCTGCATAAGCTTTGAGAAAACAGACAGAAGTGATATTGGTCTATAATTATTTGGATTTGTTCTTATATTTTGGAAGAGGAACCACTTTTGCTCTTTTTTTTAAGCTCACGTGGAATAATGTTTTTCTCGACGCACAAACTAAAAATGTATGTAAGCAAGTCTATTATGTGTGGTAATGACAATTTTAGTAACTGGTTGCTTATACCATCCTAACCAGACGATTTATTTTTTATTTTTCCAACTTCGATATATATTTGCTTGTTTCCGAAACGCAAACATATGGGATGACAAATGGGTCTTGCCCTCTAGCTTTTTTGTTTGCGGAAATCATGTAGAAGAGTCGAACGCTCATATACATTTGTTCGTGGTTCTGTTAATGATTCTGCCACAGACACTAAGTGATTATTAAAAATATTTTCGGGACGTCGGCAGACAAAGAAAGTTATGTCTTTTCGTAAACACATCTAGAGCACGCCACACTTATGACAGAAATTATTATCACGCTCAGTGAGCTTTTGGAAGTTTTTGTTATTTTTTTTAATTTATTTTTTTCTTTTCTCAAAGAATTTTTACTTTATTTCTTAGTTTCACGTATTCAGGGAAGCATTTTTATCTCTTTAGTTTTTCTATTTCTGTTATTGTTTCCTTAATGTCTTTGTTACGCCATAGTGGTAACTTTGGATGCTTTACCCGCTTGCGCTTTAAAGGTGCGTGTCTATTGACAACGGTGATATAGAAGGCTTGTCGGGATCAGTACAGTTCAGGACTTGGGAGACCGTAGCCCAGTGCAGGTCAGTGTAAAAAACTGTTTTATTAAAATGTTTAAAAGACCGACATTACATATATGAATGGGTTTTAGGCGCACATTTTGGAAGCTTAATAGATCTCGAACAGGCATTGGAACAATGGTCCCTTATGCTCGGGTCAGGTACACTGATGCTGGTGATAACGTCTGGTTTGGTTGTGTATGTAATGGTCGATAAAAGTAGCAGACGTCTTTTGTGAGCCGGTTTGGCCTAGCGGTAAGGTGTTAGGCTGGTAAGCAGAGGGACTTCGGTTCGAATCCGCTTCGGCTCTCCGTTCTCTTCAAAAATTGTGGTCTCTGGACACTGTCTTGTGACTTTGTCCCTCACAATTAATGAAACGTTAAAATGGCTCTCATTACTGCCCATCTTAATGCAGGAGTCATTCTGGTGGTGGCAGTGTAGCGATAGGTATGTAACAGTCTTCCTCTCCCCCCACCTCCATAACCCCTTCCCCCCTTCCCTAATAAGCCGTACGGGTTCTGTGGACATTAAGCACCATGTTTACTTTGGCAGGCGTCTGTATTATTCTAGTAGGTGATTTCACAAGCTAGATTAAGTCTAGCAGTGCAATAGTAGCGTCAGTCCCAGGAGGACTGTGGCTTTGCTAAAGTCAGCATTAAAGGTATTAAAATCTGTATCAAAATCTCCTAGTAAAAGAATATCAGTTTGAGGATTAACACTATTTATCATATTATAATGTCCAAAGTTGTGGAACCATTGAATAGAAAAATCACACAGAAGAATTAGGGGCGTTCATGTTTGGTATCAGTTCAAGCCAAATGCATTCAACAAGGCCACTTTGAAGATCTTGACGCCTGTGTGTAATTTCTACAAAGTAATAGTATATGTATACTGCAATGCCATTCTGTCCAATAACAGTTGCATCTTTTCTAGAAATACAATAGTCTGGAATGTTAATATCCATGAACTATACACGCAAACAGAGAGCGAAGACCAGAAAACAAACACAATCGTAAAGTAAATGTCCACGATAACGTTCACAAACAATCAATATCCAATTGGTTAAGTACTGTAACAAGTGTTGGACGTCACAGTTACACTTGCATACACTAATTGTCAGATGGGAAACAGTCAGATTATTTAAAATGCTTGGATGGCGCTACATGCACCACACACCAAGATCATCATTTAGATTGGGATGGGGGCTGCTGCGGGCATAACTCTGACGAGGAGGCCAAGGTTTGTAGGAGTTAAAAGTGTCAGGGGAAGGAATAGGTGAAGGGAGCTAGGCATGGGCGGGCTGCCTGGGTGACGTCATAGGAGCCATCACTCTGCTGCTGAACACGGTTCTCGTGGACATGTCGCTAGCAGGGTGCCGCGGCCAGTGGTGGCCAGCGACTGGGTGGTGGCTCATGTGACGGCGGGCCGTCAGCAAGGGCCACCACTGAACAGGTGGATGGGAGTGGCGGCGGAGAGGGCGATGAGGGAATAGCTCAGTTTCCAGTGACCGCTGTGACGTTGACACTGTATCTACGCGACGTGCAGGGTCTTTGTGTTGCTGCTGTGCGTGGTGGCTATTTTCTGGATCCCGCTGGTGAAGTCGTCTCAGGGGGGACAGCTGTTCAACTACATCCAGGCGGTCCAGGGTTACCTGGGCACTCCCATCGGTGCCCTCTTCGTGTTGGCCGTCCTGTGGAGGAGGATGAACGAACGGGTGAGCATTTCGCACACAACCATCCTCCGACTCTCAGGTGCAGCAATGCTCTTCACTCTGGTGCTGTGCACAGCCAGGCTCTTCTTCAGTCTGGTGCTGTGCACAGCCAGGCTCTTCTTCACTCTGGTGCTGTGCACAGCCAGGCTCCTGGTTTAAACAAAGTTTATTTCTTATATAACAGTTCATTAACAACATAACAGTTGGGCCGTGCAACAAGCAAAGATACTTATATTAGTACGGCCCGAGTCGTACGTAAACTGATGACGTCACAAACATATATTTGACAGACAACATGGCGAACATAAGAGGAACTTATAATAAAGATGATATTAATATTTTAGCGCGTTCGTGTGTGTGTGTGCGCGCGCCTGCGCGCGCGCGCGTGTGTGTGTGTGTGCGTGTGCGTGTGTGCGCGTGTGTGTGCGCGCGTGCGTGCGTGCGTGCGTGCGCGTGTGTGTGTGTGTATGTGTGTGTGTGTGTCTGCGCGTGCGCATGTGTGTATGCGTATGTATGTGTGTGCGTACCTGCGTGTGTGCGCGTGTGTGTGTGCGCGTGCGCGCGCGTGCTTGGAGAGAGAGAGAGAGAGAGAGAGAGAGGTGTACGCACCAGCCTCAGTCCCAAGAGAGGCTGCACTGAGTGTGAGTTTCGTTTTTATTACTACAGACACTTTGTAGATGCGTGGCGTGCGTGCGTGCGTGTGTGTTTTGGCTGTTGGTCAGGCACTAGAAACGCCGTGTTCGGCGTATAAATTCATGTACTTTTTTAAATATGAATTCGTTTTGGTGGGTTCCAAGCGACCGGTTACCAAAGAGTAATATTTGAATGTCTAAATAATTATCCTCTATCTGCATAAGTGTGTCTCTTCGTATATCGTGATAGTTGGGACATAATAACAAAAAGTGTTCTGCAGTTTCGAACGGGTGGCCGCAAGCGCATGACTGGTTTTCGGTTAGATGTCGGTTAAAAAGATCAAAATTTAAGTCACTCATTTGAAGTCGTAATCTACAGTGAATTATTTGTTCCATCCTTTGGCCGGAATAGTAGTAACTAGGGACCTTAGTATCGTTATTAGTTAAATAGCGCTTAAACTCACTAAGAGAAGAACTTTCTTGAATATTTACTGGTAGGTTGTTCCGAAAGAGTTACGGTATAGTTCAGTTCGGAAGGAGGGTATGATACGTTCATAAGGTCGACGTCTGTGGTATGGATTAGTTGTTGAAACTAGGGGTGGGAGGAGGTCTGAGAGATAATCTGGACAAGTATTGTTTATCATCTTATGGAACTGTATCAGTTTGTGTCTTTTACGTCTTTCTTTTAAAGTACAAAATCCCGACTCGTTGTAAAGTTTTTGATGACTTGTTCCCCGGACAGAACCAGTGATAATTCGTATGGCTTCAAGATGAAGGTTTTCGAGCATGTTAGATTGTGTATTAGTACAATTATCCCAGATAATATCAGCATAGTCAAAAAGTGGAAGAATAAAAGATTTATACATTATTTCAAGTGCTTTTCTTCCTAGTTTATATTTGAAGTGTCGCAAGCAGTTAATGAGCATATTTACTTTTCTAGAAATGTTACTGATATGTTCGTCCCACTTGCAGTTGTTTTGAAGAGTGATTCCTAGATGTTTGTGATGTGGTTTATCTTCGAGCACTACATTCCCAAATGTAAGTTGGTGTATCGGTTTTGTATCACGTTTAATGTTTACAAGTTCTGTCTTTTCTTCATTGAATTTTACTTTCCAAAGTTTTGCCCAGTCACTGATTTTTACTAGATCACACGTAAGTATTTCGGCTCTAGTGTCTGGATTCGTGAGGCCTAATGACATACTAGTGTCATCAGCAAATAGTTTAATGATGGACTCAATACTGTGCCCGATGTCGTTAATGAATATTAAAAACAAGAGGGGACCCAGCACAGATCCTTGAGGTACACCAGCGGGAATTTTTTTTTTCTGAAGATTTTTCTCCTTTAATAACTACTGCCTGAGTGCGATCTGTCAGGTAATTTTGGAACCACTTCAACAGCTTTCCTCTTACACCTATAGACTCTAGTTTTAGTAGAAGGCCTCTATGCCATACACGATCAAATGCCTTAGAAATATAAAAATATACAGACTGAGTGTATTCTTTTGTCGAAGTTTGAACACAGGTTTTCATAGATGCACAAGAGCTGACTTGTAGTTGACTCGCCAGGCAGGAAACCAGACTGCGATGGAGTGATTATGTTATTCAGCATCAAAAATCTATAAATATGCCTGTGCACACACCGTTCGAGCACTTTTCCTACACAGCTCAATAATGAAATTGGACGGTAATTGTTACACAGTGTTGCATCGCCTTTCTTGAGTACAGGCGTTACTGCTGCGGTTTTCCAGATAGACGGAAAGACGCTTTCATTTAAACAACGGTTGAAGAAACGTGTTAAGTGGACAGAAATAACATCATTTGCAGCTATTAATAATCTGTTGTGTATTAAGTCTGGGCCTGTAGCTTTTTTGGTATTAAGATTGTTTATTATTTCTTTAACCTCAAATTCAGTCAGCTTAATATCATTTATTTCACAGTCGAGAAATGTAACTTGTGGTAGCGAGTCGTCCTCGTTTTCTAAGGTAGCTTGTTCGATGAAAAATTCATTAAGTGTATCTGCCTTTTCTTTATTTGCATAAATAATTGTTCCATTTTTAGACATTGGGGGGATTTCCTCAGGGCCGATACCTTTTTTCCTGAGAATGGATTTGACTAGTTTCCACCAATCCTTGCTGCCGAAACGTTCCTGGTTGGATATTTTTTCGGTGAGTTCATCAAAGTAATCAAGTTTACGCTTCCTAACTTTGGAAATAACATTATTTCTAAAAGTGCGAAAGTTGTCCCAATCAGCTTTCAGATTACTCCGCTTAGCTTTCTTATGCATTTTGCCACGTTGCTTTATTAATAATCGAATTTCGTTTGTCATCCAAGGGGCATCATCTGTACGCACACGGACTGTTTTAACTGGCATGCACTCTTGTGCAGAATCCATAAATACTTGTGTAAACATACGTGCACTTTCGTCGATGCTTCTTGTTTCAAGAATATCTTCCCAATTCTGGCCTTGAAGAAGACTACAGAATTTATTTTTGTCTAGTTTCTCATAATTATAAATAGTTCTCTTAAACCTATGGCTATGATGCTTGGGTTGTTGAAGAACAGCACAAGGGACACTGTGGTCACTATAAAATGACGGCAAGATATCGGTATACTTTACAATTCGGGGACTTTGTGTGATGATCAAGTCAAGGCACGAGATAGTGGTTTCTGTTATTCTTGTGGGGGAGTTAATTAACTGATGCAGCTGGTACATATTTAAAATGTTGAGTAAATGCTTTGATGGGTTATCAAAAAAATCCGTGTTAAAATCGCCAAGTATTATATATTTGGTCATAGTATTGTTTACTTTTTGGATGCTCTCGTTAAGAAGGTCCCAGTATTCAGTTTTAGCATTGGGAGGGCGGTAGAATGAACCTACGAGGAGATTTTCCTGGTTAAGTTTGGTTTCGACCCAGACGGCTTCAAGATTATTCACGTGCAAGTCCGGTCGTGGTTTACAGTAAAGGTTATTTCTAACATAAATTGCTACGCCTCCGTGTGGGTCGTCAGCTCTGTCCTGTCTGACAGGTGAATGGAAATTTGTTAAGCGAAGGTCGTTATTATCGTCCTTTTTAGACAGCCAGGTTTCGGACAGTGTTATGATGTCAAAATTCTCGCTTTCTGCCTCAAGAAGGTCCAGTTTCTTTCCTAGGCTTCGAGCGTTAACGTGCACGACACATAGACCCTTTTCTAATGGAGGACCTGGATTTCTTTCTACATCTCCTGATATAAAAAGCAATAATTTTTTGTACAGATTAAAAAACATACTATTTTGTTTAGCTGGGTGATCACTCAAAGAGCCGCTCTTATTACATGAGGTTGGCTTCGTTTTACACGCTAGTCGCAAGAGTAGATCTTGTGTACTAAAAGTGTACTGAAGACAGAAATACACAAATGTGGCAAATATTAAACGGTCTGAGCAATTTGGACTAATGAGTATGAAGAATGGTATGATTGTTGACTGGTCTAAAAAAGCTAGTTTACGGCCCAGTGCTGCCACCCTTATGTCAAAGTTCCCAATCCTAGCTCTGTATATGTTTGTGTCTACGGTCATAGTTTAGGTAACTGTGCCAGTGAGCACATTGAAAATAAAAGTGGCTAGGACTGCTGTCTTGGTATGAACCGGCACGTACATCCTATGGAGCGACAGAAGGGAGAATAAGAAAAAGGCAAAAGAAGCGACGCGCTGGAAAGCACGCGACAGAAAGAAGGTAGCGCTAGAGCGCGTCGGTGAGAAAACTATATACATGAACAACCAAACAATGGACAATAAAACCAAAATCCAATGCAAAACAAACAAGCAAAACAAAAAAGCGACTGAAAATGGCTAAGTCCGAAACGAGCTTAACAGGATGACGGTGTGGCCCCCAACCAGGTACAAAACTACAATGAGATACATAATAATAGCACAGGGCTGCAGGTCTACAAATTGTCATGTCACTTGGAGAAGGAAATCAGTGCGCACGCGAGCTCTCTCTCTCCCCCCCCTCTCTCTCCCTCTCTCTCTCTCTCACATACACACACACACACACACACACACACACACACACACACACACACACACACACACACACACACACACACACACACACACACACACGCACACACAGTTTTACTTTCAACCCAAGTCTTACATGTAAGTTGTAACAATGTTCAAACTTCGTGCACAGCCAAGCTCTTCTTCACTCTGGTGGTGCTGTACACAGCCAGGTTCTTCTTCACTCTACTGCTGTACACAGCCAAGCTCTTCTTCACTCTGGTGCTGTGCGCAGCCAGGCTCTTCTTCATTCCGGCACAGCCAAGCTCTTCTTCATTCCGGCTGGTGCTGTGCACAGCCAAGCTCTTCTTCATTCCGGCTGGTGCTGTACACAGCCAGGCTCTTCTTCACTTTGGCACAGCCAAGCTCTTCTTCATTCCGGCTGGTGCTGTGTACAGCCAGGCTCTTCTTCACTTTGGCACAGCCAAGCTCTTCTTCATTCCGGCTGGTGCTGTGTACAGCCAAGCTCTTCTTCATTCCAGCTGGTGCTGTGCACAGCCAAGCTCTTCTTCATTCCAGCTGGTGCTGTGTACAGCCAAGCTCTTCTTCATTCCAGCTGGTGCTGTGCACAGCCAAGCTCTTCTTCATTCCAGCTGGTGCTGTGTACAGCCAAGCTCTTCTTCATTCCAGCTGGTGCTGTGCACAGCCAAGCTCTTCTTCATTCCAGCTGGTGCTGTGCACAGCTAGCCTCTTTCTGTAGTGTTGCCGAAACATGGTTCAGTATAGCTTCTTCACTCTGGCACAGCCAAGCTCTTCTTCATTCCGGCTGGTGCTGTGCACAGCTAGCCTCTTTCTGTAGTGTTGCCGAAACATGGTTCAGTATAGCTTTCGTCCACGGAAACCAGAAGGCTCGTTAGGACGGACAGCCCAGGACGGCCACCTCGACTCGCACACAGCTCCTGAACTATGAGGACGCGGCGGTGGTGGTGGTGAAGTGATGCTTAATGTCCTCAGATGTCAGTTGACATATTAGGGACAAGTTGTGACCAATGCCGAAGCACGGTTCAATAAATCTTTACGTCCACGGAAACCAGAAGGCTGGTTAGGACGGACAGCCCAGGACGTCCACCTCGACTCTCACACAGCTCCTGAACTATGAAGGACGCGGCGGTGATGATGAGTTGATGCTTAATGTCCTCAGATGTCATTTGACATATTAGGGACAAGTTGTGACCAATGCCGAAGCACGGTTCAATAAAAGCCACATACGTAAGGTGTATGCGTGTTTAGCTGTAACCTGCCACCTGCACTTTTGGCAGAATGACCGGGATTTTTTACGTGCTACTGTGGTAACACGGGGGTGGAACGGATACCGGAATAAGAGTCAGCACAGAAAGTCGACCCTGGAGAAGAAAATTCTCCCGCCGTTCCAGCAGGGATTCGAACCCGCGACCTTTCAATCACGAGTCCGGTGTTCTAACCACTGAGCTATCCCCGCCCCCCAAGGACGCGGCGGGCCCAGCGCCCAAGTTTTAGCACTTTAGATAATTGGGACCATAAAACTCCCACCCAATCAAAAAAGAGAGACAGGACAAGAAAGAAAAGGTTAAAGGGTCATAACCCGAAACACACAATACACTCGGTTACATATATATATATGACAAGCTATGGTAGGATCAGCTGTGGTATTATAAGGTACGGAAGGCTAGAGTGATTGCAGATGACAACAGCCATGTCCTTGCTAAACATTATGAGCTTCTTCCATCTGGTAGATGATTTTGCATACCTAAATCAAACACAGTCAATCTGCAGTCAACAGCATTTCTAAACATCAGAGCAGTGTGCGTGTGCACGCATGCGTGCGTGCGTTCGTGCATGCGTGCGTGTGTGTAAATTATGTAAATTAGTTTAGTTTTGTATAGTTTTTTGTATAGTTTTTAGTACAGTTTTGTAACTTTTGTATTTTCAATAACTGTTCTTTGAGTTTTAAAACATAAAATATGTGTTATTGTGTACTGTGATGTGGTTAATGTTTAGCCATGTTTTAATTTCTCTGCTGAGATAATAATCTTGAATCTTGAATTTTGTTCCTTTATTTTTGTGGGATGCTGTAAACAGTAGAGTTCATGAATATGTCTCTCCTTCACCCGCTGCGACTGGTGGGATAGCCTACATATATGTGCTGTTAATAATGTTCAGTCTTTGGCCATTTGTGCATTTCCCCAAATTTGTTAGCTTATCAAGTGAGCATGTCAGTGTTCTTTTTTGTCAGTGCTAGTATCTTTTGCTATGTTGGAACTGAGTGTTCAATACTCTCCATTCTTCTTGACCCCCACCAGGGTGCGTTCTATGGCATCATGGTGGGGCACGTATGTGGAGTGATCCGCATGGCGATGGACTTTGCCTACCCTGGCCCCGGCTGTGACGAGGAGGAGACCCGTCCCTCAGTACTCTTCTCTGTGCACTACACCTACTTTGGCGTGATCAACTTCTTCGTCTCCACCATCGCCATTGTTCTCTTCAGCTACACAGACAAGCAGCAGCCAGATGACGAGGTAAGCAGCAGTGGTGGGTAGAAATCCAGACTTTGGACACAGTTCAGAAAAGTGATGGTTACGGAACTCAAAATGATTTTTTTTAAATAAAAGGAAGTTGCTTAGTTCATCCCCCCACAGAGGTCTGCCTGAATATGGATCCCAATGGAAGGACATGCCTTGGGGTGTAACTGCATCATGGAAAAATGCAGTTTCTATTCTCTCCCTCCCCTCTGTCCCCGATTTATCTCAGTTCCCATGCTCTCTCTTTCTCTCTCACCCCTCCACCCTTCTCCACCCTCCGCCTCCCTCCCCCCCCCCTCTCGCCTGAGCTCTCCCCCCCCCCCCCTTTGAATTTGATATCATAATTACTATTTGAGTGTTTGAATTTGTATGAACTCTAGGCTGTCTGACACAGTGACACTGACAGGCATTTGTGCCTCATGTTGCCAGTCAGTCTTTAGTGTGTGTGTGTGTGTGTGTGTGTGTGTGTGTGTGTGTGTGTGTGTGTGTGTGTGTGTGTGTGTGTGTGTGTGTGAATGTGTGTGTGTGCAAGACTTTAGAAGAGAGTGTGTGTGTATGTGTGTGTGTGTGTGTGTGTGTGTGTGTGTGTGTGTGTGTGTGTGTGTGTGTGTGTGTGTGTGCGTGTGTGCGTGTGTGTGTGTGTGACTGTGACTGAGTGAATGTGTGTGTGTGTGTAAGTATAATGTGAGAGAGAAAGTGTGTGTGTGTGTGTGTGTGTGTGTGTGTGTGTGTGTGTGTGTGTGTGTGTGTGTGTGTGTGTGTGTGTGTGTGTGTGTGTGTGAAGATGAAGTCAAGTCAATATATTTTCAGCTAACTACTAAAGGTTAGGCTCATTGATCTGAAAACAATGTGTAAATAGAAGATTAGAGCTTGTGTGTGTGTGTGTGTGTGTGTGTGTGTGTGTGTGTGTGTGTGTGTGTGTGTGTGTGTGTGTGTGTGTGTGTGTGTGTGTGTGTGTGTGTGTTCAGATTTATAACTGTAACCGAGTGTATTGTATACATGTTCCGGGCCATGACCCTATAACTTTTTCTTTCCGGTCCTTTTCCTTTTTTTTATGGCCCAATTATCTAAGGTGTTAAAAGTTGTGTGCTGGGCCGGCAGCGTCCCTTTTCCCCCAGTGTCCCTGCAGAGGCAGGTTGTTTGTTTAACTGTTGCGGCCGGTGTTCATGTGTTTTCATCAGGGGAGAGCCTGTAAGTAGTAATTTTTCTATGGCTTGTTGTTCTGTTGTTTCTTATTGATGTAAATAATGTATGTTTATAATGTTATCATGTTCACAGCCTGCCTTGATTTTGGTTCTTAAATACGTGGGTAATTTCGGCGTTAGATTGCCGCCTGGTTGCAGCCGCTATGGCGTCAGAGTACCTTGTATGTGTGTTCATATCTTAAGCTATTATGCCACAAGATGACCAGTGCTTCCAAAATGTATGCAGCTAACCCTGGTTAGCTGATATGTAGCTAGTATGTTATGTTGCCATTGCTGGATGTTCAGTTTGAGTGATGCTTTGCCGATGCAAAGTTATCCCTCTAAAGTATGGGCATAACTTCTTTGTTTGTTTTCCTACCGATCTATGTTTCTACATGAAATCGGTGGTATATCATGGCTAACACTTTGAAGATGTTGACTTCATAGTTGTGGAATGTTCAGTTTACTAGTTGAATATGGTGTAGTACATAGGGGTGATTGTATAAACTGTGAGACATAGTGTTATTTCTGCTTGATCCTGCTTTTGTATGGCCGAGTCTTGGGCGCGCAGACTTTCACTCTACTTAGCTTGTAAACCCTTTTCCGGGTCTTTGTGCGTGTACCCGAACTGGCCGGTGATGCGCGTCAGTGGTGGCAATTAGGTCTTTGTCTCTGTTCACTAACCGAGCAGATCAGCAGTTTAGATTCTTGATGACGTTGTTCACAGCTGGATATGCTCTGCTAGTCAGTAACAGTAACATGCTGTAACGCTTTGAGTAACGAGGCTGGAGCCAGTCAGTTTATGACTGACTTCCTCCCGCTTACGACATGGTCCCAAATGCCACCCGTGTCACTATCCATCTCGTTGTGTGCTTAAGTGGAACTGCTGTAACGATTATCTCACTCTTTCCTGTTTAGTTAAGAATGAGCTTGGTAATCCGCATTCTTCACTGTTACTTTGTTGTATACTTCATTATACTGGGAGTTCATCAGTTAACTGACTGGCCGTCTCTTGTATACTCACCGTGACTCTGTGAGATACGGGTTTTAAGTGTAAGTCAAGCACACGATTCATGTGCTTGATAATTAATCCTTTTGTCACAGTTACCCTCATGTATTGTATTAACCTACAGGTAAACTACATGGTTACTGTATTTATTATGTAGGGGAGTTGAGGGGAAGCAGGTTGGAAGCATGGATGAAGAGCCACAAGTCAGAGGTTGCTATAACATTTATTTGTACACCAACCAACCTGGAAACAGTGAGATGAACTCCGGCCGCAACAGTTAACAAACAGCCTGCCTATGCAGGGACACTGGGGGAAAAGGGACGCTGCCGGCCCAGCACACAACTTTTAACACCTTAGATAATTGGGCCATAAAAACCCCACCCAATCAAAAAGGAAAAGGACCGGAAAGAAAAGGTTATAGGGTCATGTGTGTGTGCAGATTTATTAAAAAAAAAAAAAAAAAATGCATTTTAGAAATACTGAAGAATTATGAACAGTAAACTTTATTGTTAGTAACAGTATGAGTGTATGTCTGTGTGTACCGTGTATTTCTATATATGTGAATGTGTGTGTGGTGTATGCATGTATGTGTGTGTGTGTGTGCATGCATTTGCGTGTGTGTGCGTGCGTGCATGTGTGTGACTGTGTGTTCATGTGTATGTATGTGTGTGTGTCTTTGTGTGTGTGTGTGTGTGTGCGTGCATGATCAAGTCCATATATTTTGTGTGTGTGTGGGGTGTACTTTAATCATCCCTCACAGGGCAATTCAAGTAACCACTAAATGCTCATTAATTTAAAAACATCAAAATAGATTAGGGATTGTGTGTGTGCACGCGTGTGCAGTCAAATTTATATATATATATAAAAAAGTATTTGTTAAATATTGAGGAATTATGAACAGTAAACCATATTGTTATAATTGTATTGTTGGTAACTGTATGAGTGTATGACGGGGTTTTTTTTGTATCTGCATTTATATGTTTGTGAAATTTGCCACAAGTAGAAATTCATTGGCACATTGCTTAAGACAGATTAATATATTTCTTTCACAAAGCTGTATAATCACTGCATGCATGTGTATGTGTGTACAGTGTGAGTGAGTGTTGTGTATGTGGGTATAATATATATGGGTCATTCTCCTGAAAACTGGACCAAAGAGGGTGCCGCTTTCCCAATGAAATAAAAAATAAAACATGAAACTGTTTAAACTATCACTGTATTTCTGATGTAATGTGTTTGGAGAAATGAGGTAAATGCCACAATGGGTGAATGCGTCATTATTTCTTGTGCTTTCTTGTGTCTTTTGGGGTAAAAATTGTGATATTTTCATGACCGCCATTTGTGACATGGCTAAGGGAAGGTTAGCTGATCACAGATATTTCCTTGGAATCATTCATGATTGAATAAAAACAGGTTTCATGAGAAAGAAAGAGGCTAGTTCTTACATGCAAATGGTATTTATTGTGTGTTGCTAGCTACTAACAGCTCCAAACTAAGGAAAGATAATCAGTGTCTTGCACATTACCGATGGTGTCTTCTGAGTGTGTATCATGATATTGTGAATTGTTCACAACAAAAACTAAAGAACTTAATTTTTTCTTCTTCTGCTTGGTAGATAACCACATTTCACCTTATTTTTAATGCTTGTTTGATGACATGAAAGTAGATACCAAATAAATTACAGTCATTTTTTCAGGGGTGGTTGACATGATGTCTTAAAATGGTGTAATGTGCGAGCACACAAAATAATTATTTCTGCTAGTACCATTGACTTTCGACTTACCCTAACATACCAGTCCACATCAGCTGACATGCGGCAGCAACGTTTGACCTCTTTTTGCACTGTGTGTGGTGTATTATTTGACTACAAAAGGTAAAGCACTGTGGTGTCTTCAGGGGTGAGGGATGTAACGCTCGTGACACATATTTGTTCCCACTCAGCTGAGTGTGTGTATGCAAGCTTTTGTAACCAAACTTGGTATTGTGGTGCACCACCATGAGTCAGAATGTCATGCAAAAAAATGGGATCCTATCTTCAAGATCAAGGTCACTGTGTGAGCTTATATAATCAAAATATGACGGTTTCTACTATATCTTTCATTAGCTCTAAACAAGTGAGTCTTTTGCAACCAAACTCAGTTTGATGGTAGATCATCATAAGCAAAGAAGTGTCCAGTGAAAATATTGGATTCCTGTGTTCAAGGTCAAAAGTTTCAGTTTAGGTTAGTTTGGATATCTTATGAATCGCTGAACCATTTGTAACCAAACCCAGTATGGTGATACATCATGATAAGCCAGTGTCATGTGCAAAAAATGGGTTGCTATCTTCAAGGTCAAAGTCACAGTAACTGAGTTTGGGTTCATACAATGAAATCATGACTATTTCTATTATATGTTCTGAACTGCTGAGTTTTTGGCAACCAACTTAGTTTGACAGTGCACATTCATAAGCTGGAGTGTCTTGTGAAAAGGTTGCTTTGCTGTATTCAAGGTCAAGGTCACAGTGAAGGTTCTGAACTTCAGTGAATGTTTGCCCAGACAATATCTCTGATCGGTCAAACTTAGTATGGTGATGCATCATTATCAGCCAGAGTATCATTCAGAAATATTTTGCTATGTTCAAGGTCAAAGCCACAATCATTTCTACTAGATCTTCAGAAATACAGAAACTGTTTTGCAATCCAACTTAGCTTGATGGTACATCATCACAAGACAGGGTCGATGCTGTAAAAAGATTTTCTGTCTTTCACACAGGGCATGAGACAGAGGATATGGCTTGGGTGACTGTGGACTAGATTGCTGCCACTCTTGGCCATCCCAATATCTAAAGCAGGGGTCAATACCAGTTCCAATCAAGAAAATGTGGAAAGAACATGGCTTTTGTAATGAGAATACTTGTTTATTAAGTTTTTTGGTCAATGGTTCAAGTGTGTGATTCTTATATCTTTTTGTACTTGTGATGATGTCTACATAACATGTGAGACAAATTACTAATTAAGTGCTATTGGTTATTAACTTTAGAAAGCAATAAACAAGTATCCCTCTGACATGTATATATATAAATTTCAGACCAAATTGGTGCAACGCATCACCTCCTCCCCCCCCCCCCCCCCCCAATCCAGATTACTTTGGAAAAGAAGGGGGGGGGGGAGGGAACAACTAAGGAAAAGAAATGTGTAATCTATTTCATGCATGTCTGTATGTACTTTGAAGAAGACATTTTAAACCAAAATCGTTAAAGAGGTAGGATTTTTTGTTAATGTCAGAAGTGACAGATATTCTTTTATTAATTAGGAAATATTGTATAATAAAAAAAAAGGCAAGAGTCAAACTGGTCACTGAGCCAACTCTATTCATGCACTTCTGGTGTCTTCTGTAACATGCGAGACGCTGACCTATGACATAACATAATGCACAATTAACCAAGTTCCTGTCAATTTATGTCTTATATTTATGTACACAAGAGACGTCAAGCTTTGATTTCCAAATAATAACATAAAAAAGTTCACACTTTGAATTTTTACCCTCTATCAGTCTATGTCACAGTTTTGACCAGTTTTCGGGAGAATAACCCACATACTTAAGTGTGTGTGTGTGTATATATGTGTGTGTACAGTGTGTTTGTGGGCGTGTGTGTGTGTACAGTGTGTGTGTGTGTGGATATGTGTGTTTGTATTTGAGTGTGTGTACAGTGTGAGTGTGTGTGTGGATATGTTTGTATTTGAGTGTGTGTGTGTGAAATCAAGTCCAATATATTATACTTTAATCATCCTTCACAGGGCACTTCAACTAGCTACTAAAGGCTCATTAATTTAAAAACAACATGTAAAAAAGAGCATGAGAGATTGTGTGTATGAGTGTGTGTGTGTATTATATCTATGTAATGTATTTGTGTGTTTGTGTGTGTAACAGCTGCATGGCATGACATGGTGGACACGAGTGGACAAGGTGTTGGACACAGGTATAATGCAAGACAAGGAACAGCCACTCACCAGCAAGCCCTCCTCTAGTAAAGGTAATGTCAGGACAGTCTTCTTTTTTGCTAACCTCCCTGTAAAAACACTTTTAGGGATGTCTCATGTGGACCTTTTGGAAATTACAATTACTCCTTTTTTTCTATCAGTTTGCTGTCATTGGTGTTGTTTTCTTTGCCAGCATATTGTCAGTAGTGTTTTTTTTTCTGTCAGTAGCATTGTTTTCTCTGCGCACATAATGGAAGTAGCAATGTTTCCTTTACCAGCATACCATCAGTATCATTGTTTTTTTGTCCTGAGGTGACCCTGTGTGGTCAACTGGATGTTAAAATCCAATTAGTAGTAGCAATATTTTTCTCTGCTGTTAGTAGCATTGTTTTGTTGTTGTTGTTTGTTTTTGTGTGTGTGTGTGTGTGTGTGAATTTACTGTAGGTAGCTGCATTAGGACACATCTAGAAAACAGGACATGATCTAGAAAAAGACAATAACCACTGTATATATGCAGAGTGCTTCCATTGTAACAAAGGTGGCCTATCTATGTATGTAAAGAGTTTAGAAAATAAAAGTGAGTTGGGTTATGTTTAAATAAGCAATCCCTTGTAGGGAAGCCACTGTAAGTCAAACTCATGTAATTTCCAACTAGTAATATGTAAATATCTTTCCAAAGTATACCTGTTTGTTAGGATTCTGAGAAAAACTTTGAAATTGGAAGCAGTTTCATGCCATTTACATTTGTAAATATAAAACTTGGCTAACACAACAATTAGATCCAACACCTTATTTGTGAATACATTCTGCAGTCCACTACAGATACTCACAGATATGCTTCCTTTATAATCAGACTGACAAAACACATACAGGGCCTATAATATCAACATTTCTTTGAGTGCATTGTCAGTGCTACGTTTGAGAGTTCGACATGTCAAAGGAGGTGCCCCGCTGATGAGGCAATCCCATGGCACCAGTCCTCAGTGAATGTTGTGTCTGTTCAACAGTACTGGAGATGTCGGCCGAGGGGCCTGCTGATGATGGCATCAGTGTAGAAGAGAGCCAGTGTCATCATTGGTTTGACTTCATCTGTGGCATTCCCAAGGCCCACTCTAGGTCTGAGGAAAGACCCGAGGTCATGGAGGATCAGCGGCAACAGTTTTTAACAGAGAGTCCCCGGTGGTCAGCAGTTCTCAACGTGCATGCTGCCATAGCCATGACAGTCATGGCCTTCCTCACTGGCTACTACCATTGACACCCCACAGCTGACCGCACATGAACACACACCTCTACAGTTAGATGGACACCACAAACACATACCTCTGTGGCTATATGCACACCACACACATTTCTATAGTGGATACCACAAATACATACTTTATTATTAGATGGATACAACATACTTCTACAGTTAGATGGACAACACAAACACATACCTCTACGGCTATATGGATATCATAAACATGTACCTCAACTGTTATTGGGATACCCCACACAGACTTCTATGGTTAGATGGACAGCACAAACACATACCTCTATAGTTGTATGGACACCACACTCACCTCTAGTTATATTTGTATAAGGACAAACACACTGGATGTCATCTTTGATGTTACACACACACACACAAACATACATTGACACATCCCCCCCCCCCCCCCCCCCCACACACACACACACAATGTGTGGGGAGAAGCAGAAAAGTTTTATTAAAGCATCAATGCATCAAAATAAAGATGAAATGCACTTTTAAAGTGTTCTTTGATGAAATATGTCAGATATTTTAAATGGTTGTGTAAACCATGTGGTGTTATACAAGAGCATTCTTTGCTTCCCAAAAGGCTCAGTCTCGGCTAGCCAATCGAACAAAGTGGCTTGTGGTCATCCAAGTTAATCCCTTTTTCCTGTTAGAGATTTTAGAACTATGATGGCAACATTCTGCCATGTTCATAAACAGAATACAAAAAAGAAAGTTTAAAGAGACTATTTATTCAACATGAATATATCTACAAGAAAGTATAGACAATATTCCGGAGAAGGAAATGCTTGTAAAATAGAATTGTATGTGTGTGAAACAAATTATGTGACGTTGTAGTCATTGATGTATTCAGTTTCTTATACAGTTAACGCATTTTATACAGTTAACTCTGCCCCATCATTTTTTTCATAACCGCCCCCCCCTCCGCCGCTTTCAGGTTTTTCATTTTACTCAACATGCAGTCAATTTGCATGTGTGCACCTCTTCTTATTGTCTAATTGTTCATGTGTTTGTTTCATGGTTTCCACCATGCCAAAGTAGTGATGGCTTCTTGCTGAAAATGTATAATTTCAACTGATCTAGTGGGGTTTTGCATTTATTTGTCTCATCTCCATACCTTGATGTACTTCTCTTTTGAATTAAACAGATCATAAATCTAAACATTGTGTGCTGGTTCTTCATTTCTCACACACACACACCTGCATGCATTCACACACACATGCAGTCTTTTTCTTTGTAAAATGTTTTTATTGTCTGGGGAGTTAGTTGATCGTGTAATGATGTTCCAGCTCCATATTCAAAGCATCCGATGGATGATCCAGCAATAAATAGCAAGGCATGTACATGAACACACTACAGGAATTTAAGCAGAAGAGCAGTTCTGCCAAGTGCTATGGTGTGGGAAAGCTGATGTCTCTATGCTATGAAGTGCCATATCTGCTCCAATATAGCTGTCCTCAGTGACTAAGCAGAAGAGCTGTCCTGAACCTAGTTTAGCATCAGTTTCACTTGCAATGGTAAGAAAGAACAAATACTGACACAATTCTTGTTCACAGGGACAAAAGGCCTCTTCATGTCTTGAACAGCAATCTTGGTTCTTGCTTTTATAAAGCACAGATTATATTAAAAGAAAACCCAAACAAAAATGCACTGAACTTTGCTGCAAGCAACATGTCGAAGTAAATTATACCCTCCATTATGGAATCATGCAATGCATACATAATTATGTTTTACACACATTTTATATCAATTTGTTCAACACATCCAGTTAAAATACCTTACTGGCTAAGTGACATCAAGAACTGGCTAAGTGAAATCAAGACCCAAATAACTCTTCTTTTCTCTTTTTAAATCTCTGTTTCATGTACATGAATTTTGACCATTCATTCTTGTCCATGAAATTTTACCATGAAGTAAGATCTTTTTCTATTTAATGTCTAAGAGCCCACACATTGTTTCCATTTGATCAGACAAGAACTTACTGAGAAAAATAATCTTTTATGTTAATCTTTTCAATGCTGGAATTTGATCAGCATTACCAAAACGAGCTATGCAAGTTTGAAAGATCTCCCTTGAATAGGCTTCAAGCAAGAATCCATGTTAAAAGATTTTACTGAATCTAGAAATATGTAAACTATTTCCCTTATATACACTCATCTTTCTGGCTCTTGTGCCAGAACAAAAGTCATGGTTATAAAAATTAATGTGCACTGGCAGCTAAGTCAAAGTTACAATTTGCAAAGATTGAACAATCTAGTTGACAGTGTAATGATGTTCCAGCTCCATATTCAAAATGTCCCATGGACGGTCTAGCAATTATTACATGTATGGTGTCCAGAAAAATCACAGCATTAGAGCTTTCAACATGCCAGACACTCAGCTGACCAGCCAGTCCAGTACTGATCATTACATACTTCTTTTATGCAAATCAAAAATATTAAGACTTCAACAAACACATCAAGAACAACAATGGGCAACTATAGATATGCATATCTTTATATGGTCACTTCAGTATGGCCATGAATAAAAACCAGAAAAGCACATGCTCAAGTGACTCACATTTAAAATGGGAAAATACCACTTATTAAACAATCTCAATAGAGACAGCAATTGTGGGTGTATTTGCTGCCCCCCCCCCCCCCCCCATTAAAAAAAAAATCAAATCAAATACACTGAACTCTAGTAGTGAGTACAATACAGTCTAAAATTATAGCATACACCAAACCTCAACAGTCACCTCTTTTATTAAGCCAAAGTGTATTTTTCCACACATGTTTCATCACAAGCGTGTATATGTGTACATCATATCAAACAAATGCAACATAAAGACACCCTTTCTCTAGGTCTTCCTGAATCACTTTCATGAATTTTTATGCTTATGTACATGACTATTTGTATTCAAAATTTCCATACAACTTAAATTCAACCAGACAAACTTATAAGAGGAATTCAGTTAACTGTTGTTGTTTTTTGGTGCCTTTATGATCATGTAAAGAAATGTTACATTCAGTAAAATTCATGCCCAGTCTGAAATACCTCATTTCACATAATCACTGTGAAAGAAAAGCTTAAATGTTTGCCAAATCTGAAAAAGAATAAACCATCCCTCTTAAACACAGCAAAACCCACAAAAGGCCTTCAGTAGTAGTAGTAATAATTGGATTTTAATGTCCTGTCAACCACACAGGGTCACCTCAGGATAGTCAAACTCAGGTCATAAGCAAATACACATTTCTAAACTCTTCTCACATATGCATCAACCCTCTGTAAAGTCAATCTACAAAAGCAATCACTTCACAAACATGAAACATACATACACAAACACCAGACACAAATTTTCAAAGAGTTAGTCCCTTAAATATTACCCCTGTTAAAAGAGCACATAAGGCTAGGACATGCTGATATCGTCAACCATTCCAGTTTATCAATACCAGGTTAAAGAAAAAAAGAAGAAGAATGGACAGATACAGTATAAAATAAAATAAATGTTGTATAAATTCGTAATGAAAAATACCAGTGCCATATGGCAGCAAGCTGCACATACCACCTACCAACTATCATCTCCTAGCTGCTCAACAAGAGCCACACAAAAAAGCCTAACCCTTAACGAAAAATATTTGAGAGTTTTCTGGAAAAAAACGTCAGGAGAATGGACCATTAGCAGAAAAATTACAAGACAGAAAGAGCAAGAGGACTAGGCAGAAAAAACAAGAGAGGAGACAGGAAAGGGGAACCAAATGACAGCCCTGAGATTCCAGACAGGAGAGAGACATCAGTCATCCCCAGCCTCACTTTGGGGTAAGGCCATCAGGCATGTGATTCTGTTTATAAAATATCAAACCAAATTAAAACCTGATTGGATAATTTACCAAGCAAAACCACAGAACAGTCTTTTCTTTCCAGTAACCCTGTGACCTTGAAGTAAGGTGTTACTTATCAACATTAGTTTGTGCAGGTAAAGCATATAGACAGCGTATAGGAGGTTACAATCATGCATAAAGATTGAAAGACTTCATTTAAACAGCATTCAATGAAGATCCAATACTAAAATTTAAGTAAAGTGTAAACATGCCAAACATCTGCCTTGAAGACACCCATAAGTCAAAATAGCACTAGTACCATTAACCTAGCATATGTACTTAACAGTCACATAAAATTTTAATCTGAAATTTAAAAACAAAAAACAAAACAAAACAAAAAAGACTTCAACTATCTGATGCCACTGTAACCTTAAAATATGGTCCTTCAGCAAAAATGGTGTGAATTGGTAAATTATTATGATGTGAATTGGTAAATTATTAGAAGTACTGTTATCTTGCAACATGTGTGACCTTGATCATATTGACACTGTACAAGAAAAGACAAGATTTGTTTAGCCATGGCCAGCCAGCCTGTCCTCCTGTTTTGATGTTTTGATCTGAACAAGAAAGTAACATTAAACAGTACTAATGCTGAACCTGGTGCTCCCTGCCAAAAAGTCACAAAGTGTGCCATCAAATCTTTCAATACAAAAGACTGCATGATGAGCAATTATGCTCACCTTCAAGTGCAAAACACTGTGAGATCATGAAGCCATGCTAGTATGAAATATATATTTTATGACAGTTTAATAACTGTTTCTAGCAAAGCTACATGTCAGTTATATTTCTTTTCACTTAATATAACAGTTTCTTTCAGAACATTACATGTGACTTTATAAGCTTTTGGAGAAATGGATCACAATTGTGACCCTTGCTGAACACTTTTTGGGGCTGGTCCATCACAGGAAACCAATGCAGAAATGGACGATGAAATTATCTGTATTTATGTCAGCATGTGTTCCGCAAGTATACCAATTCCTCACATTCAAACAGTATTGACAAAACATATTAAAGTTGCTACTCTAGTCCACAAGATGTGACAGTTTAATAACTGTTTCTTGCAAAGCTACATGTTACTTATATTTCTCTTTACTTAATTAAACAAATTTGTTAGTACATTACTTGAAGCTTTATAAGCCTTTGGACAATTTGATCACATATATGACTCTCATTAAAACCTTTTTGGGGCTGGTCCTCCATGACACAATCAGATTGGAGCACACTCCAAGCTGGGATGAAGTTATTTGTATTTGTTTTACCTTGGGTGGGTGGGTTTGGCCTCAAAAAGATCCTGTGCTGTTCCTGTAAGTATCTTGAAAGCAGTGATGATGGGAATGTGGGCACACTATCTGTGCTAGGCCAACTGGTCAGTCATTACCAGATTTGGAGGGTTTTTCATTTTACGCGTCTTAACAAGTTACATCCATTGATCAGTTCCAGCAAGGTTGTCTGACACGCAGCTTTGCAAGAAACAGTTCTTAAACTGTCATAAAATATATTATTATTAATGCTAGCATGGCCTAATGATCTCACAGTATTTTGCACTTGAAGGTCAGTTGCTGTGTGGGCAAAGAAGAACTTCTCACTTCTGACATAAATCCCTCTGTTGTCACAAGGACTTTTATGTTAGCAAATGTTCCGCAAGCAGATTCATCACTTTCAAACAGTACTGAGAAAAACTTACTAAAGTTGCTGCTCCAGGCCACAAGATGTGACAGTAAAATAACAGTTTTTTTGCAAAGTCAATTTAACAATTTCTTTTAGGACATTACTTGAAGCTTTATACACTTGGACAATTTGATCACAATTGTGACCCTCGCTAAACACTTTTCGTGGCTGGTCCACCATGACAAAGCCAGACAGTA
This sequence comes from Alviniconcha strummeri, assembly GCA_963584105.1. Taxonomy (NCBI): domain Eukaryota; kingdom Metazoa; phylum Mollusca; class Gastropoda; family Provannidae; genus Alviniconcha; species Alviniconcha strummeri. The sequence goes on from OY757551.1 coordinate 14,271,905, forward strand.
CCAAAAAACTAAAATTTGTAGGTAGAGGAAATGTTAGGTCAGTAACCTTTACAACCAATAGCAGCAACTACCCTGTTGTCTGTACACATGAGGATATTGTCTGCCATTCCTTTAAAAGTTTAGATTTTTTTTTTTAAACATGGCTTTGTTATGAATGTGTTCCTCCTTTGGAATTGGGCATGAATGTGTTTGTGGTGGTGGTAGTGAGGGGGAGGGGGGGCTGTAGAAGAATGAATGACTGTACACTTATCTGATCTGACGTTTTATTTTATTTTACTCTGGGGGTTTTACTCCGTTTTATCAGACTTGTATACTTTTACTTTTACCTCTGTTATTTCAAACTGCTCAATTGTTTAGTGTTCTATTTGGACTTTGTGTGAACCAGAAAAGAAAAAAAATCTTTTCTTTTTTATGCACTTATGAATAATAAAGTTCTTCTGAAGAAATTAGACTGGAAAATAAAATTGTTACAGTTACCTCCTGTAAATACATACAAGAGTCACACAAAGCAAATTGTGCATGATCTTTATAATGTAAGCAGTAAGCATACAATTTTTAAACTACGGTGGACAAAATCTAAGAACTACAATTTGCAGATTATGTTTCTAACACACACACGTGACCTTGAAACAAAGTCAAGGTCATCAAACCTCATGAATCTGCAGATCCAAAGCAACCTTAAAATAACTATGCAAATTTTAAAAGACCCCCCTTAAAAATGTCCAGGAAAAGGCCAGTGTTAAATGTTTTTTTCAAATAGTGTAAGTACATGAATTTGATCTCCTTCAAATACATGTGAGAGTGAAAAATAACGGCAGCCATGATCCACATGATGTAATTAACAATCCCACAAATTTTCAACTGAACTGGATAAGAACGTAAAGCTCTCAGTTGAAACTGTTTGACGCTGCTGAGACCTTTAAACATGGTCATGGCTAAATCCAAACACAAAAGGTTAAGAAGAACACTATTTATTAAGACAAAACACAACATGTGCATTTTGGGGGTAAGCCCCTTTTTCAAGCTACAAAACAAAAGTTACGAGGTGAAAAATGAAATGTAGGATACTTATTTGCTTTTGGCTGGGCTGTTTTGTTATGTTGTTGTTGTGTCCAGTGTTTTGGCACTGGACACCAAAACAACATAACAAAACCCCTTAACCAAAAGCAGATAAGTATCCTATATCACACTCTTCACCGTTGAAGTGTTGTTTTGTAGCTTGAAAAAGGGGAGTACCCCAAAAATGTGCATGCTGTATTTTGTCATAATAAACAGAATTCTTTTTAACCTTTTTTGTGTCTGGATCTTGTTTTAGAATGACAGCGGTCATTCTTGTTTCAGATTACTTTTTTTATTGCCAAGGCAAAGCTTGACAGTCATCACATGTACAGTGTGAAAAATATGCACTGCTGAAGTTTCCAATGCATCCTACATTCCAGTGGCCAGCCCAACACTGATACACTCACATTTTTCATGCAAGTCAAAAACAAGGGCTTCCAAAGGCACATACAAATATCACAGTAGTTCAATCCTTTCCTGGATGGCAATGTCAATTGAATTTTACATCAATACTAACCACAGCAGTGCATGATATGAGCTGCAGCAAACAGACACAATAACAATAATGATGGATAGCTCTTATAGTGCACAAATATTTTTTGCAAAACAAAAACTCAATGCGAGAGCACAACCCATCACTCACACACATATATATTATACAAGCAGATGTACACATAAAACATGGAAGCAAAAACTGCATGGACTGCATGGTGCTCCCTATCATCAAAATGTGCTGTGTCTGAGGGCCATATGAAGGAAACATGGACTCTATAGACACAGTAAAAGTAGCATCCATATACAGAGGCTTCATGGGACTGCATTTCACCCATGACTAACCCCCCACCCCACCCCAGAAAATTCAGTCAATCAGTCAGTGGCAACCAAATATGTCCAAGTCAGCTCTATCTGGCCCCCTCAAACTGACACAAACACACAGCACTCATTTCCAAAACACCACAAAGGAAAAAAAGAAAGAAAGAAAAAGTTTTTCAATTCAAATGTAAAAATGTATTCATAAACATCTCCAGTCAGTCACATAAAGATTCCAGTTTGTGTCAGTGGAAGTGATGGGGCCAAAGAACGTGGGAGAGCTCCAACATTCTTTGACAGGAGCCATGTAGGACCAGGACCAGTGACATCAGAGTATAGCAGGTAGTGAGGCCGTGGAAAAGGCCACAGTGAGAGAGAGGAGGAGGGTGAGAAGAGGCAGGGCCACCCCAGGGGCTGAGCCACCCAGCATAACAACACCATCTGCCTGCAACGACTGCTCCTCCTGCCGGGCCTGTTCACTGGTAGCTGGTGATGGCAGGGACGTAGCATGGGCCAATGTGCTCCTCACGTTGATCACAGTCACAGGTGCTGCCATGCTGTTTGTTGCTGCAGTAGAAGTGACAGGCTGATGGACTGGTGCTGTGCTGGTGGTCGCTGTGGTAGAAGTGACAGGCTGACGGACAGGTCCTGTGCTGCTCGTTGTTGCAGTCAAAGTGATGGGATTCGACACTGATGTTCGTGGTTGAGCTGTTCACACACATACGCACACAAACTTCCATTTAGCTTGTACAGTTGTAGTAACATCATTCTGTGAAATCATCAAAATCATTTATGAACTCCCTTCTCCTACCAACAGCACAAGCAAACTGTGGAACCACTTATCTAGCAAATGACTCAAAATCAAAGACACTCACCAGTGGAAGAGTTCAGCGGAATGTCTACAACAATTATACGCGGCGAAAAAACTCTGTATACAGGTCTGCTGTTGCTCGTTTCCAACACATCACGGCGTTTCCTGCCATTAGAGTTGACTGGTTTAGAGTTGTTACAGCTCCGGTCACACTCTGCTGTCACCTCTGATGTCAAACACACGAAGGCATCACACTCCAGTTGCACATAGGGGTAGCTGACAAAGATGAAGGACTGGAAGCGCAAACCAAATTTGACTTTGCTCAGGGGATACATTTCCAGCCTCGACCTCTCCGCCGGACATCTGGTGGGCATACAGTCATTGCGGTATGTTAATGTGATGATCACACACACACAAGCACGCATGTGCACACACACACACACACACACACATGCACACATGCACATAGGTATGCAAGCACACATAGGCACATACACACACACATATCAAAGAAAGCACAGACTTGTTACTGAGGAGGGCCTTAGTGGGACTGGCAGGGTCAGTGAGGTTGGCCTTGGCACTGCAGTCTCTGACCACCAGCTTCAGTCGGTCATCTATGGACTCCAGCTCCACAGCAGCATTCACCCACTTGCCCAGATCCAGCTGGAATGGGTAGGTTGGTGTCTCCTGACTAAACAAGTGGTCCTGTACACAATCACAACAATAGCATCAGGAATTTGACAGAAACAATCACCTGTCAATCTTTTTTTGCTTTTCGTCTTTTTTCTAAATATCTGAAAATGACATTACAGATATCCTCCCTAACGAACACAGCGAAAGAGAGGGAGAGAGAGAGAGAGAGAGAGCAGGGGGGAAGGTAATACTGTTATTATTTTCATATAGTATCATGGTCATTTATTTGATGTAGAGTATAAAATGAATGCTTACAAACACAAGAAAGAAAATTTCAACAGAACTACATTATTTACAACCACTCATTTGAAGAAAAAAAGAGAGGAAGTAATGCTGAAATATCAACAACAACAACAACAAAATGTATGATTGCAACTTTATGAAAGCTCCTTAACCTCTCACCGGACAAACATTAAATGCTGTGGACAGTATTCATAATGCATGATTTTGATTAGTCCACCACACAAACAAAATAAAAATTTGGTGCCCTAAATAATTAATTTAGGGCCCTCTATCATGATTATCATACAATCTACCATCTTGAGTTGCAAGAGTTTCCAAGAAATAACTGATGTTAGCAAAAACAAATGCAAAATTTAATACGAAAAACATTTCATGATGAAACAAAACCATGAATAATAACAAGGAAAAAAAGTTAGTGACTGCTGGTGAGGAAGACATACTCACTAAAAGAAGACAGAATATGAATACAAAAAATACTATGACATTTTGACAGAGATCATCGGGAATTAAAAAATGACTCACTGATGCACCAGGCAGATATACAAAAGAAGAAGGAACAGACCAGATGAAGAGAAAGTTACTGAAACTGTTTTTGTTTGTCTTCTTCAGGGCCCATATGTATCAGAAGCAAACAGCTTGTCATGTTTATCTTCTAAATGATGATGACACTGAAAAAAGCATCATGTGTGAAGTGCAAATAGGACCATCCAACCTGCCTAAATGCATTTAAAGTCATAATCATTTTTTTTTTACATTTAAGCAGACTAGATGCTGCATAAAAATGGCAGCTCTGATTCCGCTGCTGTTACCTCTATTGAGGAGAAAATAAACACTACTATGGACCAACACCATCTCATGTACCACTGAAGACCACAAATATGTCAAGGCACATCATAATCAACACAGACAGCAAGGAGGAGACAGGAAAATCTTGAATGGGAAGGGGTCACTGACATCTGCTACAATCAAACTTTGAACTTGAAACTGACAAAGCCATGTCATGTGGTGTCAAATCAGTTTCAAGTTTTCAACCTCATGCATGTTGCATTGTTCCAAAAACAAGGGACTTTCCTGATCCAAAAATGAACACAACCATAGCTATTTCTTAAGCCTGTTTCAATTGGATGCATTGTTTGTTCACCAGACATATTTTGGACAGTTTGACAAACTGTAATTCATTTCTTAATTGAAATTTGAGTTCACTGAACGTGGTTCAGGCTGTTTGACAAACTATACTTCGTTCTTAACGGGCTTATAATGAGATGCAAGCTTTGGCCTGAACTTGTGGCAGAAGTGCAGCAGACAGCATGATCTAAAATGCAGGCAAAAGGCAGGTCAAGTCAATATACTTTTAATCATCCCTCACAGGGTAATTCAACTAACTACAATACTATTCTGGGTCCCAGAGACAAGGCTGCGCCTCCCACAATTCAATAAATAAAACAATTCCCCCCCGAAGCAAATGAAGTACCTAGCGACACCGCCATCCATTTTTATTTTTATTTCTTCCTCATCCACAGGAGAGCTCTCTGCTCTCAGCCAATCAGAGGCAAGGTTTGCTGAACTGGGCAAACATTCCTATTCCTTAATTCCAGGGTGAGCTGGGGACATTTAGTGTATGACAGCGCAAGTGCACGTGATCCGCCTATGTGTGTGTGTGTGGTGGGGGGTGGGTGCGGGGTGGGTGGGGTGGGGGGGGGCACATGCATGGAAACCTGTGAACATGTGAGTGTGTCAGGTTACACATCCATCCTAATTTACACACACACAGAGTCTATGTCTGTGTGTGTGTGTGTGTGCGTGCGTATGTGTATTAAATTTTATGCAGTCCATGCTTTTCTTTAATTAAATAACAAAGCGCTTTGAGTCATCGAACATGCACTATAAATTCCATATTATTATTAATATCAGTTATATAATTATATCATGGTTTGTCATCAGGCACAGTTTGACAGTTCAGTTCAATGTGGGAAGCTGCAGTGAGGAATAAGTATTGAACCTGATCACAAAACAATAACATAAATACAAAAAATTAAACAAATTAAAAGAAGAACAAGAGAGAGAGAACTTACCATGTATAAAAGATTCAAAATGTAAGAGGCAATATTACATACAGGCAATATTGACATAAACATTAGATGGAATAATATTGGTTACAGAAATGCACTGTAAAATAAACAGTACCACACACATTAATATGATTAATAGGCAATATACTCGGCACAAGTATAATCACTATTCTCATCCTGTCTGCCTTCACACCCACACCTATACACCATATCACAGCCTCCCACACACACACACACACACATACATACACCCACTCTGATATTTCAGTCTCAGTCTCTCATAATGACCAAGGTCTGTTAGACCAAGGTAACCTCCTAAATTATTCCTTAAACAGGATGAAAATCATGAAATTGGTGAAAGCTGTTAGAGAGAGAGAGAGAGACAGAGAAAGACAGGGAGAGAGAGAGAGAGAATATAGTCTAAAAGATTGTACATATACTTAGTAAAATTTAAGGTAAGAGATCAGAAATGAAAGGTCTCAACACAGAAACACCCTTGGCCTCACATGCACACTACACTGACACATCCCGGCAAAACAGCCTAAATAATGCAGTTACTGCCCTGCCTTTTTCATGCACACACACTCTCTTGCTCTAACAACAGTGATATATACTGTAGTAATTAAGTGCGAACTGGAGTGAGAGGGAGAAAAAAGAAAGAAAGAAAAAACAACAACTTCATTTTCAACAGATTTGAGATCATTCCCGAGTTAGCACCGATTGCAATAATTTGCCTTGTTACTGAAACTAAAGGACAAATGTTCCATGAATTCCTAGCTTTTATTTGACCACTGGTGCAGTGGCAGTGACCTTTTCCACCCACCTTCTTGCCATGAAAATGAGTGGGTTTCACTACTGCTAGTACCAAGGAAATACAGCTAGGCACTCGGCCAGCAACTCAGCTGAAACGTTCCCCCCCACTTCTGGCAAATTGTGTATGCCAGTCCATTGCGCATGAGTGGATATATAAGTGAAAGGGATCTGTTATTCAAAGTTTAAAAGTAGTTATGAGCTGTTTCACAAGCATTAAAAAGCTCTGACTATGTCGTGTCAGGCAACAGAAAAAAACTTGCTGAAGGAGGAAGATGCAACCAAAACACAAACTCAAGTGATGCACTTGAAATGCCCATCATGCCTACGGCAATTTCCCGCCAGGACTTGGTATAAAACATTTTTTTTTATTAACTCAGAACTGACTCTGGGCATGAAGTTTATCTTTATTATCTCTTTGATGCATTCTCTTTCAGATAAAATTAGGTCTGTTCAAAGATAATCTGAACCTGAAAAAGTATTTACATTCAAAACATAAGAGTCACGCAAAGCAGGTTTTGGTACAGGCTCATAATGGGCCCTCGTCTGCTTCTTTTTCCTTTATTCTTTTGTCTGTCTGTCTTCTGCATTAATATCAGTCATTTAATTTGTCTTCCTAATGATGACATCTTTGTCAAAACATAGTTGTTTTTTTACTGTTTCAAATGTTTTGTATGTAATTTATATGTCTATATGATTTATTTGTATGTAATTTATATCTATTAATAATAGACAGAAATGTATGTAATTCTGGTTTTTTGCTGACTGCAAATAAGTTTCATTTGCTGGTTTATTTTTTAAGAAAAATTTGTACTGATTGAAGTTGCTGAAACATGTTGTTAACATGATAACTGTAAAAAGACTTTAAATAAAAAAGGAAGAAGAAGAAGTCAAATGGTTTGATGACAATTAACTGTATTTGAATCTTTAAAAAAGAAAGAGATGTGTATTGATTTCAAGAAGAATACAAATGACCCAAGATCTGTTTGGATAAAAGGGGAAATGGGATAGAGATCCCCTTTCAAACTAATGCATCTTATACATGGCATTTCCGTGACAGTTTGTCATCAAACACTATATCTAGGTATTTATAACTTTTTATTCCTTCAACAATTTCTCCATTATTTTCAGTCTCACTTTAGTAATTATTTCATTTGTTTTTACCACATTTAACTGGAAGTAGTTCTCTTACAGTATGACTGGAACCACTGATGGTGAGGTACACACTATTTGTCTGTTTGCCAGAAAGTTTGTGTTCAACAGCCATAGGTGAACTGTATTAAAACAACATTACTCCTTGGTGAACAATCACATATTATCATACAGGTTCCACACAATCTAGCAAAAAGTCACCAGCAATAGAAATGAATGTGTGTATGTAGCTATTAAGAGATTTTAATGTACTCAAAGGAAATGACACAGCTTTATTCCAAGAAAGTGAGCCTGGGTGATAGAACTGAATGTTATGTATTGGTGAGGGTATGAGTATAGTGAAGAAGCAGGCAGGACCTGACCTGATAGATCTTGAGGGTAATGATGAACTGGCCCTCTGTTCTCTGGGTGACGGTCTCAGTGAGGGGCTGCAGCTCCTTGTTATCCACTGCCTCACGTGGCATCTCACATGTCAGCTTGATCAGGTAATCATTCACCCGGCTGGTTGACCCTTCCCGTGATGTTGACTTCATCAAAATGGCATTGGAGTAGATGATGTGAGTAGCGTTTTGCTGTACATACCACACACAGATCAAAATATCTATGCGAATGAATGGTGGAGTTCTAACTTGGAATGTGCATGAACAAGTAACACAGAAACTATAAAACAATAGCTGTGTAATACCAGTATGTGAGGATAATGCAAGGCTTCCATCTTAAACTTCACTGTTGCTGCTGTAGCATTCTCCACCTGAAAACTCCTGGGGTCAACCAACATCATTTAATTGTATATTAATAGATGCATTCCATTGAGTGGGAGACTTGCATGTGTGGCAGTTTATTTTTTTTATTTTTTATTACCACGCCACATGGGTAGATCATGCTGGCTTTGGAAGATTTATCTCCATTTCTGGAAGGCGGATGCTGATATGCAGTAACTTTATCATGGTTGAGATAGTCCCCACATAATTATACAGCACATAACATTTTAATGTGGCCTTGACATTCTTGCTGATGTCAATGTGTGACACAAGAACTTAAGCAAGAACTGCTGCTATCCTTCCCCTTTGCGTTGAGTTCTTGACAATTTCTTCAACAGCCTTAATACACAAACACCACATCAGATTGCTCAGTTCATTCCTACAATCTGAATGACAAAAAAATATCTCATTTTCCACCAGTGGGGGAAGATGCTCATAGTGTAGGCAAGATAAACTAAAAAGCCACTATGCTTTGCATAGAAATAAATTGAATTCACATCTGCTAATTTTTAAGAAAGATTATGTCATATATGACTGAACCACTTAGAATTTACAAAAACAACACTAACACCCCACTGCATTCAAAATGTTCTGCTTTCAGGAAACATTTTGTCATGCTGGTTACCCATATTATGTTTGTTGCACCCACAGGCACACAAAATGACAAACTCTGTATAATTAGATGTGCATTAGTTACTATATTTTACCTGATTTCACTGCAGTGGAAGGAAGTGGTTGCTACAGAGGAAAATAATGGGATGCCATTATGGCAGTAAAATGGTGATCATATGTTTAGGGAAATTCCCAATGAACTGTGACTCCACATATGCCAGTGTTTACTGGTGAATTTTCCCCCTGTACCATTAAAAAATAAAGTTGCCAGTACCATGTACCTGTCAGAGCTTGTGGATAGTGCTGTCCCTTTGACATAAAATCACTCAATAACTACAATAACAGGCATGTCACATCAATGAAACCCACAAGGGGTGGGGGGGGGGGGGGGGGGGTGCAGGGAGGAAGGGAAGAGGGAGGAGATTGATTTTATTACATCATAAATAGGGTAAATCAACTGTCTTTGCTAGTTACCAGTCTGATTAAGCTGATTAAGATTCTGTCAGTAGCTCAGGTCTGACTGATGTCTAAAAAAATAGTTTTTAAATGACATATGTTTTATACAGTTACCATTGTGACAGTGTTTTAACTTTTGGAATGACTTGCTGGGGTGGGAACACGTCCAACCACAACAAAAACAGACTTGACAAGAACATCAGTCATTCATTCCAATGGCCATTCAAACACACAATCAACACACACAATCAACAAGCAGGCAAATAAACACAACATTCAGTGACAACAGCTGGACAGACAGGGATGCTGGGACGATGAGGCGGGGATAAAATGGAGGCATGTTTGCAAGTGAATGGTAGGCCTGCTGTGCAAGTGGACAGGTGGGTATGTGGGTTGTTCCTGCAATGTCTTATGCATGTGATTAATAATGTTGTCTTCTATTCTGTATTGATTCAAACAGAATACTCTCTCTCTCTCTCTCTCTCTCTCTCTCTCTCTCTCTCTCTCTCTCTCACACACACACACACACACACACACACAGAGTCGTGCTGACATATAATCCTTAAACAATAAGAGAAATCATACAATGCACATTTGTATAGTGACTACAGCATTCAGTGTCCACTGGCCCATTCAGATCACCAGCAGGGAGAATCCCATTTCTTGCCCCACATGGCACCGGCAGTGACACCTAAACAGTTACACACATGGCACCGGCAGTGACACCTAAACAGTTACACACATGGCACTGGCAGTGACACCTAAACAGTTACACACATGGCACCGGCAGTGACACCTAAACAATTACACACAAGGCACCGGCAGTGACACCTAAACAGTTACACACAAGGCTCTGACATGTACTGCCTCAAACTGAGCGCTTTGAGTGACTTGCTGGAGATGCTCTGTACCCTGGGTCCAGAAGCAAATGGAAGCTCTGGCTGAACAAGATCACCTCCAGTGTTGATTGCTGTCACACCAGACACATTACACATCACATGAAGTGAAACTAATTAATATACAAACTTTCATTGCCAGCACCCTTCCCTCCAGCCATCCCCTCCTTGAATAGATAGGTCCCAAAGTATGAGCACTTACTGCAAGATACCAGACCATTCCATTTCTGTTTGGATAAACCAGCTTTGCTGTACATTCTCCCACTCCACTTTCACTCTAGACCTAACTGCATCAATATGGTGCAACAAAGCATCCAGTCATGTATTTTTATGTTCTTTGATTCACATGAAACCTTTTATGCCACACATCAAGTCCAACACACAGCTGTGAGTGAAAAAGGGCAACTTTATCCATAAAGTGCCAGATATTAAACAGCTTAACAATTGGTGGTCCTGCTTTCATTGCATACAATTCTGTGCTCTTTGCACTTGCCTTGGCGGGACCACCCCGACTCTGTTGACAGCTGCACATATGTATCCACATGCTATTTAATTAGTACGACATGTACATCAATATTCCAGCATCGTTACAGTAAGTTTGCCTAAACACTAGGCAACGAGAACTGATATCTTTTAGACAAATATGTGACCCAACTATAAGCATGCAGCATTTTGGTCATCAAAATATCAACATCATCAAATTACCAACATTTGACCCATCACTAGATCTCATTCCAATGATAAACAATTATATTCCCAAATGCCCATTACCCCTCCCTATGCCAATGTAGACTCTCCTCCAGTGTGGGAGCTGAGGGCCTTTACAAATTAGGTGGTGGCTGGGGAGGTCGGAGGTTGAAGGTTTGGTGTGCTACTTTGTGCGAGCCTGCCTACCAGCAAGAGGGGAACCAAAGTAGTGTTCTTTGTTCCCTTGCACAGCGCGTCAAAACTGTTTGTAGTCTACTGTCCATGCGCGGGCCCTTTATAACCCTTATCCCTCTAGGTGAGAATAGTTTAGCCTCTTGCTACCTTGCCGGAGTCCGACAATCTGTCGTCTGTTGCAGCGTGCCACTTAGCTCTGCCTAACATGCCTTGATGTGTCGCATAAAATTCTTTTCTTCCCCCCCCCCCCCCCCCCCCCCCCCCCAGTTCTGACTGAATCATCTGTATCATCATCTGCTTCAAAGGAAGAAACCCCTGAAACGGCTGAGAAAACCATCAAATCACCGGCAATTAATTGACAAGATAAAAGAGTACATCAACGCTTGGATGACAGATTTTCTGTGGCATATGCATGAAGCTGACGTTGACACTGAAAAGTCTGGCACCTCAGCGCAACCTTTATTTTGCAGACCATGTTGTGCCATGGTGGAGACTGGAGTGGTGAACAAAAATGTCTGTACCAGCTGACCACAGGCTGGTACCAGTTTTTTTGTTTTATTACCAGCACCACATACCAAAAGTCTCAACTTTGGTGACTAAACAAAGAATAATGTTAAATCAATAATAAAAACTGCTGCCCAAAGAATCAATACATTTATCAGCACAGGCACAAACATACACTATTACTCAGAACAGAATTTTGGACAATTTGATTCTAAATATTAGATGTAATGTTTGCAGAGGGCAACTTCCAGTATCAGGAGTTCCAGAATGCATTCACTGTGGCACATTGCGTCTAGTTGCTGTTACGCAAGTGAGTGTGCAAAGGGTTGTTTTCTTCAAGCTTATCAGAAACAAAAATAATAATGTGCACAAAAACACACCAGATTTGTCACAAATCTTGGATTACACTACCTTCTGAGTAGGTTTGAAGAAATAATTGTAAATGACTTTCAGCTTCTATCATAACATTGTTTTCTGTACAAAAGCACCTGAGCAGACCAAAGCAAGGCAAAGGACAAGCATTATTTTCTATCTGAGTGCACTGAAGCAGACCAAAGCAAGGCAAGGAAGAAGCAGCAGTGGCCAAGGGAATAGTCTTTTTCCCTGTTTATATTCCCAGCCTGCAGGATTTCTGTCTAAAGCCCAAATGTGCCAATCCATGAGAGATGCTTTTACCATGCATCTGAAAGGCTATAAGCAAATGAGAGAGAGACAAGAGATGGAGAGAGGGTGCTGACCTTCACTATGGTATCACAGTCATCAAAGGGGATCCTGGCCGAGATGAACTGAGCATCACTGTCATCTGTAGTGAAGGCGGGGCATGCCTGAGTCCGGTTGGCCACTGACAGGTGCTTTGTCTCCAGGTTAGGGTCACGGGACTTGTTAAAGAGAGCAATCAGGTCACCATCTCGACACTGCAGGATGGGGCTGGGAGCTGTGGACATGCAGCAACATGTCAAGGCATCTTGGACATGCTGAACACACATCTTCCTGTAAATGCTATCTATCATCAATGTTCTCATTCACTTCACACACCCAGGGACAGTATTTTGAAAATGGATTCACATAAGCCCTTCATTTGCCATTTCTAGTCACCTTTATTCCTTTTCTGAGGACAAGATGTGTTTATTTGAAAGTGAGGCAAGAATTATGATTCTGCTGTCTCTGGCAATGTGAGATGTTCATCAAAAATATGCATTTAAGCTAAGATTTGTTTTTTAAACCCCAGCTATTTGCATGTTCTGAAGGCATTGCAGAGACTAGCCGTGTTGTTTAGTACATTGCTGTAATCGGGGACCCTTTAAGGAAATCAACAACTTTATTGTTGTTACTGAAGTAACTGCAAAGCATTCTGATTTGAGAGTGCTCACACACATATAGCTAACAGTAGATGCACTGTAAAATATCCTAACACATCATTAAAAGAGGCTCATCTGACTGGGACCAGTGCATTGTGAGAAGGACTACTGTCATGTCAGCATGGAAGAGTTTAATTTGTGTGGTCACCACAATGACATGAGCAAGAAAAGAAGTGGGTGATGAAGAAACTCACGCAGTGGGGTGGGGTAGCTGACCGTGACACAGGTGACAGCAGCCAACTCCGTGTCAATGCAGTTGTGTGAGAACCAGGCTGAGTGGGAGCAATCGGCTAAGCTGGTCTCTGTGCCCACACACTGCACATCATCTAGTGCGAAGAGTGGGCTGCTCACACTGACCGCCTCGTCCTGCTTCTGACCGGGCTCTGTCTCAGTAGGACTGGCCACACAGCATACAGTCACCACAAGCAAACAACCCACAAATCACCATCATCTCAAGGCCTATACAAGGCTTCATCACCTACAGTACAGAATACTGGAGATGAAGATTCAATGAGTAAGTCTTAATGGATACTGATGTTGAAAAGGTCTTCATGATGCACACTCTCCTTTAGTTTGATGACTTCTTCCAATACAGTGTCCCTGATGCGGCCTACATGGTTGGCATTAATATTCAACAACTCCCTAAAATGCTCTTGGTGTGACCTCCAAGGTTGACTGGATGTTAACATCCACTTACTGGCTAGAATGACCCTGATGTGGCCTAAACAGTTGACTAGATATTACAGTTCAATTATTTGCTATCTAAGCAGTGAGAGCAGACAACAAAAAAAGATGCCTTCTGGTGTTCAGCCATCTCACTCAGCCAAAGACACCAACTGCATGAGTGGCCTATGGCAAGTTTGTGGTACAAACAGCATACTCACTTGTAACACAGCTCCGCACAGACAACTTTCGCAGCATTAGTGTCCCAGCCATCATCACAGACAAAGCCATAGGTACCATTGGGGGCCCGCACCTGCACAAAGCCGATTCCTGCCACAGAGCCAAACAGCCGCACCCTAGCCTGCTGGTTGGTACCTGCAATCACACACAGTTTCCAGCATAACCACCCAACCATGTGGGGGAGGGGGGTGCATCATAAACCACAAAGAACCCTCCTAACTGGTACACCCCAGACAGACAGAGAGATCAACAATTAGGAGAATCAAATCAATACCCACAAAAGATGCCGGAACAAAATCTTGTAGCTGCACATGCTAACAGATCAACTGAAACTGTCATCACCAGTCAACCAGAACCTCTGACTGGGCTAACACCTGGGACAGATGCATATATCAGGGGAGACAAGCCTTCCCCAACTGGTGTGCTGATTTCTGACACCTTTTGTCCTCCAGTGATTCCCAAACATGCAGTAAGTCCATGAGTTCCACCTTCTGCCACCAGCTGTTATTGTTAGCATGCAGACTTTACTAGGCATTTTAGTTCAAGCTAAATACATGGGATGGGCATGGTGGGGGGGGGGGGGGGGGGGGGGGGGGGCTTAGAATTGAATATTAATGTCCAAATTCCAGAATTTAAAATAAATTCAAATTCCATGACTTAAAAATTCTCATTGCATTGCTCCTGGATTTTTTTTTTTTTTTTTGGGGGGGGGGGGTGCTTTTTTGAAGACTTCATTCCAACATTTGCCTGATCAATTTCATTATCACTGTATCATAACAGTTTGTTGCTGGGTCAATGGCATCTATACTGAAAAAAGTGTTGCTTTTTTGTTGTTGTTGTCCTTTTTATTCTCCTTTATTTAGTGTTCTGGCCACCATTTTCATCATTGCTGGCATCACCAAGTACCTATTCTCCAGTCCTGTGTGGAAAGGATGGGCCAGTGGTAAGGACAGGTGCCAACTGATGACAAAAAGGTGTGCTGGAACCGAGTGATTTAGAAAGTGAGAATGACTCTCTCCCGGAATAATGTCTTTTGTGCAAGGCCATTGTTGGCAAAGGAATGCAGAATTAAAAACATGTTTAGCAAGAAAACATATTCTTGAAATATGGGATTCTACACTCAGTCTCTCATGTTGCCAATACTTAAAGTCCATGGTTTTTAAGTATGCAAAATGACCATCGAAATGACTGACAAATGTGTCACTAGTTTCAGATTTAATGAAATAAAAAAAAATAAAAAAATGTTTGATTGGGGTTTTAGTCGATTTTATTTTCTGTAGGCTGGTTGAGACTACAGTCTCGGGTTCTCCATCAGTCATGTGACTTCCCGGAAGAGAGGTCAGTCTGGGGAGTCAGTGCGGTTGCCATCTTAGATTCTTCAGTAAACTGTGTATGCGTGTGGTCGACAAAAAAGTGAACTATGCCGGCCTACTGTGTTGCCGGGAACTGTAACAATTCACAGATGACCCTAAGTATAACAATGCACGAACTCCCGTGCAATCGACCCACAGTGAGGCAAAAGTGGATTAAATTTATACAATTCAAACGATCCGACTTTCTTGCTGTGCCGCATCATGCCCATTTGTGTAGTGAGCACTTCAGTAAGTGCGATTTCGTAAATCCCGGTACTCTTTCAAAATCCTGCCTCGCAGGCTCAAACTGATACGGCTGTATCCTTGTGGGTCTCTCGGGCAAAGTATCAGTTTCATCTTCGGAGCTTGAGTTGGCCATTTTGCAGCGACTCCCCAGAGTGACGTAGTAGGCATATGGTCACGTGATTTGGGCATCATGGCGACAGAAAATGGCTTTTTTACGTGCATTTATAACCCTCAGATCACAGTTTCACCTACATCATCGTTCTCAGCGAGCTTTAACAGAAATCATATCAAAAATCACCCCTAACCTTGGACTTGTCCTTTAAGTGTTGAAGTAAAGAAGCATGTGCAACTAACAAGTTGTTGCCTGTTCCTTACCTGAGTTACAGTTGTCAGAGAGAGTGACACCAGGGCGGGCAGTGGTGGTTCTGGGGGTGAGGGTGGGCTGGGCCCCAGCAGCTTGACACACCACACTGGCATCTTCTGAGTGGCCACAGTTGATGCCCTGGCCAGTGACAAAGTTACACTCTCCCAGCTCATTCTCATTTCCCGCACAGAAGACGTCATCCATCAAAACAGGACCGGTGCCCTGACCATAGGCTGCCCGCTTCAGAGCCATGCCGCCCCTACCAACAGGCATACAAACCTCACAGTCCCTACAAACATGCATATAATAAACCTCACAGTCCCTAGCAACATGCATACAAACCTCACAGTCCCTAGCAACATGTGTACACACCTCACAGTCCCTAGCAACATGTGTACACACCTCACTGTCCCTAGCAACATGTGTACACACCTCACAGTCCCTAGCAACATGTGTACACACCTCACCATTCCTAGCAACACATGTACACACCTCACCATCCCCTGCAACATGTAAACACACCGCACAGTCCTAGCAACACATGCACAAACCTCACAGTTCCTAGCAACACATGCACTAACCTCACAGTCCCTAACAAACCTCACAGTCCCTAGCAACACATGTACAAACCTCACAGTCTCTAGCAACACATGCACACACTTCACAGTCCCTAACAAACCTCACAGTCCCTAGCAACACATGCACAAACCTCACAGTCCCTAGCAACACATGCACACACTTCACAGTCCCTATCCCTGCCTGGTCCTAGCAACACCTCTCTAGTGCTTCATTCTGTACCTAATCTCTAAATTTTAAACAGGTAACACTAACAGGACTGGCTGCACACCACAAGTGTTCTAGCTCACTTGTGTTGCAGGCATGAATGGTGTGTGTTCACATCATCTGAGGAACAAGAGCAAAGAGGCTATGTGGGTAGCCATTAGGCCAGGTAATAGTAGTAATAATAATAATCATAATAATGGTATTCTTTTATGTACTATTTCTCCAAACTGGATTATGTAGCCCATTAAAAAGAAAAAAACAAAGAAAACAGTAAACTCATGCGAGCTAGCGCATGGGCACACACACACGTGCTATCAATGGGATAGTTTGGTCAGATGAGATTTCAGGGGATACTGTTCCAGACTGGTGGCTCAGCATAAGAAAAAACTGAGATGCCTCTGAGTCTGACCAAGCAAGTGTGTGTGCACAGGGGGAAGACAACAAAAAAAAAAGAAAAAAGAGGAAGCATCAGAAGACTGTAGCTGGCAGACTGTTTGTAAAGACTGTTTGTAAACTTTAAGCTGTTCAGTCAGACAGCAAGAAGGTGTCAAGCTGAGGCAGTTGTTGCACAGAGAAGCATGTCTGTATTGTATTTATAATCATCAGTTTGGGGAACTCTCAGGACAAGGCAAGCAGGGTTGCTTTGAACTTTTGTAGATTTTAAAAGATACTGACAACAGCCAGAAAGAAGAGAATTGCAATAGTCAAGGCATGAAAGATCAAGGGCAGACACAAGAGTTTCAGTGGCAGCTGTGTAACATTTGCAGTGTTTTCTACAACTGTACAAGTCAACATTATAGTGATCATCCCACGATACAGATTATGTGGCAGCTCTTCACCTACTTGAATTCCCATGACCTGCTCTGCCCTTCCCAGTCTGCTCACTGTCCATGTCACAGCACTGAAATGGATCCTCTCAGAATGACTAACAACATTCTGCTTGCTCTGGATACTTGTGATGTGTCTGTCTTACCCTTCTTGACCTGTCTTTCAGTTTTACTTTCAGTACTACTGACCACCATATTCTCTTCCACAGACTTCAATTTCTCTATAACTAGGGCATTTCTGGCATTGTTCTTTCATGGTTTGAGTCTTACTTCACTGGTAGACTCAGACTGTGACCGTTAATGGCCAGAACTGAAGACCAGTGAGATGTTTTCTTTAGTGTCCCACAGGGCTCAGTTCTTGGTCCAACATCTACAGTCTCTGCTCTGCACCTCTCTGCTCTTTGATTGAAATTCAGCCTTCTCCAGCCAGTCTTTTGCAGAGGACACACAGCTACTTCAGTCGTGTCTTCCTGATCAGATACACACCAGTCTTGACCATGCAAACATGCATCTCTGACATAAGCTCTGCATGACACAAAACAAACTGAATGATGACAAGATCTGTCTTGTCATCAGGAAATCAAATAGAACCATTCTTCCTGATGCTCAGCCCAGTTCTCTTCATGCTGGCACTTCCAACATTCTGTTCATGACCTGTGCTCAGAACCTTGGTTTCATGACTTCAAACTTCACAACTTGACAAGCACATTTCAGCTTCTGCTTACATGGAAATCAGATGCAGCAGCTCTATCTGCCAGTGCCCAACTGCTGAAGCAACCGAAACTCTAGTCTGTGCTTTTGTTCTCTCCAAATTGGACTACTGTAATTCTCTTCTATCTGGCTGTCCACTTTGCCTTCTCAGTAGAATACAGAAAGTTCTGAGCTTTGCAGCAAAACTGGTTTTCAAAGCATGCAAATGTGATTGTGTGCAACCTCTTCTGCAAGCTCTTCATTGGTTACTGCAGAGACACTACACAACATTGCTGTAGTATCTCTGGTTACTGGTTCAAGCCAGAATAAACAACAAACTGTCAACTACCTGTAACAACTTCTTCTCTGACTCATCTCCTGCTTATTAATTTTCTCTAACCTTCTTACCAGGCAGCTTTGTTCTTCTGCAGACACATGGATAATTCATATTTTTGGACAATGCTGTTTCTCCTCTGGTGCTTCAGACTCAAAGCAATGGAATCCACTCCCTCCTTCCAATCCGTCACATTCAGTCCTCCAAAGGCAAAATGCCTTCTAAACTCACCTCTACAAACAATACCACCACAAATGATTATTTTCAAACTATGTTTTCTGTCTTCTACCCCCCCTGTTACATTCCTTCTGTTCACCCACATGTATGTGTGTGTGTGTGTGTGTGTGTGTGTGTGTGTGAGAGAGAGAGAGAGAGAGAGAGAGAGAGAGAGAGAGAGAGAGAGGGCAGGTGTGCAGGTGAGTACACATATGTGACCCGTTCTCACTAAATGAGTCTTAACTCGCAGCCGGCTTACTGTGCTACAGGCAAAAGTAGTCAGTGGGGGTCTATCTGGGTGTTTTCAGATTTTTGCGAAATTAAAGTCTATAAGTGAGTATAACAGTATAAGCACTAAACTTTGGTGTGTTTGCACTGATATGCTCTGAAAAGTTGAATAAATATGTTTAAAATACATTTTATTCACCCTACAGGACATAAATTTTGCTCATTTTAAACCATGAGCATGGGATTAAAAACATTAACAAAATACGTTAAAAGTTAACTAATGTTGAAATTTCAAGTCTCTTTGTGTGCCCCAATGTTTATTATGTTCCTGTGCAAAAATTGGTAATGATTGGTACATTTAAACCTCCTGTTGCTAAGGATTAAATGAAAAACTACTCAATGCACAGTGAAAATTTTAGTTTAAAGCTGATTTTGTTAAAAATGGCCTCAGCCACACATGCAACCTTCAGAAATACGTCATATCCACATTTTTTGGTGTAGAAATGTGATCTAAGTATCAAAATAACAAGCAGAACTTGCAGATTTGAGACATGCAGATATCTCAACTATCCTCATGAAAACGGGTCACATATAATGATATATATCCTTTTTCTCTGGTATAGTGTCCAGTTTCAACATTATGAAGACTCTCACACTTTTAGTGTTGGCTGGGTTATTTTGGTGTTTCTATAATCTGCCAAACTCTGACATACATTCTGACCTTGTGCATATAAAATATATATAATAAATATATATATGTGTGTGTGTCATCTTTTTGCATGTGTGATTGTTAACGGGGGGCCTTGGAGGACCATCTCATTCAAAGGATTTTTGTATGTGTGCATGCATGTTTGTATGTCGGTGTATGAGCGTACTAGAAAGAGAAGCAGAGATAGGGGGACAGAGTGCAGACAGAGAGGGAGGGCACACGGAGCGACAGACAGACAGGCAGGCAGAGACTTACGTCAAACCGAGATCCTTACAGACCACTCTAGCGTCAAGGTCTTCCCAGCCATCATCGCACACTGTCCCCCACACTCCTTCGATCTGTACTTCCACCCGGCCTGCTGTGGCGTTACCGTTTACCAGTCGTACATCCTGCACCACTACCTGCTGACCTGCAACAACAAACGCTTCTGCCGTTAACTCAAGTCTTTGCCTTTAATATAAAAAATAAATAAAACAATCAGTCAAACTGCATGCTGTCTTCGTTTAGACTAAAATTCGACTATACTGGGGCCTGTCATGTTGAGCTAGCTGCACCACTGACACCCACATGGTTTGTTCTGCAGCTGATAGCTTTGCATTGAGGTCCAGTGAGCTTTAGTGCCTGTTCAACACACGTCTGATGTCAGCGGCACGGCCTTCATCTACAATGCCGGCAATGGACAGCGCGATTTGGAATGCAGATTGGCAGGCGAATCCCCTAAGTTCTTGTAACCCAAAGATACCTGCCGTGAGAGCAGGATGTAGTTATAGTTCAGTTGGTAGAGCGTCTGACTGAAAAGCCAGTCGCAATACTTTGTGAGCCTAGATCCAAACTCCAAGTACTGGTTTACGACATCCTCCCTTTGTTGTTGTTGTTGTTTTGTTGAGAAAGATGCCGAAGAGCCATGCTCAGAGTGTGCTTTAGATCGGTGGCGGGAGGCCAGCCACAGTTACCCAGCCTCAGTGACACCTGCGCGTGGCTGAACGACCGTGACGAACCCAGATCTAAGCCGCACAGTTTTGTCAGTCAAACCAGCGATTTAACGAACCTTTGAATGTGAAATTTTACTAAGAAATCTGATATATTGCACTGTTTGGTACATGTATGGTTGAGACATGCAGATCATGTGGCAGATACTGTTATAGTCGCACCGCGGCCTACCGTAGTAGTACCACACGGCCGGTCTGACGCCACATTTAGTAGTTCTTGATACGTTTATTCTTGTTATTTGGCTTCCCCCGTGATGACTCAACTGACCGAACGTGATCGAAGCCAGTGTTTTGGTCAGCAGCACCGTTCGGTTGCCATACCGTCAGTACTCCAAGAATTTTAGGCATGGTCAAAGCCGGTGTAGAAAAACAAGCCAGTTTTTAATTGCTGAGACGTTGGTATGAAAGACTAGGCAAAGCCCAAATCTGACGGGGGTTGGGGGGGGGGGGGGGGGGGCAGAGTCAGTTGTGGTTGGAGAATACAGTATTCGAGAATAATACTATTAATTCAAAGTTTTGCACGGTATGTTGATCAGTTTCAGTGGGAATGAAAACAATTTTTATTAATTTTTAGCGGTTCACTGGAGTCTCTAAGTGTGTGTGTGTGTGTGTGTGTGTGTGTGTGTGTGTGTGTGAAATTTGCTAGTTTACAACAAAATGAACTCGATAAGACTCATCCGGTTTTGCAAGAACTGACCGCTGAATTACTGAAAATTTTCAATGTTTGGTCACTTTCAATGTTTGGTCATACAGAACACATTTTCACTGAGGTAGGCAGCTCCTTTCAACTTGTCTCTTTTTGATTTATGAGGTGTGTATAATATTTATATTGCATAAGATAATGAGTAATTTCAGTTTGGTGAAATTAAGTGTGGATGATCGCGGCTCAGCCAGCGTGCGTGTGACGTCACAGCGTGCGGGGCTCAGTCTCCCGGCCGTGTTTCCCAGCTTCAATAAGACGACGAATCGAGCGTTTCGCTCCTAATTTAAACCTCAAGACTGACTCACGATACCCCGCTGCGGCAAAGGAGTTCCAAGTTTCTGCCATGGCGGTCAATTCGGCGAAGACTCTTGCGGCGTTCGTACAGCCCCCGTGTGCACTGAATAAAATGCATGAACATCTGTGCGCACGTTAAAAATCTCCAACAATGGCAGTCACACACCATTCTTTGGACACACGAAAATACTTCACACTAGGCTGATATGAATCAGTGGGTGGGGTGATCTTGCCGCTACCAGTTTAGCCGCAGTAATGACTGAGGCGACCTGAACTTAATAATGAAGCATTAAAAAACAAACGTCAAGACTTCGGAGACAACTTGGCTGGTTTAAACAAAAAACAGAAACAAAACTGAAGAAGAAAAAATCACCGTGAAGTGCAGACCCAATGACGCCGCCGGATTCCTGTCCCCTCTGTACAACAACTTACCAAGACATTTTTAATGATCGCTTATATCGCGCTAGTCTCCGCTGAGTAGACTCACTGCGCTCGCATGTGGTGCTACATGAGTGACTAGTTTTTTATAGCATGTTTTTGAATATCCGCCGAAGTGGTGTACTTACAACGCTGCCGGCACGGCTGGTGCCACATCACTGATAGTGAAACTGCTGCCGTCTCGGCCGCGCAAGTTCTGTGTACACCATACAACTTGACCAAGCACCATGTCACTTCATGCAAAGCCACATACGTAAGGTCACAGTGTATGCGTGTTTAGCTGTAACCTGCCACTGACTGCCTGCACTTTTGGCAGAACTTGATGACCGGGATCTTTTACGTGCTACTGTGGTAACACGGGGCACGGATACCGAAATAAGAGTCAGCACAGAAAGTCGACCCTGGAGAAGAAAATTCTCCCGACGCTCCTGCAGGGATTCGAACCCGCGACCTTTCAATCACGAGTCAGGCGCTCTAACCACTGACTGAGCTATCCCCATCCCTCCCTGCCGGCGTCAGTGCAGCCCCGCAAGTCATTTTCCCTCCGGCTGTACAACAAGACCGCATCGTCCCTAGGCTGTGAAACCCGCCAAACGTGACAAGATAGCGGTTCACGGTTCCCTCTCAAACAAACGTTCCCTCTGCCGGTACGGCAACCCCAACTGAACAAAACACGTTCCCTCAGTCTGTCAGTGCAATCCCCTAA
>OY757551.1:14295002-14302502 GCA_963584105.1 Alviniconcha strummeri
AAGCCTTATGGTTTCTGTGGATGTTAAGTACCATGTTTACTTACTTACTTTGGCCGGGTGGAGTTCACTGTTAAAAACCGCCAAACTGAAACCCCTCACCTTTCAGCTACTTCCAAAGCTCCACGTCACAGTGAACAAACAGACAAACAAATAAGCTTCTGTGTCTAGCAGCCTGCTAACAATGCGTGTAGCTGAGTACACCGCCGCAGTGAACTAGTTGTATGCCAAATCGCGGTGCAGACAGCATACAAGAAAACTGGCTTGCATTCAAGACCAGACCAGAATCATGACATTGATTCCGACGACAAAGACTCAAAATACGGCATACTTGCACGTGTGCCACAGTGATTTATTGTATGTGATCTCAAGCGACATGAACCTACCTACAGAGCCTTACAAGAATCAACAGAGGTAGCGATCGACTGACGTCACATGCTTGACACTATGAATGGACACAACTACACAGCCGTGAATGGGGGGCGGGGATAGCTCAGTGGTTAGAGCACCGGACTCGTGATTGAAAGGTCGCGGGTTCGAATCCCTGCTGGAACGGCGGGAGAATTTTCTTCTCCAGGGTCGACTTTCTGTGCTGACTCTTATTTCGGTATCCGTTCCACCCCCGTGTTACCACAGTAGCACGTAAAAAATCCCGGTCATTCTGCCAAAAAGTGCAGGTGGCAGGTTACAGCTAAACACGCATACACCTTACGTATGTGGATTTTATTGAACCGTGCATCGGCATTGGTCACAACTTGTCCCTAATATGTCAAATGACATCTGAGGACATTAAGCATCAACTCATCAGCCGTGAATCGCCGTCTGCAATGGTGACTATCACCTGTCGTTCAAGTAGTACAAACTAGCTAAATCCCACCAAAGTCACCCAACGGAGCTTGACTGAAGTCGCCGGGGAAGACTGTTTGCTTTCTTAGCACGCTGATCGCGTTTTTCTGCTCTTTGAAACTGTCAGTTGTTGTCTCAGTTTCTCTCTTTGAGTCTCTGGAGTGAATGCGAAAGCCGCCGAACTCCAAACACTCCAAACACTGGTTTACGACATCCTTCCTTCAAGGAGGAAGGTGCCGGAAAGCGATGCTCGGAGTGTGTGACGGTATGTGTGTGTGTGTGTGTGTGTGTGTGTGTGTGTGTGTGTGTGTGTGTGTGTGTGTGTGTGTGTGTGTGTCCGCCCGGCCGCGCGTGTGCGTGCTCTGTGTGTGTGTGTGTGTGTGTGTGTGTGTGTGTGTGAGTGTGTGTGTGTGTAGTGTGTGTGTGTCAGTGTGTGTGTGTGTGTGTGTCAGTGTGTGTGTGTGTGTGTGTGAATGCCTGTGTGTGTGTGTGTGTGTGTGTGTGTGTGTGTGTGTGTGTGTGTGTGTGTGTGTGTGTGTGTGTGTGTGATAGAGTGTGTGTATGTGTGTGTGTGTGTGTGTGGGGGGGGGGGGGTCAGTCGACGTACCGTCGGTCACTCAGGCAGTGGGGTAATTATGTGCTTAGTCGTCCACGCCGGGCTACTTTGTACAGCTTATTTAAGAGTAATTTAAGGTGTACAGATCGAAGTGGGACACGATATCACTACGTGCCCGGAGTCATCAATGAGTCGCCGCGCGGCCGAACCGCTGGCGCAGCCATTGCTGGCCGGCTGATGGTAAGCATTGTGGCTGCATAGTGTCGTTTTCCGTTAAAGAATTTGTGAGGACGGAATGAGTGTTGTGTTCTAGATGACATGATATTGGGCGGTGTACCTAGAAGCATACTGATCGATACGTGCCATACGCAGCCGTGTGTGGCGGCGGCACGCCGCTCAGCCAAAACAACCCAGCGGAACTGCTTCCGCTGCACGCTGCAACTCGTCTTTGACTCCACACAGCACACTTACCTACACAGGCAACTGCCTTCTGCGCCATGCTGTGGCGGCCGTGCTGTGCCGTGGTGTGCCGTGCCGTGCCGTGCCGGGAAGAAAACGGTAGTTGCAAGGTTTGTTTATGTCAACTACTTTATTACGTTTTTGTTTTTTGTTTTTTCGTTTTTGTTTTTGTTTTGTTTTCTCGCCATTTTTCTTTCTTTCTTTCTTTCTTTTTTAAATGTCCGGTGGTTGTTGTGTTGGACTCAAGCAAGGTGTGTTCTGTGTGCTGACTCGGCTGGAAAATGTTTACCTCTAGAGATGGTTGTGTCGTTCCGCGAGTCGGCCACACAAGAACACAACAACGGCCACACAACAACGGTGGTGCTGTAGGCCACCAGTTCACGTTGCCATATGTGTTGCCTGTTCGCTACCACTGCTGTCCACACATGCACCTGTCAGTGTGTATATAGGTCTACGTGTCCACAATTGTGCGGCCTTTAGTGCTATCAATGACTCTGGTCCTGCGTAAGGCTTACCTTTCTGGCTGTATACACTCCGCCTCGTACACTACGCTCTTCTTCGGACACCCGCATGCTGAAAATCTAGCAATACAAACGCAAAAGTCATGGCTTTCGTGCTTTAGTCTTGCTTTGGACCACACATTTGGAATTCATTCCCACAAGACTTTAGACACTGCTTAACCCTGTCATCGTCATTTTTAAAACCAAACTAAAAACTAATAGCAATACCCAGTTTCTGCTACAGTCGCTGTGTGTGTCAGTGTGTGTGTGTGTGTGTGTGTGTGTGTGTGTGTGTGTGTGTGTGTGTGTGTGTGTGTGTGTGTGTGTGTGTGTGTGTGTGTGTGTGTGCGCGCGCGCGCGCGCGCGCGCATTGGCTCTTGAAAACATGTATATCATATTAAAGAATGTGTAAGCGCTTAGGGCCTGTGAGGTGAGGGTAACGCGCTCTAAGTACCCAGTCAGTTATTATAATATACGATTATACCTGGAGCCAGTTTAACAAACACGGTTATGAACTATGCTAGCGGAAAGCCCTCCAACCAGCTGCGCGGTTATTGCCGTTGTGAGCGCGATTCGACCAGACAGCCGCGGCGCCAAATCGCGGCCACGATACACACAAAGCTGATGGATGCCGTAAAGCAAGTGCTTGGAGTTTCACACACACACACAGGCAGCACACGCACTGTGACGCGCCGGAGCGGCGAGCGCGCACACTACAAACACAGACACACAGTGTCAGTAGAAGAGATGAGATTTTAGAAAATACTTGAAAGCTGTGAGTGTGTTTGCTGCGTAACTTTGCGGCAAGGAAATGTTCTAGAGAGGCGGTGCAGCATAAGAAAAAGACCTCTGACTAAGCGAGTGTGCGAGCACAGAGAGTAGAGAGAGAATCGAACACTCAAGTCTCGTTTTCCGGCATTTTCGTCCAAGGAGCTAGGATGTCGTAAACAGAGAAAGGCAATATCGGGAAAAGAGTGTAGTTGGCGGGTTAGTGCGTGCATGTTAAGGAGCTGGTTGAGTCACATGCGCTACACTGCCTCAGCAGCTAACACATAAGCTGCCGAGTTGAGGAAGTGTAACACAACTTGATGAAGCGGGCTTTGACTGAATTATTTTGTGACAGTGTGTTTTTAGGTCTTCACTGAGTTTGATGTAGTGGGCATTCCGGCTAGCGCGGAGAGCGTCTGTGCACGTTGTGTTCGGGGGGCGGCACGGGTTGGGGGGGGGGGGCGCTGGGTGGAATTATGGATAGGTAATATAATGATTTTTTTATTATTATTTTTTTAGTATATTCTAATACAGATCGAGCATGTACATTAATTTTCTTGTAATATATATTGTTGGTTGTCATAGCCTGAAATGCTTTCTGGAACATGTTACCTATGAAAGGTTTTAAACTTAACGTTGAAAATTTTGGAGAATGTTGTAAAGCGCAGTGAGTCAGCTGTGTAGACCAGAGAATAGCGCTATATGAACGTTTTATTATTATTATTATCAAGTCAATAATTAATGTATACATTAATCGTCCCATCACAGGACAGTTCAGCTAACTACTAAGGCTCATAATTTTTTTAATTTTTTTTTAATGTAAGAAGAACATCAGATCAACATCAATAGCCGCATTCTAGCGAGATAGCATTCTAGACAACTGAAATTAATAAACAGACATACTGAATTTAAAAAATAAAATAAAATAAAAAAGCAAAGAAAGAAAATCAATAATACAGCAGAAAACATCCGTCTTGTCCACCTCCCCGGACATCCACACACATACACACCCACACCTGACCTATACTCCTCACCCAGCCTACACACACACAGCACTACTATCATCAATCAGACTGACACACTCGCTTATCGCTGGAATTGTACACACCACTCAATTCTAATCAGACAGCTACCCTGGTGTAGCACACACATACACACACACACACACACACACACACACACACACACACACACACACACACACACACACACACACACACACACACACACACACACACACACACACACACACACACACACACACACACACACACACACACACACACACACACACACACACAATTGTTTTGGTTTAAACACAATTTTATTCATTCATCATAATCATAAGCTCAACAAATAAGTACAGGAAACACAAAAGCAGTATGCTTATTTGAGTGTTACCTATATATAAAATGATAATCATACAGACACTTACGACGGCAAGATGGCAAATTGTTGTCAAAACGTCAGAAGCAACAAAACAAACAAAAGACCAAAATGACAACAACAAACAAACAAACAAACAAAACAAAACAAAAACAACAACAACAAAACGGGCGGAGGGGGCGGGGGTTGAAAAAGCAAATTACTAACCGATTGGTCTGATCTAGTGATGTTGTCTTAATTATTGATCTGAGAGAGACAGAGAGAGGGAGAGGATCAAAACGTGTACTTCTTCGCTTGTATCATAAATGAATTTTGGCAGACTTTTACAGATTTACAAGCGGTCGGTTTGGCGCAAAAAATCGTGGACTACAGCAAATATTTTCTTATTAGTTTCTAAATGTAGCTGGTCGTTTCCAAACAGAAGTGTATTGATATTTCTTTCGTTCTCATCTAGTTTATTCATGGTTTTATTTCTAATGCTATTATAAAGGGGACAATGTAGTAGGAAATGCTCTGATGTTTGGTTTAAACTAAAATTTATTCAAGATGAAATAAACATACAAAAAAATCATTATGTGCTCATCAACAAGCTATAACTTATAGGCGATGAGCTCATGCGGTTGGAAAAAGACACAATGTATGGCGGACGAACAATTTCACTTCGCAAGCAATAAATGAGACGTAACAAAAAATAACAACAATAAAAACAAAAAACAAGAGGAAACAAAAAAGAAATAAACAACAATAACAAAACACAAAGATACGAACAGTCACTAGAAAACAGTCAAAACAAATTGTAGTTGACAAAACAAAACAATGTTAGGTAGACAGATAGATTGGCTGGTGGGCTAAATAAATACTAGCGAGAGAGAAATGGCGTAAGGAGACAGTGGGGGTGGGGAGACGGAAAGGGAAAGATGGTTTAGTAATTTTTCTACAGTAGCATAATTATTAATTTTTGACAAAGTTCAGAGGTATGAGCAGGCAGTCGGTCATTTGTATAATTAAAACATATAATCACATATACAGAAGGCGTTAATACTTGGATTTATAACGTCCCTTAACTGTACTATGTTAACAGGACAAATCACATGTGCACAAAAAGTCAGTATATACGGTCAAAAACAACAACAAAGAAACAAAAACAAAAAACAAAACAAAATCATATTACAGGTCAGCTACCTGCTAGCTTACAGTTCTGATTTTAAAGTCGTTTAGATAGCTTAATGAATTCATGGACAGTTAGGAATATGTTTGTTTTCTGGAAGTCGCAGGTCTAAGTTACCGTACAGTAGTGTTCTAATATTGGTTTGGTTGCTAGGGAGGGTAAGTATTGTTCTTGCACGGATGTTAAGGTAGTTAGGACAATGAAGGAGGTAATGCTCGGCCGTTTCTCTAGAATAACCACAAGAACATGTTGGGTCGGTGCTTAAATGGCGGTTAACTAGGTCATTGTTAAGGTTACTCATTTCTAGGCGAAGGCGACAGTGAATGACTTGTGCATTTCTTTCTCCAATAGGCTGGAACGTTACTGTCGGACAAGGACAATGATCGTTTAAAAACACTTAAAGATGTACTTTGTTGAACGCTAATGGGGAGAGAATTCCACTCTGCTGTGGTAGATGGAATGAAGGAGTTTCGATAAAGTTCAGTTTTGCATGTAGTCACGTCTCTTTCTAATGGTCTGCGACTTAATGTGGGCGACTAAAGGGGGTAAGAGGTCACTTATATATTGGGGACATAGACCTAGTGTCATTTTGTGGAACATCAAGAGTTTATGCCGTTTCCTTCTTTCCTTTAATGTGCAGAATCCGGATTCTTTGTAAAGTTTCTGGTGGCTAGTTCCGCGTATACCTCCTATAATGATTCTTATGGCTTCTAGGTGCAGGTTTTCTAGCATTTTTGATTGAGTGTCGGTGCAGTTATCCCAGACAATATCAGCTTAATCAAAAAGTGGGAGGATGAATGATTTGTACATAGTTTCTAACGCTTTTCTGCTTATTTTGTACTTGTAAGACCGAAGACAGGAAATTAACATACTTGTTTTGTTTATAACAGACCTAATGTGTTCATCCCATCTGCAGTTGTTTTGTAAGATTATTCCTTAGTGTTTGTGAGATGGTGTTTCTTTTAGAGTTGTGCTGCCAAAAGTGAGTTGTTGATTTTGATTCTGACCTCTAGTAAAGTTTAATTGTTCAGTTTTTTCTTCGTTAAATCTAACTTTCCATTTTTTGGCCCATTCATTAATTTGTTCTAAGTCATGGTTTAATATTTCGGCACGCGAGTCGGGGTTGTTTAGTGCCAAGGACAAACTAGTGTCATCTGCAAATAACCTGATCAAAGACTCAATATTGTTAACAATGTCATTAATATAAATCAACAACAGAAGTGGTCCAAGCACAGAGCCTTGTGGGACTCCTGATGAAACACTCTTAAAATCGGACTTCTCCCCTTTAATTACAGTAGCCTGCATGCGACATGATAAATATTCCCGAAACGAGTTAAGTAATTTTCCTCTGATGCCGACGGCTTCCAGTTTTGATAGCAGGCCTGTGTGCCACACACGGTCAAATGCTTTGGATATGTCAAGATAAACCGCTTGCGTAGTTATTCCTTTATCAAAATATGAACATAAATCATTATAGATGCAAAGTCATTGGTTTACTGTGGAATCTCCAGGAATAAATCCTGATTGTGACTGTGTAATAATATTATTATATTGTAGAAAGTTGTACACATGCTTATGAATACATTTTTCAAGCACTTTGCCAAAGCAACTTAACAAAGAAATGGGGCGATAGTTGTTACAAAACTCCTTGGGCCCCTTTTTGTGCAAGGGGGTAACGTGAGAAACTTTCCAAATAGCAGGGAACTTGCTTTCTGTGAGAGATCTGTTAAATAGTATAGTAAAAGGTTCAGCAATGATAGAAGAGGCGACAATAAGTAATCTGTTATGGACTTGGTCAGGACCGGTGGTTTTACTTTTAT
>OY757551.1:14307502-14317466 GCA_963584105.1 Alviniconcha strummeri
AATTACCGAAAAAACATGCGCGTAGGACAGCCTGTAAATTCCACCGTTCGATTTTGCGCGATTTTCTGGGCGGGAATCATGTCCTTGCAACAGTGTAGCAGTGCGCCGACACATCGTCACAGGGATTTCCAAAGACTGAAAATGGGTACGGGTCGAATTCAATACCAAGGTTTGACTGCCTGAAAAATTGCGCTACGCGTTTGTGCTGGATTCGCTAGATTTGTATTTATGTGCTTTTGATGTGTATGCCGTTATAGACCGTGAGCCAGACTCTACCGCCATGACTGGCATTCTGTGAATGGAAACGTTTGAGGTATAGCGGACAGACGATTTTTCATGCCAAGAACTGGTTGAAATCCAGCTGGAGCAGCCCCAGAGGAAGATGACTTCCAAGAATACCCAGAGCTTGAGATTCTTGGTGGCTTCAGGTTTGAGGGTGACATATGTCTAAGCTGGACATTCAGTGTCACTCAGAGTAGGGCTATTCAGGCGTGGCAACCTTCTAGGACACCGGTTTTGGTACCTGTGGCCGAGGACCAGCTGGAATAAATACTGTGTGACACTCAAGCCATAAAGTCATAGTTCAGGAGCTGTGTGAGGGTCGAGGTGGCCGTCCTGGGCTGTCCGTCCTAACGAGCCTTCTGGTTTCCGTGGACGTAAAGCTATATTGAACCATGCTTCGGCATTGGTCACAGCTTGTCCCTAATATGTCAACTGACATCTGAGGACATTAAGCATCACTTCATCAGCCATAAAGTTCACCAATAAGAAATAAGGAGAGTAATACATTTCATATTTTCATCAAAATCAAATAATAGTTTCAAGAAGTCAATAATGATTTGTCAAATCGTTGACAATGTCGGCACTTTTGTGAATAACTTTGACATTTCCTAGCTGTTTGTATCCTTGGCATAATGGCAAAGAGCCTGTTGACTGCAAGCTGACACATGAAACTGTCCAGCTGAACTAAGCCAAGCCAGAGATGTCATCCGATGACATTACTTTAATGGCTTCTAAACCTAACTTGTTTTACTCCAACATACGAAAGGCAAAACTGGTACTTTTTGCACACGTCGGGCATGTTTCGTTCCTATCTTCCACGAGGAAACTGATTTCAGGTTAAATGGAAGTAGACCAGAGAATAAGCTAGCACCTGCAGAGGTTTTGTGGAAGTAGTTTATTGAGGTTTGAACAGATGTTCATTTTTGTAGTTGCTTAACTTTTGAACTTGGTATATTCTATTCCGTGACGTCACTCATCAATGCAGACGCTAAAACATTCTCTTTGACTCTCTTAGTCACCATGCCACATTTGGTGATGACTAAAGCACTTTTGTTGAATATTTTTACACGAGTCTTACGCATTGTACAACATTATTTCAGTAACATGTTTTCTTTTTTTTAATACTTCATTAATCCCACGCGCGAAATTAGGCCACCTTACCTGGGTTAGACAGCAGCAGCCGTAAGAGCACTGCTACCCATTGATACCCGCATGCGTAGTATTTTCGTGTGTCCAAACAATGGCATAGCTGGCAGTTGTTTAGGATTTGTAACGTACACGCACATTTTAATACATGCGATTAAGCTGCTATATACCCTGTCAGATAATCCCTAAAAGCAGAGTATTTCCTCTTGTGGACAAGCAGATATTGAAAAAACACGCAATGAGCTATCCAAAAATCCCCGGGAGGTGGGGGGTGGGGTGGGGTGGCTTCAATAGCTGGCCCATGGACTATTAACTGTGTGCGTCAAAACTAATTATGTGCACATAAATACTAATTATGTCTTTTGACGCTAGTAAGCCGACGTGAACAAACGGCATCTCACGCTTTACAGTGCCGATGGCCTGTTACGTAGCAGAACGCCACCCGCTTACGGCCAGCTGGAGAAGACGCTTCATCACCACTAGCATTACTATCACTGGCACTATATGGCAACTGCCAAGTTCTCTATAAAGTCAGTACTACGTTTAGTCGCCGTTTTTGTACTTGTCAGCTCATTTTTACTATCTAGACGAGATTGTTTTGACTTTGTTTGCGCCTACCCCAGAAGCAAGTCGAACCTTTCAGTCGGTCGTTTAGCACTTTTCCCAGCGGCATATTGAACGATGTCGATGTGCCTGCTTCACCCACTCCGAACTGCTTCTTAATATATTGCCTGTTGTGATAAAAACTGGTGTCGCTTATGTTCGCAGAGAGCTGGTGCCCCGGGAAGAGGAGTGGCTTTTGGAGAACAGCCGTTGGGAAAGCGTCGAAAGGGTAGTGCGCCTGGTGATTTAATCCAGCAGGACGAGCATAGGGTGGAGTGAGTCTGTTTACTGGCAGGGCGGACACAGTGGGCCCTGAATACGGCGCCATGGCTACAGCCGCACTACTGCTGCTGTACGGCCTGATCCTGCTTGTTTTACCAGCCTCACCACGTAAGTCACCCTCATCTTGCTTGTCTCACCTACCTTACCACGTAAGTCGTCTTTGTCCTGCCCGTCTCACCTGTCTCATCACATAAGTCGTCCTTATCCTTCCTGCCCGTCTCGCCACGTAATTTGCCCTTATCCTGCCTGTCTCACCACGTAAGTCGTCCTTATCCTGCCTGCTAGCAAAGTAAGTCGTCTTTATCCTGCCTGGCTTTCCGAGTAAGTCGTCCCTGTTATGCCTGCCTGTCTCATCAAGCAAGTCGTCCTTAGCCTACCTGTCTCTCCAAGTATGTCGTGCTTATTATACCTGTCTCGCATTGCAGAAACGTCAGCACATTGATAGAGCTTATACTTACTACTTGTGTACTGACATAATTAGCCACTTTGACGTTCTTCCACCAATCTGTGGTGACCATTCAGTGCCGTGCAAAAAGTTCATTCATAAAATCAAATATAGCTCTTCATTCAAACGCACTGTTTACGAATATGGAAGGCTCGACGTTGAAAAATGAGCTCACGTTAAGTGGAGGGGCATTGTGTCTCTACATGGTATAGAGGAGGCTGCACACATATTTTCCAACACATTACATAATAAGGCAACAACAACAACAACAAAAAGTGTATGCCTGTAAAAGCAGTTAGCGTTTGACAGTGCGACAAACCATGGATAACTGAAGAGATAAATGATCAGAAACAAAAACAAGACACACAAAAAAGCGAAATCTCTTAATACCAAACAGTCGCGGAACAAATTAGACAAATCAGCAACAACTTTACCGACGCCATATGGAAAAAGAAGTTAGATAATCTACATGATTTAGACAATCGTGCGTCGTCGAGTGCCACATTCGGTACCAAAAACTGGTGAAACTAGTCATGTCTTTTATGGGCGACAAGGGATCCAGTCCAGACGTAATACCACCACTAGAAAAAGATGGAGTTACTTATACCAACAGAGAGAAAGTGGCTAATCAGCCAGTCAACTGTTGAAGACAACAATGATGTTCCAGATCTACCAGAATGAATTACGAACATAATTCAAGTAAACCTGAGCGCAGAAGAAGTAAAGAATACTCTTACAAAATTAGGCACAACAAAGGCGACAGGCTCTGATCAAACACATAATTTAATTTTAAAAACTAAAGCTTGAATCATATCAGAACCAGTAAGTTTTCTCTTCAATAGGTCACTTAATGAAGGAATTTTCCCGACCGTTTGGAAATTAGCACACGCCACACCAGTTCACAAATAGGGTAATAAAGAACTGTGTACTTACTATCGCCCTATGTCTTTGCTAAGTTGCATAGGAAAAACTCTATTTTTATATATATATTTTTTTTTTTTTTTTTTTCTCCATCGTCATGTGTTTAATTACTTAAACGCAAACCAGATAATAAAACAGTCACAGTCATGATGCACTCCTAAACATTCAACCGTGCACAAGTTACTAAGCATTTACGATGACTTTTGTAAGTCATTTCAGTAAGTAAAGTAACTACTCAAGCAATTTTCTTTGACATATCTAAAGCTTTCAATAACGCATGGCACCGTGGCTTATTATGGAAATCGTATACTATCTGGAATTAGTGGCACTTTACTGAATTAGTTCGAAAACTATTTAGCAGAACGTAAACAGGCTATGGTTATCTATGTAGGATATCTGATAACTGTACCTTCAGGTGTTCCACAGGTGTCCCACAACCTATGGCCTGTTCTGTTTCTTGCCTATATAAACGACATTCTTAAAACCATTGAATCAGTAATAATGCTTTTGGCAAATGACGCTATATGTATTTGTGCCAAGAAAATCCACACATTCGAGATGAAATTTTAAACAATGATCTAGATCTAGAGGCATTATTCACGCAATGGGAAAATAAAAGGGTTTTAACGAAAGGAAGACAAAACTGATGAACAAAACCAGCAACAAAACACCAATTTCAGTCCTTAAATTTTGGAAGTACTATTTAAGAAGACACCCAGTTACCTTAAACACTTAGAAATAATTTTTCAGAACAACTGTAAATGGGAAAATCACATTGAAACGTTAATTGCAAACTGTAGATATTAAGTCGCTTGCCTAGACTCGCTGAAATTTCGTTTTAGCAGAAAATCTCTTCAAACCATACTGGTCTTTTATATTACCACATCTAGATTATGCCGACGTCGTTTGGAATAACTGTAGCCTAAAATGATCAGAAGATCCGGAAATCTACACCTTGACGCAATAACTATCATAGGAGCTGTTCGCGAAACAATTCACGAGAAACTATACACTGAATCAGGGTTTAGAACTTTATGAGAAAGACGCTTGAGACACAAAAACACTATGTATCACAAGATTGTCCACGAGAATACCTCTACTTACTTGAACCCCCACTCGTTTCCCCAACTAATCCATACCGTCGACGACGACCACTCCAACGACAGGTACCAAAACATGAAACTGAAACATACTGGCAGTCGTTTTTGCCATCGACAACTACATCGTGGAATAATTTATCAGAAAATATTCAGCAAACAAAATAGATTAGTCAAGTAAAACACTTTCTCTGTAGAATTGATACAAATGTGCCTTTCTTGTACAAGGGTAGTCGAAAAGCGCAGATAATACACTGCAAACGCCGTCTTGGCATGACCGACTTAAATTATAATCTATTAAACAAACACCTAGCAACAAATAGCTCTTGCGATTGTAGAGATAGAAAAAATACATCTGAACACTACATTTTACACTTCCCACTTTTACATACGTGCGCGACAACACCATATTCAAACTTCCTGTAAATTTGGTCAATATTTTGACCCTCCTGCATGGGGATTCGAGCATATCAAACAACATGAACTCATTAATGTTTAAGCTAACCAAGATTTCATGCCCAGTCTTGACGCCCTTCCAAACATCAACCAGTTACTGAGCACTCTCTCTCTCTCTCTCTCTCTTGATTTTCGTTTGATTTTTCTCTTGTTTTCATGCTGTTGATATAGAAATGCCCTTTGTTGCAAAATGAATTTAATCAATTATGTTTGTGAGCGTTTACTGTAAGCATAGCTTGTTTAATGCTCTTGTACTTACTGATTATGTTTGTCCATATTTATCTGTTTTTAAAAGTGTGTGTGTGTGTGTGTGTGTGTGTGTGTGTGTGTGTGTGTGTGTGTGTGTGTGTGTGTGTGTGTGTGTGTGTGTGACTTTTATCATGTAACATGTATTGTGTGATGACAACATGTGTCTCGCCCTGATATAACCGTACGGGTTGATTGGGCGTAAAACACCAAGTTACATACTACTTACATGAACATGAATACACCAAGTAAGTCGTTCCTATTATGCCTGTCTCACCAGTAAATCGTTCTTAGTATTATTCATCGCTTTTTACATATACCTATTCTCTGCTCTCGAGCAGACTCACAGCACTCATGTCGCATGTGATCCTGAATGAGTGACTGTATCCACTTATAGCGCCTATTTTTCATATCCACAGAAGTGGTGTACTGACATCGCTCTTCGGTTGTTGCATAGCTGGTAAGATCTCGACTGCCGATCTCTAGATGCTTTGAAAAGATTGAAACCGACAGGAGGGGCCGAGTTGAAAAATTGAGTATCGTCAAAAAAATTATGGTCGTCAAGTCCAGAGTCCAGTACAATTTGTGAAAGTCGGTGGGTGTGGAGGACAAAGCGCAATAGTCCGAGTACTGAGATCAGGGGAACACCGAAATCAAGTCTGTTGCGGCACGTTTTGCCAGTTTCAAATTTGACGTACTGCCTGCGCGTTTTGTCACCACGGCAGGTCGTGCCGAAGGGTCCGCTCGATGCTCGTTTTGTCACCCCTTCACCAACAACACTGTAATATCTGTCTTTCCTCTTCCATATGCGCGCGCGCGTGTGTATGTGTGTGTGTGTGTGTGTGTGTGTGTGTGTGTGTGTGTGTGTGTGTGTGTGTGTGTGTGTGTGTGTGTGTGTGCTTTATTATCCCTGTGGCAGTGGGCGTCAACTGAAATTCTGTATTGCTTTGAGTAGACCACACGGTTACTGTTGCATGTAGCTCTGTAAACTGTGCCAAAATAGTTATGACTATGACAGAGTGATCGTGCCAGTACTGGTCGTGTGTTGTGTATACGTGTCCTGTAGAGGTGTTGGATGGAACGATTGGTATGGTTTGAGGCTGAAGGTAAAAACGTGCCGTGGTGACAAAACGTGCCGCAACAAGTTTACTTCGTTGACAGTGAAGTCACAAATCTGTCAGTGATATAAGAGCATAGGCCTAGCCACTGAGGTGCAAGATCAGAGACACCAAAGGTGATGCTGAGGTGACTCATGGTCATGGTATGTCATGGTCTGTCGTGTCGAATGCGGCAGACAGACCCAAGAGAGTGAAAAGGGAAACTTTTTAGTGTTATTAAGAAGGCATTTAGCAACATGGAGAAGAGCAGTTTCAGTAATGTTATGATAGCACTACTAACTGCTCTTCTCCATGTTGCTAAATGACGATGAGCGGATTGCTTTTGTTTAAGAAGGTCGTTGTTCGTGACACGTTCAACTAGCTGATGGAGAACCACCCTCTCAGAAGTTTTGAAAGGTAAAACAGTTGTGAAACTGGGCAGTTATTTTTCAGTGCCTCCTTATCAAGACTTGGGTTCTTCAGCAATGGAGCAACCTTGCGGTACAGAGCCAGTGAGTAGAGTGGTTGATGACTTTGGTGATAACGGGAGTGAGACTGTCTGAGCAAGGTTTCAGAAGGGAGGTTGTAGCAGGATCGAGAGAACAGCTTTTAGACTGACGCTGTACTGTGAGATTTTATTTTATTTGAACACTTGTCGAGTGCCTCATCCCGAGATGAGAAGCGTTTCACAATGGCAACTTTAGCGCTATTCTCTGCTTCTAAGAAGACCCACTACGCTTTAGTCGTGTATGACTCTGAATGAGTGACTGCAGCTTTACAAGCATTTTTGTTTCTTCTAATCCATCGAAGTGGTTACAAAGCGCTGTTTGGTTGTTACATGGCAAGTGCCACGTGAAACTGCACCTGTTAGCAGTGTCACTTTATTCGAAGCCACATGCGTAGGGTGCATGTGTGTTTAGCTGTAACCTGCCACCTGCACTTTTGGCAGTATGACGTAAGCCTTTAGTGTGCAGTAAGCTTTTCGTGTGCTACTGAGATAACACGGGGATGGAACACGGGAGATCAGTTTTTGTATGGCATCTTCAGACACTGGAGCAGGAGAAGTAAGAGGAACGACATGGAAAGGATCACGTGTCACAGGTGCAGAGCGAGAATCGTGTTTTCTACGAGTACTGGCAATTTTATTATGCTTGAAACTGGCAAAAGAGTTTGGAATGTCGTCTGCAGAAACGCTGCTGGGCAATTGCGGTTTACTTTTCCTGCCAAACAAGTCATGTGTTAAACTTCGCAGAAGTATTGTGACATTAATGATCTTTCTTTGCCTAGCGATGGAACCCTTCGGCAAGTTACGTTGTTTGACAGTTCCCTTTGCCTGCTGGAGAAGCGGATTATTTTCAGCTTGATTTCAGTTTAACCAGACGTTCTTCACTCTAAACCTTCATTTTTGTCGTTTCGTGCGGCACTCTCGCCGACTGAAAGAATAAGAAGCCTGGGTTAGAAGCCGAAACCTCTTGATCCCAAGAAAACTTGAAAACAACCTCTCCCTTGTGGTCTGAGAGCTCCCCACTATTGCACATTTAACATGTCGGTATACCCTCACTCTACTGGGGAAAGAACGCTCTGTCAATACAGACTCTTTGATAGACGATGGGCTGCACCTTTTTTTCTTCTTCTTTTTACTACTTCAGGTTTTCAAGGAGGTGGGGCCATCTTGACCCCCCCCCCTCAACCATACCCCCCCCCCCCCTCGCTCCTGCCCTTACTGACGCATATTTCGTTTTGTATGTGACTGTTTCAGAGACGTCAGAAGCCGTGTGTCTCAGCTGTGGACTTGACCAGTTTTGCTTCAAGGGTACCTCCACTCTATGCATTGGTAAGCCTTGAAAGTAGCATGAACAGGTCAGCAGCTTTCATCCTTCTTGTTGTCAGCACTAGTGCTAGACTGGCAGCGTCACAATTACCGCTGTCTGCAGGTCTTACCAGAGCAGATGCAGGGCCAAATATTAGTGAGGTCTCTGGTAAAACAAAAAACTAAAAGCAGCAACAAAAACAACAACACACATACAAAAAACGTTTTATTTGTAGGCAGATTTGAGCTTTTTCAGTTTGTAATAGGAACACTAAATTATGTGTGATAGATTCGTGGTAGCAGTCTAACATAGAGATACTGTCTGTTGAAATGATAAGATTCCTGGAAGCAGTGTAACATAGAAGTATTATTTGTTGATTAGAGTGCTTGTAGCAGTGTAACAGAAATATTGTTGTATATGCTTAGATTCCTGGTAGCCGAGTAACATAGAGATAGTTTCTGTTAAAATGCTTAGATTCCTGGTAGCAGAGTAACATAAAGATAGTGTCTGTTAAAATGCTTAGACTCCTGGTAGCAGTGTAACATAGAGATAGTGTCTGTTAAACGATTAGATTCTGACAGCAGTGTAACATAGAGATAGTGTCTGTTGAAACGATTAGATTCCTGCCAGCAGTGTAACATAGAGATATTGTCTGTTGAAACGATTAGATTCTGACAGCAGTGTAACATAGAGATAGTGTCTGTTGCAACGATTAGATTCTGACAGCAGTGTAACATAGAGATAGTGTCTGTTAAAACCATTAGATTCTGACAGCAGTGTAACATAGAGATAGTGTCTGTTGAAACGATTAGATTCTGACAGCAGTGTAACATAGAGATAGTATCTGTTGAAACGATTAGATTCTGACAGCAGTGTAACGTAGAGATAGTATCTGTTGAAACGATTCAATTCCAGACAGCCCTTGTTTGGAGGGTTGTTACGTTTGCTTGTATACATGTATGCGTATGCGTAAGTATGGAGTGGACGAACGTCGCAACTTTCCGCGGGTACTGACAGTATGGATGAATGTGAAAACTTTGTGCGGGTACTGACAGTATTATATATGTGAAAACTTTGTACGGATACTGACAGTATGGATGAATGTGAAAACTTTGTGCGGGTACTGACAGTATATTATATATGTGAAAACTTTGTGCGGGTACTGACAGTGTGGATGAATATGAAAACTTTGTGCGGGTACTGACAGTATTCACCTAAATTGTGGCGACTGAGCAAAAGCGCTAGCTTATTTTGCTTATTTCTTTCCTTGATTCATTCTTCGTTTCCTATTTATAAAAAGAGCAAACTCTTCCTCCGGGACGAGTTCGGGTACAGTCGACATTTGTCAGCATTTATGTAGATTAACGGCAGTGCTAATTGTTGACACAGTGGATGGTTGTCGCAGAGAATAGAGGTGGCTAGTTGTTGAGAACAAAGGTTTTTTGGTTGTTGTTGAGAACAGAAGTGGCTGGTTGTTGAGAACATAGGTGGCTGGTTGTTGAGAACAGAGGTGGCTGGTTGTTGTTGAGAACAGAGGTGGCTGGTTGTTGAGAACAGAGGTGGTTGGTTGTTGAGAAC
>OY757551.1:14317666-14391923 GCA_963584105.1 Alviniconcha strummeri
CAAAAGCTGGCGCTTGCGAGCAGGATTGGAAGTAGAAGAGTCACAACCAATCAGGAGACAGTGTAGAGGAGCTGTCTGGAGGCCGTTCAAGCGGACCCGACCACCAACAGCATGGCAGAGCAACCGCCGTGGCGAGCGATCCAGCCACCAAAGCTACCACGCTTCATTGGAGAGGCGGATGGCTGCGACGCCGATGAATTTATTCAGGAGGCGGAGCGCATCCTCCGGAACTTCAGGATGGAGGAAGGAACAGCAGTGGAGTGGCTGATCCAGGCACTGGAGGGGTCTGCCCGGAGGGAGGTCCTCACCCGCGCAGCAGGGGAGGCAGACACAGCGGCCCAAGTTTTGGCAGTCCTCGCAGCAACCTTCGGCGACCACCGGGGTCTCTCTGCTCTGCTCACCTCGTTCCACGGCCGGCGGTAGGGGATGGGGGAGAGTGTAGTGGGGTACGCACAGCACCTGCTGATGCTGACCACCAAGCTGAACGCAGCGCAGGCGGACGCCGTCAACCCCACTATGCTCTGCAACCGTTTCATCGACGGGCTGCACCCCCCATCCCTCCGTGGCTCAAACCCAGCACAACAAGGAAGTGGAAGAGCTGCGGGCCCTAGTAGCGGCTCTGACGAAGAAGACAGCAGAGCTGCAGGCTGAGCTGCGACACCAGTCAACCCGGGCACCACGGCCTAAAGTATGCTACTGGTGCGAGCAGCCTGGCCACTTCCAGCAGGACTGCGCTGAGAGACGCCAGTACGTCCAACGGCAGCAGGGCCCTCGAGCCTCCTTCAGTCCCAGCTGTCCTCAGCCACGGTTCTACGCTCCGCGGCACAGCGCTGGACCACGCTTTCCATCCCACCAGGGAAACTAGAGGTCCCCGTTGTCAGAAGCCAGACAACGGGGGACATGAATCCTGTGGGCATGATTGGACTATGCCCCACAGTAGACATAGTGATGAACGGTAGGAAAGTGAGGGGACTGATTGATACAGGGAGTGAGGTTACGACTGTGACTGAGAGGTGGGTGGCGGAAAATCTGCAGAACTCTGACCTCCTTCCCATGACTCAAGTGACTTTGAAGGCAGCAAACGGGCTGGAGATTCCGTATAGTGGGGTAGTTATAGTAGATTTAGAACTTTTAGGACAGAATTGTGAGGGTGTACCAGTATTAGTTGTTAAGGATTCTAGTGACCCCTCCACCAGGAAGAAGAAGAGTGATGTGCCAACACTGGTGGGGATGAATGTGTTAGGTAGGTTGAGTAGCTTGCTGAATAACTTAGATATTGTCCCCCCCCCCCCCCCCACCCCCTGTCTTGCAGCCAGCCGTCCGTGAGATTCGCCTTGAACGCGCCTCCGTCAGGGGTGTGGCTCGAGTAGCAGGCCAGACTCTCATCCCAGCCCATTCCCTCGTCACCCTCCGCATCACAGGAGTGCAGCGGCCATCAAGACACCTGTTGGCCTCATCCTTGGCCCAACCCCTCCCCCGAGGGCTACTCCTCATTCCCACCCTTGTGAGTGGCGATGCGACACAGAGGTGTGTGCGCCTCGCTAACCTGTCGGCAGAGGACTACATCCTTGCCAGACGCACGCCTGTGGCAGTGTTACACGCAGTGGACGGCATTGAAAGCGATGAGGGTGTGCAGATTACGACGATCTGCAACGAGATGACTGTCTCCATGGAACCCTCCATCGCAGAGTCTGCACCCTCGGATGCTGTTCCCTGCCCTGCATTTGACGGCACTGACGACGAGCGGGCCCGGCTGCATGCCTTGCTTAATCAGTATGCCCATGGTTTTACCCAGGATGACCTCGACCTTGGGTATACTGAGGCAGTGCAAAACCGCATCCCCACCAGCGATGATGCCCCAGTCGTGCAGCCCTACCGGAGCATACCGCCAAACCAGCTCCAGGAGGTGAAGGAACACGTCAAGGGACTCCTGGCCCAGAGAGTCATTGTGGAGAGCCACAGTC
Source organism: Alviniconcha strummeri (assembly GCA_963584105.1). Lineage (NCBI taxonomy): Eukaryota > Metazoa > Mollusca > Gastropoda > Provannidae > Alviniconcha > Alviniconcha strummeri. The sequence continues at coordinate 14,319,631 of OY757551.1, forward strand.
CCTACGCAGCTCCGGTGGTCCTGGTGAGGAAAAAGGACGGCAGTCTTCGGCTCTGTGTCGACTACAGGCGACTGAACTTGAAGACTGTTGGTGATGCCTACCCACTCCCCAGGATCCAGGAGTCCCTGGATGCACTGGTGGTGGCCCAGTACTTCTCGACCTTGGACCTCGCCAGTGGGTACCACCAGATCCCCGTGGATCCCCGGGACCAGCACAAGACAGCGTTCACGACACCTTTCGGCTTGTATGAATACACAAGGATGCCGATGGGCCTGGAGTCAGCCCCTGCCACCTTCCAGCGTCTGATGCAGGCAACCATGTCAGACTTTGCCTTTCAGTTTCTGCTCGTCTACCTCGACGACCTCCTTGTCTACTCCAAGACGTTCGACGAACACATGGAGCACCTAGAACGACTCCTGCAGCGGGTGACAGAGACTGGTCTGAAACTGAAAGCCAGCAAGTGCCAGTTCCTGAGGCGTGAAGTCACCTATCTTGGCCACACGATCTCGGCTGATGGAGTGAGCTGCGAGTCTGGCAAGGTGGAGTGTGTGCAGAACTGGCCAACACCAACAACAACAGAGCTGCGCAGCTTTCTTGGCTTTGCCAGTTATTACCGGCGGTTCATCAGCAGGTTTGCCAGGATTGCTGGGCCGCTCCATGACCTGGTGAGCGAAGGAGCCAAGCACTCCAAGAAGAAGGCAGCTAACGTATCCAGGCTTTGGGGTCCCAAGCACCGAGAGGCCTTCGACTCCTTGAAGGGGGCTATGACAACAGCTCCTGTACTTGGCTACGCTGACTACACCAAGCCCTTCATCTTGGAGACAGATGCCAGCCATGACGGGCTCAGCGCCATCCTGTCCCAGGAACAGGATGGGAAATCAAGAGTGCTTACCTTTGCCAGCCGGCGCCTCCGACCCAGTGAGAAAAACAGTTCACGCTACAGCAGTTTGAAGCTGGAGTTTCTTGCCACGAAATGGGCAATAACGGACAAATTCCGGCATTACCAGTTGTGTGGAAAGTTCAAGGTCATCACCGACAACAATCCGCTGACCTACTTTCGCTCCGCGAAACTAGGCGCGTTGGAGCAAAGATGGGCCTCACAGCTCGCACAGTTCGATTTTGACATCCAGTACAGACCTGGAAAGATCAACCCTGCTGATGCCCTTTCCCGCATGCCCCTCAAACCCTCTCCTGAACCCCTCCTGACAGTGGTGCCACCAGAGGTAGCCACTGTCAATGATCTCCAGTGCGAGCAGCTGGCTGTCGACCCCACCCCCACTGCTGGAGTCCTTGGCGACACCATGGCTCCTGTGCTGCCCCTGGACAATGAGGACGAACCTGATCAAATAGCTGTTCCCGAGGCTGCAACTGAGGTACTCCCCAGACTGTCTCTGGCTGACTTGCAGCAGCTACAGCAACAGGATCCAGTCCTTGGCCCGGTGCTCGCAGCCTGGCCAGCCAAGCCCTCCGACACCAAGGAACGCTCCATGCGAGCGTTGGTGCAGAAGTACCCTCGACGGTTCCTGAAGAATGGGATCCTCCGTCGTGGGCAGGCTGACCAACGTCGTGGTACCCTTGAACAGCTGGTTCGGCCCAGCTCACTTCGACCTGATGTCCCAGGAGAGGTCAGGGGCTACATCAGCATCTGCGAGAGATGCACCGTGGTGCCATGCTTTAGGAAGAAGGAAGGGAATATGATACTTGGTATGGTCGTTCGGTAATGCCTTGTGTTTGTATCATGTGTTAATGGGTTGCCTTAAGGGTCCTTAACTTGTTCAAACTTAGTGGCATCGGTTGAGAGTTAGCATGTAACTTAACTGTCTTGCTATTTCTAGTGTATACCTTGCATGGCAGTAGCCATTATGATTTAGCTTGTTTCCTTTTGCATGGACCGGTAGTGTGTTAATTGTTGATGCCGTTTTGTTGAGTTGAGGTAAATGTACGTAGGTTGCACAACTGCTTTTGATTATGTGGATTGGATGTGGCATCTATTGAGTATGGATTGTTCTGGTAGACATGCTCAAGAGACGTTGAAGTATCAATTATACGTTGATTAACCTCGGGAAAGTTGCTTGATATGTACAAGTGTAATGGTGTGGAGTGGTCAAAGGACAAGACACAGGCAGCGGAGTCAATAAAGTGGAGACCACAGCAGGCGTACGGCAGCAATCAGTTTTTACTTGTTCAGCCGCAGACAGTTTTCAGCACACACACAAAATCATCACGCTCACGCATAGATAAGAGAACGGCGCGGGCCACAGGGAACACACGCTATCGCTACAGTAAAATCGCCCCTCTGGACCACAAAATGGCTGGCAATTGTGTTTCCCTGGCCCGCACAAATACACTTTCCTCTACAATAACTAAACTAATAAAAACATCAAAAACATCAAATAAAAGCTACAGTTACAATCTTTTAAACCGTATAAACAAAATGTACACACATGACTTATTTTATTTACAACAAGAGTGGGAAGTGTGGCTTGCGCCTGTCTATATACAGATTCGTACAACTAAATCACAACTAACACAATGTACAAAATATAAATGTCACTAAAACTTACATCGGAATAAAGAGCACGCTCCCACGGTTAAAATGGTACATAACAATTACAATACAACGCTCTGTAAGAGAAGCAAGACAAACTCAAAGACTAGCATTAAAACAATCGGTGCGAACTTTCGCCTGGGGCGCGTAACCTTAGTCGCAGCAGCGCTGATAGTGAGATTAAGTAGTCTATGAATACAACTTAGCTTCTACAGTACACAATACTTAATAAGTTAATTTCAGCCCAAAATAAACACTAAACATGAAGTCAGCTAAGCAAAATACTATACGACAACGCATTGATCGACACAGAATTGCTTTAATCGAATCAAAACAACATTTCACTACCATTTACTAGTACTAAACAAAGCGCGCCATGCAGACGACGGCTATAAAAGAATGGACCTAGAGAGGCATCGGCTGCTAATTAAGCTCGATCCGGTGTCTGAATAAACGTTAAATAAACATTCTAAGATGCCAAATTATATTATACATAGCTTAGTGCATAAAAAGGACTAGATAGACAAAGAGTAGGTAAACAAACAAGCGGTCAAAATGTTAAGGGAGAAAAACAGATTTGAAAAAGGCGCGCACTGGCGGCTATCGCCGGTCGGCTGTGTGAAGGCCATGTGGCGTTACGCCACACGCCGCGCTTCAAAACAAAAGCGTCGTCTGCTCCGGTTCCCGGGTTACTAAAGTGCAGTAATGAAATTGCATTGATCCGTTAAGCGGGGCGGGATTATTGTAAAACGTACAAAGAGCACTTGTTCACACAAGCAAAAGGGCGAATCAGGATTGATTGTATCAGTGTTGCCGCATTTTGTGTATGCTGATTGTATGCAAATGGTTATATATACCCGCCTTATACAATCGATTAGGGTTCTCAGTGAGTTGATTGTTACTCTATATCTGCCACAACTTCCATTTTTTCATTTTCCTGAGCGGTGTGGTGACCCTAGTGTATATTTATTTCATCATTATCGAACTTTGGTGGCTTGACAGCTAATCTGGTATTACTTCATAGCATTATATATGTCATAATATGTTCATTTGAGTAGTAACGGGACAGGGTCTACATCAGGTCACTGAGCGTTGTGTTGTCTGTGAGTGAGAGTTATATTTATTACGAGTATACGTGTTAACCTTTATATAAGGCCCTGTATTCTCGTGTGTGCATTTCTCTAACGAAACATTTTATAAGGCTTGGTATTGAAATCATGGTTTGAGATGGCGGACATCATTTGCGTGCCGTTCAGGTGGTAAATGACATGCAATGTGTAGTATTCGATTGTTGCAATGTGCGCTGTGTTGATGTTTTATTTTGTTCGAACATGTTGTTTTGAGATCTTGTACAGCCAATTGTGGAACGTCCTCCATTTTTAAATCCCAGATGGCAGTAGATTTTTCAAATGCAATAAGAACAGATGTTTATTTGGGAGTTTTCATCATTAACAAAAAGAATCCTCTTTTTCATCCTTTTGTCCTGTTTTTTTGCAATGTGTTTTGGGTCTGTCTGGTTTACTTGGCTTAAATGCAGTAATCATTTTGCCCTTTAACTGCAATGCAGTCATTGTTTGGTCTTTGGAGATGTTTGTAGTTCGCCAGGCCTTTATTAGTATGCTGGCAAAAAGGGGTACAGTTTTGTGCGTGGATGTATTGGGTACCACTTTGATGGTTTGTTAAGTCAACTCTTAGTTGCCCTACACCCTTTAGTTTTGTTTATTGCTATGTGATTAACCAGCGAGGACGCTGCATGGTGATGAGGGGGCGGGGATAGCTCAGTGGTTAGAGCGCCGGACTCGTGATTGAAAGGTCGCGGGTTCGAATCCCTGCTGGAACGGCGGGAGAATTTTCTTCTCCATGGTCGACTTTCTGTGCTGACTCTTATTTCGGTATCCGTTCCACCCCCGTGTTACCACAGTAGCACGTAAAAAATCCCGGTCATTCTGCCAAAAGTGCAGGTGTCAGGTTACAGCGAAACACGCATACACCTTACGTATGTGGATTTTATTGAACCGTGCTTCGGCATTGGTCACAACTTGTCCCTAATATGTCAAATGACATCTGAGGACATTAAGCATCAACTCATCATCATCATGGTCATGACTGAGTAGGGGGGGATGTAACCGAGTGTATTGTATACATGTTCCGGGCTATGACCCTTTAATCTTTTCTTTCCGGTCCTCTTCCTTTTTGATTGGGTGGGGTTTTTATGGCCCCAATTATCTAAGGTGTTAAAAGTTGTGTGCTGGGCCGGCAGCGTCCCTTTTCCCCCAGTGTCCCTGCAGAGGCAGGTTGTTTGTTTACTGTTGCGGCCGGTGTTCATGTGTTCATCTCAGGGAAGAGCCTACATTGTTTCCTGGCTGGTTGGAATACAAATAAAAGTTATGTTATAGCAACCTCTGACTTGTGGCTGTTCATCCATGCTTCCAACCTGCTTCCCTCTACTCCCCATCCCCACTCCCCTACACAGAGAATAGAGTTTTGTTGTTGTTTTGTTTTTGAGAACGGAGGTTGCTTGGCTGTTGTTGAGAACAGAGGTGGCTTCTTGTTGAAGAGAACAGAGGTTTTTGTTTGTTGTTGAGAACAGAGGTGGCTTGTTGCTGAAGAGAACAGAGGTTTTTGGTTGTTGTTGAGAACAGAGGTGGCTGGTTGTCGATGAGATCAGGTGTTTGATTATTGGTGAGAACAGAGGTGTTTGGTCGTTGTTGAGAGCAGAGGTGGCTGGTTGTCGCTGAGAACAGAGGTGGCAGCTGGGTTTAAAGGTTGTGTGTTCAGACGGAAAATGAAGACTGGGGACAGCACCGGGGAGGGGCCACATGTGTTCCGTATATGTGAGAAAAATATTACGTTAAAATGTTTGATGAGTATTCGTCAGTTGATTCCTCTGTCACAGTGGGTCCAAAACATGTTTAACAGAGAAATCTTGCTTTTCTCCGCAGCCTGTAACAAGGCGTGTAATGGCTGCACAGGGCCTGGCCCAGATGAGTGCAGCAGCTGTCGAACAGGCTACTCTGTCGTCAACCTCTCCTGTACAGGTAAACTCGTGTGTGTGTGTGTGTGTGTGTGTGTGTGTGTGTGTGTGTGTGTGTGTGTGTGTGTGTGTGTGTGTGTGTGTTTGTGTGTGTGTGTGTGTGTCGAGAGAGAGAGGGCTGGATGTAAAAAGACCCTGTGTCTACTCCACTACCCTCGTAAAATAAAGTTTATTCATTTATTCATTCATTCTCTCTCTCTCTCTCTCTCTCTCTCTCTCTCTCTCTCTCTCTCTCTCTCTCTCTCTCTCTCTCTCTCTCTCTCTCTCTCTCTCCCTCTCAGTCCCACAGACATTGAATGATAGAGACTGTTTAACTGGTAACTCCCACTGAAAGAACACTTGAAGCGACCGCGCGGGGTGATATATGCCTTGAACGTTCACTCCAAAGTTCCAACCGCGAGTCATTTTCATAGTGAAGATGCTATTAATTGTTCTGAGAAGTGTCATGACTGGGCGTAAAACACCAAGTTAATTACTTTCTTGAGAAGTGTCACAGTTTAGCTGTCTCTTATATATCAATTTCATTCTTTCAGCAATGGCAATTACTAGTGGAATCTGTATGTCCTCGATATTTCTGCTGTGAATAGCCACGCAAAGTTTCTGTTGTTTATTTTGTGTGTACGCGCGCGTGTTCTCTCCCCCTCCTCCCAACCCCCCGCGTGTATCAAAGGAACTCTCCTTCGGAGAATAAACTTCTCGTGTGTATAGAGGAAGTTAAACGAACGTGATCCACATTTAAAGTTTTCTGTCTGAACGTGCCGTTGATTTTATAACGATTTTAGAAGAGGACTTTCCCTGACATTGTTACTAACACTGTTTTCACGAACTCTTTCCCGCGTTTTAGTATGACATCACTGAGGGGATACCGGAACTTCTGTTTTGTGTACATGTTACGTATAAATTATTTCTGTTAATGGTTTGTTTGTTTTTAAATCTGGACAGTGTGTGTGAAATTATTTCACTTTCCTAACCTTTTCATGGGGAACAGCATAATATATTATTTTGTTTTTTTAAACAAACATGCGGCTAGCCATCGCACCAGGACCGACCGTTCATTGGTTGTTTCGGTCACCTGATTTACCTTCTAAATAAAGATCTATACAATGTTCTTCAGTGGCACACGTTTTGTTTGTTTAGGGAAAGGGTAGTGTTATAACCAGGGTTATGATTTTATGACTGGATTAGCCCTAGCCCTAAGCCGATAGGGCAAAACTTTCGCCGCGACAAAAATGATACTTGTGGCAGCTACCGCCAGTGATAAAACACGTCTTTTGTCGCGACAAACATAATTTTGTTGCGACAAAATAATTGTTGCGACAAACACGTGTTTGTCGCGACAAAACACGTCTTTTAGCGTGGAATGGGAGAATAACAGAGCACAGATGCAGTAGCTTCTGTCCACACCAGCATGTGTATACCTGAACAGCACAGAGAACCCACAACCAGGGCAATTAAGAGACTAGAATGACACACAGGCAATACTCACTCTTCTGAAATAAATGCTGGAAACCCGTTTTTCAGCCGGTCTGGGGGTCACGTGTGTCGACTTTTGGGGGGATATGATTACCCGAGCCTAGACTGAGTCTACTAGACTTACTCCCATTCCACGACCACGGGTAATGGTCTCGTGACATTCTAATACTCTTCAACAATACACGATCTAGGCTACTAGTCCTTGAATCTGCCGCAAACGGTGAATTGGCGGAGGAAGGTATCAAGGTATCACTTACAAAGACGACGCACTCGTCCTGGTTATGCGATCTCGGCAGCCTCAGAGTTTCTGCAAACGTGGTTCCTTGTGGTTGTGTACCGTATCAATAGTAAATACCAATAATGAAACGCGGAATCAAACCATGTGAGAACTCAGCTGTTTCATCACATCTTTGTTTCAATTTGTGTTTTAAACATCTGTCAAACTCCCTAGAGAGAACACGTACTGGCAGGCGCTACGTTATTTGCTTCCCTCTCACTCACAGGTTTAGTCACGCTAGCAGCAAACTGAACCTGCTGCCATAAGCAAAAACACCACGTAGGCCGAGGTATACATTAATTATCACACTTAAAGTGATTGTGGCAGCCAGCCAGCGTGGAAATACAGTGCAGAAAACCTAAGTGCGTTTTCTTGGTGTCCTGCTTTTCTATGTTCGACTGCATGAAACAAAAATGTAGAAGCCCATAACTTCATTTCATCTCAAAGCTCTGAAACAAGGTGACAAAACGTGTCAAATTTGATGCACAGCCTGCACGTTTTGTCACTCCGGCACGTTTTGTTTTAGACACACGTGGTGACAAAACGTGCTGAACGGTCCTCTCGCTGCACGTTTTGTCACTCCTTCACCAGCAACAATATAACCGGTCTTTTCCTTTCCTCGTTGTGTGTGTGTGTGTGTGTGTGTTTGTGTGTGCGCGCGCGCTCACGTGTGTGTGTTTGTGTGTTCCCGCGCGCACGTGTGTTTGCGCGCACGAACGCGCGCGCACGTGTGTGTGTGTGTGTGTGTGTGTGTGTGTGTGTGTGTGTGTGTGTGTGTGTGTGTGTGTGTGTGTGTGTGTGTGTGTGTTGGTGTGCATTTGTCCGTGGCGCACCCGCGTGTGTGTTGTTGTGTATTGTGTTGTGTTTATTATCCCCGCCTCAATCAGCCCTAAACTGAAATTCTGTATTGCTTTGAGTAGACTACGAGGCTACTGCTGCCCGAAGCTCTGTGAGCTGTGTGAAATATGACTATAGATATAGAGACTGAGTGAAAATGTGGTTTGATTGTGTGTTGTGGGCGTCCGTGTTTGATTGAATGGCTGGTATGGTTTGATGAGATAAAAGGTAAACGTGGACTGACTTTGGGTGTAATGTTTTATTCCATGTAGCGTCTTGTACATTTTGTAGCATAATATGCGCCTAACATGTTTTTTCTCGCGCTCTCTCCTTCCCTCACTCTCTCTCTCTCTTTCTCTCTCGCTATCGCTCTCTCTGTGTGTCTCTGTCTCTCTGTGTCTGTCTCTCTTTCTGTCTCAGTCTCTGTGTGTGACTTTTTTCTCTGTCTCTGTCTCTGTCCCTCTTTGTGTGTGTCTCTCTCTGTGTCTCTGTCTCTGTCTGTCTGTCTGTCTGTCTGTCTGTCTGTCTGTCTCTCTCCCTCCCTCCCTCCCTCCCTCCCTCTCTCCCTCCCTCCCTCTCTCTCTCTCTCTCTCTCTCTCTCTCTCTCTCTCTCTCTCTCTCTCTCTCTCTCTCTCTCTCCCTCTTTCTTCTTCTTCTTCTTCTTCTTCTTCTTCTTCTTCTTCTTCTTGTGTCTTTCGTTCTTTCCTGTGTGTCTCTCTCCCTCCCCTTTCTCTCTCTCGTTCTGTCTCACACATTCGTTCTGTCTCTCGCTCACTGACTTTCTCTCTTTCCTTCTCTCTCTCTCTCTTTGACGCACGAACGCACGCGCGCGCACACTCACACACACACACACACACACACACACACACACACACACACACACACACACACACACACACACACACACACACACACACAAGTGACACATACAATATCACATGTACTGATATTCAAGTGAGAACAAAAAAGATGTAATGCCTGCTCGATTTGTCACTACCTTGTTAATGACAAAACGTGCAGGCATCGCTGCACGTTTTGTCGCCTTAGTGACAAAACGTGCCGTAGTGACAAAACGTGCAGCAACAATTAATATCTTTTGGAAGGGGGGGGGGGGGGGGGGGGGGGGGCTGTGTTATCTCAAAGCGTAGACATAGCTGAACTCCACAAACCTTTCCGGCGAGGGCAGAATCGACACTGTTCAAGCACTGCTTTTTTTTTTCTTTTCTTTTTCTGGATATCTACCAAATGCACAGATTTTAAGCCAACATGCTTTCAAAATTCTACGTAAAGAATAATTATGACGTATTGTGGCTATTTTTGTGACATCCTGTGCGAGAGATACAAAAACAAATAACAATCTACCTACCTGCAAAAAATGTGTGAATATTATGAGGAGAACGTTTCACAGCTTCAAATCGAAAATTATGCATGCCCTACTAAGCTTTGGCTGTCCTAGTTTATATGTGACAATAAGCACACTTTTGTGAAGCAAATGCCACCAGATCTAGTGTTGTTGCTTGCTTTTTCTATCAAAAATGTAGACTGATTAGACACATTTTGAAGGTAGCAGTCAGGTTTGTACATCATACTGTAACACTGATATTGCGATCAACAAAGATTTTTCTAGGTTTTGGAACATCACGCCAGACTCCTCAGATCTCTTACATCGAAAACCTGACTGGAAGAGAGAGAGAGAGGACTTTTGTTTAAAGCAGTCAAACCTTTTCCTAAATGTTTTTATTTAATGAGTAGCAATGAGTATTTTAGTTCGAACTGACATAATTCTGCTGACTGTTAGAGCGCAAATTAATACCATATGACGCAACCAGGGGACGCAATTCTCTTCTGGCGACTTCAGTATTTTTTGCCCCTGAACTGTCTCTGTTGTTCAATGTCTGTGTTCAGTCCCATTAATCCCGGCCGCTGTTTTACCACTTTTATTTTGCCGCCGAGTCTCTGACGAAAATTTGAACTGCCCCTTCTTTATGCTTCGTCTATCATCATTATGTGCCAACGCTTAATTTTTTTTAAAGGACTCTAGAGAAGACTGGATTGATTTGTTTCAGACATATATATATTACTAGCTGTAAAAGCACACAACGTTCTAGATGTAGTCATCAAAAAGGAGTGCGTTACTCTCCGGTGCAGCTAGATCTAGTCAGAATGACGACTACAAGCCTCCACAGTGCCCATTGTATAGGTGCTACAATGGCTTCCACAGGTCTCGACAGTGCCTGTTGTATGGATGAGCGTTACAAGGGCTTAAATGTTAAATCAACACACAAGGGAGTTAATTAGTGCTCAAAACTGATACGTAACGCAAGTAAACAACAAAGACTTGAGTCGCCTACGGTAACTCTCACCTGGCATGCGTGTAATACAAGGTACATAAACTCCACCAGGGGTAGATCCTCAAATGTTCTGCCTTTTTTGCATGCCCAATGAGAGTTACCGTAGGCGACTCAGGTCTTTGTTGTTGTACTTGTGTTACGTATTTCGAGCGCTAATTAACTCTCTTGTGTGTTGATTCTGTATTTACACAGCCAGACATGTTGCAATGTATCTATGTTCCAAATACAGTGTGTACCGCCGGGCAATTCGGGGATGGCTGCAACGGCACGTGCCACTGTCTGGATGCTGACGCGTGCGACCACGTGACTGGCCTCTGTGTTGGCAAGTGTCAGAAGGGCTTCTACAAACCTCCACAGTGCCAGGATGGTAAGTTTGTGTGGCCCTTGTCTAAGTGTCAGAAGGGCTTTTACAAACCTCCAGTGCCAGGACGGTAAATAGCCGTTGCCAGTGGGAGAGTATCAGAAGTCATATTCAAGCCTCCATGGGGCCAGAACGGCAATTATACAAATGTATGGAAAGTGTCAGATTGACTTTACGCGCTTCCACAGTGCCAGTTGCATGGGTAAGCGTTAGATTGGCTTCTACAGGTCTCCATAGTGCCCGTTGTCTGTCGCAATGACGTTAACAAGCCTCCGCAGCGCCCATTGTATGGATAAGTGTTGAAATGGCTTCCACAGGTTTTCACAATGCCCGATGTGTGGATAAATGTCAGAATGACATCTACAGGCTTGCGCAGTGCCCATTGTATAGATAGGTGTTTCAGTGGCTTCTACAGGTCTCCACAGTGCCCGTTGTATGGATCAGTGTCAAAATGACTTCTGCAAGCCTTCCCAGTGCCCATTGTATTGGTTAGTTTCAAAATGGTTTCAATTAGCCACTTCAATGCCCGTTGTATTGGTTAGTGTCAGACTGGTTTCCGCAAGCCTCTTCAATGCGCCTTGTATTGGTTAGTGTCAAAATGATTTCCGCAAGCCTCTTCAATGCCCGGTGTATTGGTTAGTGTCAAAATGGTTTCAACTAGCCTCTTCAATGCCCCTTGTATTGGTTAGTGTCAGAATGGTTTCCGCAAGCCTCTTCAATGCCCGATGTATTGGTTAGTGTCAAAAGGTTTCAACTAGCCCCTTCAATGCCCAATGTATTGGTTAGTGTCAAAATGGTTTCAACAAGCCTCTTCAGTGCCCGTTGTTTTGGTTAGTGTCAAGGAGGTTTCCGCAAGCCTCTTCAGTGCCCGTTGTTTTGGTTAGTGTCAAGGAGGTTTCCGCAAGCCTCTTCAGTGCCCGTTGTATTGGTTAGTTTCAGAATGGTTTCCGCAAGCCTCTTCAGTGCCCGTTGTATTGGTTAGTGTCAGAATGGTTTCCACAAGCCTCCTCAGTGCCCGTTGTATTGGTTAGTGTCAGAATGGCTTCCGCAAGCCTTTTCAGTGCACATTGTATTGGTTAGTGTCAGAATGGTTTCTGTAAGCCTCCTCAGTGCCGGGCGTGGCCGTGATACGGGTAAGTGTCAGAACCGCTTTTAGAGGCCTCCACAGTACCCGTTGTATGGGCAAGTGTCAGAATGGCTTCTAGAGGCCTCAACAGTACCCGCTGTATGGATATATGAGTGTCATAATGGCTTTTAATAGGGATCGGGTATAGCTCAGTGGTTAGAGCGCCGGACTCATGATCGAAAGGTTCTGATTTCGAGTCCCCGCAGGAGTGGCTAGAAAAATTCTTTTCCGGGGTCAACTTTCTGTGCTGACTCTTATTTTGGTATTCGTTCCTCCCCCTCCCCCCCCCCCTCCCGTTCTCCCCCTCCCCCGTGTTACCGCAGTAGCACGTAAACGATCTTGGTCATTGTGCCAAAGGTGCAGGTGGCAGGTTACAGCTAAGACACATGCACCCGACATATGTTGCCTTGAATAAAGTGAAACTGTAAAGTGGCGCATGGTTGTATGGTGTACACAGAACTTGCGCCGAGACGGTAGCAGTTTTATGTGGCACCAGCCTTGCGATGTAAGTACACCATTTCGATGAATATTAAAAAGCGCGCTGTAAAAGGATGCAGTCACACATTCAGAATCACATACGACATGAGCGCAGTGAGTCTGCTCGAGAGCGCTATATAAATGTATAAATAATTATAACAATAAATAATTTTTAAAAGTATTTCTAAATCAAATGTCTTGTCCATTTTAGATTCCACCAGCTACGGCTAAGTGTCCGAGACAGCGAGACAAGGACTACAGGCAAGAGAGGGGAGGGATGTAGGTGCTGAAAAGCTGGGCCTGGCGGAACTTTGAATTTAAAAAACAGCAACTCTTCTTTTTTAATACGGCCAATTGCGGAGCCAGTGTTTTTGAAAAGTTACACGCTATGGATGAGTGTGCATGTAAAGGGTATTGTCGCAACGTAAGGCAACGCCATCGCGTTGTGTAACACGAGTGAATAAAGAACTTGTGTTCTATTGGAAAGTGTGCAGCATAGGGGCCATCAGTGAAGTTTCTAAAGTTTGCATTTTATATTCTTTTCTATAATGTTGTCACAATTTTATGAATAAGTCATATTTTTTGGCTGAAGTTAAGCGGAAGAAAGAAGAAGAAGAAAAACTTTGACGTTGGCTTAAGTTTGTATTGTCTTTCTTGACTTGAGTTAGCACATACTGCTTTCAGTGTGCAAGTACTGAAAGTACTATCGCTGAAAGTACTTGTTGAATACTACTATCGCTCAAAATCGTAAAATGAACAATGTAAAATGTTGGTGCCACTGGCCGGATATTAGCCTAGAACTTGCGCACTAGCACTAACGGGCTCTGTGCAAACAGTTGTCCAGACTAATCAGACTGGTGCGAGTGCTGCTATTGTACACCTGTGTGTGTGTGTGTGTGTGTGTGTGTGTGTGTGTGTGTGTGTGTGTGTGTGTGTGTGTGTGTGTGTGACTGTATGACTGTGCTGGACCTACCTTACAGAGTGCCCCGACGGATGGTACGGCTTGGACTGTCGGCAGGAGTGCCACTGTTACAACAACAGCATCTGTGACAAGACACTCGGCTTTTGTCCAGACAACAAGTGCCACCCTGACTGGGCCAGCTATGGGTGTAGCAAACGTAAGTCCAACTATGGCCACCACACTGCAGCGTAGACACAGAAACTCAAAGAGTGAAGCATAGTTTTTCTGTTCATTGTATGAAGCAGTTCTGTTAGTTTGTCTCGTGATTAAGATATGACCATTACTCTCTCATGATGAAATTCCACTGTTTCTCTTCGGGATGATTAAAATATAACTAGGCTTATTGTTCTCTCGTCGCGAAATTCAGCTATTTCTTTCTCGGCAAGTGAGCTGGGCGGCAACCTTTCTCACGATTACTGAGATCATTAATATTTTGTTAATTGTTGTATGAGTGGAAGAGCGGAGACTGGTGTGCGCATGTCATTGTGTGTGTGTGTGTGTGTGTGTGTGTGTGTGTGTGTGTGTGTGTGTGTGTGTGTGTGTGTTTGTTCGATAGGCGATAATGGTAATTAAAGCTACAATAATTAAGGTTTTGTTTGCTGAAATGTATGTTAATGTGTTTTTTGTGATAAGATGTTTGTACAGCGCAGTGAGTTTAACTCTGGTTAAAGAACAGCGCTTATAAGAATCATTTATTATTATTAAGACATGTGTTCTGCTTACTCACGATGCTGTTTTTTATTTTATTTGTTTGTTTGTTTGTTTGTTTGTTTTGCTGTTGTCTTGTCAGATACAATTATATTACCTAGATCCTGTTTTTATGCACGTTATTCTTAGTTTTGTATTATGAGACTGATGTGATGCTGTACTGTGCCTGGGGCTCGTTTTCAGAGCTTGATCAGGCGTATTATAAATAAAGATTTATTATTATGTTTGTTATTTTCTTGCCTCTGAGTTGAAACGGTCATTCATTTGTATTTCACCCCAGTCGTGCCGTACATTTTGCACATAGGGCTTCCCAAGCTGTCTACGGCCCCCTCCGTGTCGGCGGCCACCTGTAACTACCTTACTGTCACATGGCCAGCCTGGGACAGCGAGAAAGACTTCGGTGACCTGCCTGTCGCGCAGTACAGGTACATCTATCTTCTGCTCCCCTTCTTTCTCCCTGTTGTCCCCTCTCTCTCCAGGAACATGTACGTGTGCACGCGTGTCTTTGTCTGACTTTTAGTGTGTGTGTGTGTGTGTGTGTGTGTGTGTGTGTGTGTGTGTGTGTGTGTGTGTGTGTGTGTGTGTTAATCTTGTTGATTCAATTGATCCAATCCTGACGATAATGTTTGTCCAATCCTGATGAGTATGGTTTGTTCCATATATGAACAAATTCTGATGATAATCATTAGTAATTTGTCTCACACACACACACACACACACACACACACACACACACACACACACACACACACACACACACACACACACACAGACACACACACACACACACACACATTGAACCAGTCCTGATGATAATAATTTGACTTGTGAAATACTGAACCAGTCCTAACAATGATTTTTAAACTATCTACCCCATCATCAGGACCTGATTATAATAATTTCTCCCATTTCGTTTGAAATATTGAAACAATCCTGATGATAGTAAGTAGTCCCATATCTTTTGAACTATTAAATCAATCCTGATGACAATTTGTCCCATGTTGTCTGAACTATTGAACCAGTCCTTATGATAATGACCTATTCCATATCTTCTGAATTTTTGAATCTGTTCACCTAAACCATGGTACGCCGGTGAGGAAATACATGTTAAATTCTTAATTATTTTCCTTGAACTCTTGTTACCACACACATTGACTCAAAAAAGAGTCTGGATTGCTATTAAGAAGGACGTGTCACAGGGTTTAAACCTCAAAGAATATTTGTCCAACGCACACCTTACCCACTGAACCTTTGCGACGGAACTTTTGGCATACTGAGTATATTGTTGAGAAACCATTAGATTGCTGTCATCAATCCTACCGTGTAGTGCGCTGCACAAAACAAATTAGTCCCCTCTTCAGAGAATTCACATGTTGATTTTTACGCCTGGAGTGGGTCAGAGTGTATCGTCGCATACCCTGTGAGTCTGCCATCTATAGTATGAACATCGGAGCGTTTGCATTCCGCGCTTTATATTCTGGTCTAGCGTTCCCAGACGGAACAAAGAAGATGTGTATGCAGTGTAACTGGGCACAGTGGGTGTAGCTTATGTCTGCATGTGTGTTTTAGACTGTACAGGTATTCACTGCGTTCTGCATGTGCATTTCAGACTATGCAGGTGTACGTTACGTTCTGCGTGTTTCAGACTATACTGGCGACAGAACGGCTCTGACAATGCCCCATGGCGACGAGAGGTTACGCTGCAGCAGGACCCAT
Source organism: Alviniconcha strummeri (assembly GCA_963584105.1). Taxonomy (NCBI): domain Eukaryota; kingdom Metazoa; phylum Mollusca; class Gastropoda; family Provannidae; genus Alviniconcha; species Alviniconcha strummeri. The sequence goes on from OY757551.1 coordinate 14,335,500, forward strand.
CAGTGACCACGTACGTGCGCAACGTGACAAGACTGCAGCCGGACGAGTACTACGTCTTTCGTGTAGACGTGCACTACAGTGACGACAATAAGGTGGTGGAGAGGACCAGCGCGGGCCTGGTCTCACACCCTCCGATCCTGGTCCCATGCACCAGTGAGTATTGTCCACAAGACCTTCATTTGATCATCCTCTCTCAGTCGGTAGGTACATCAAAACATGCAAAGCATTTTTTTTTTTTTTTTTTTTTAAACAGCAGCTTAAAGTTTACTATGACAAAACATGCAAAGCATTTTTTTTTTTAAACAACAGCTTAAAATTTACTATGACAAAACAGCTTGCGAAATTTTGGCACAGGTCACTTAATCCAGGCAAGGAAAAACGGTTATGGTACACAAGAACTACGAAAGCAATGTAATGGTACTGTAACAACTGATCTGGTTTTGTTGAGAATGTTTGTTACATGCTGATCGAGTATACACGTCCGATTGCCAAGTAAGAAAACTCGCCAATCAAGTCAAGTCAAAATACTTTAATCATCCCCAACAAGGCAGTTTAACACCACGCTTTCCACCACTTGTCATTGTTTTAATTGTTTTTGCATACGACCATAGCCGTTTGTTTTCTGGCAAATTCACACGTTGCTGTAATTGTCCCCCCCCCCCCCCCCCCCCCCACAACCAAATTTCTGCGTGTTTTGTTTTTACTTTCGTGAGTGCTGACAGTCACGTTTATTTTAGTTCTTCAGTTAGTAAGTAGACAAGCCTTTCGTCGTCATCACTGGTGTGGTGTGGATCAGATGATATGGTTGCTATGGTAAACCGTTTTTCACCGTCATGACCGTCTTGTTTCGTGGAATGCACTTTTTTTTTAAAATCGATTACGCAGGACACCAAGAATTGACACGATTTGTCACCCGGCTAACAAACTATGTCAATTAACAAATCGTCTTGCAACAGGCGTTGTTTCCACGCAACTCATCCCAGCATTCCTGCTCCCAGTCACATCCAAGGTCTATTCCGCATCGCGGTCCTGCCGCCAGGGGTCCACTGAATGATGCATCGTTGGTAGGCTGCCTTCCTAAGGAGACATTGCACTGCTGCCGAGTCTATTCACTGATGCCTGTTCTGATTCAACATACAATGGGCACCAGCTGCTGTGCTTACCACTGACAACAATGCTCACGGAGTCAGGCTGATGGTCACCTCCCGAGAGAAGACCACTGCTACATCTCTCCATCAATCCTCCGATGTGGACTCTCCGGCGCTATAAGGTTTTGTCGGAATATGCTCTAGAATATGGAATGGCGCTGTGCTAAAGCCAGCTTCAGTAATATTCTTGTGTAAAGTCTAGTCTGTGCAAAAAGCTTCTCAAAATCGTTCAGATGTGGCAAGAACAGTTTCTGATAGACATGTCGTGTACATTTTATTCATTTATGTGAAGCATACGGGAACACTTCAGTCATTGTTCACCACTTGGAGAACATTTTGACTTTCATGTGTCATGACCCCGAACGGAGGCCGGGGCTAACAATATATTTTATTAATCCCAGTGGGAAATTAAAGCTGTCTTTCGATCACACAACGAAGAACATATCTCAATAGTTCTAAATCATGAACCACACTCACATACCTGTCTTTTGATTTCCCTTTCCTATCTCTTCTCACGTTCTTCTGTCTCATTTTCTAGCTTTTTATATTTTGTTTCCCTTTTTTTTCTTTTTCTTTTCTTTTTCTTTCTTTCTTTTGCTTTTTTGCTGTCCAATCATCTGTGCCGACCTCACAGACATTACTCCCGCCCCGCTCGTCCAGGCATGCCAACCTCCGGCCACACCCAAGACTGATTCCGCATCGCGACCCTATCCCCAGGGGTCCACATGGGGGGGGGGGGGGGGGGGGGGGGGGTTCGCGCATGCGCAGCGATGCGGACGTGTTTTCCACCCTGTCCGCAAAATCAGTGATTTATTTCAAGTTTTCCTCTGGCAGAATTATGAAATTGCTGCGTAAACCTTTAGAACGTAGTTGTTTAGGACCAGTAAACAAAATCCTAGCCATGAGTTTTCAGTCAGGTTTGTGACGATTACCAGCCCCAAAACAGCACCCTACTCATCGTTACTTATATCTCCCGCCATCTTGTCCGCCACGTGTTTACATTTTGGAGTGCATTTTCGGCGTTCGGTAATACAGCGATACGATACCTTGCTTCTTTCTCAGTCGGTACCATCGTTGGATACCAACCACGAACCCCGACCAGACATCGGCATGTTGCCGATGAACCATGTGTGGACTCTCGTTTCTGGGATAAAATGTGAGTGACTGACAGTGACACTGTTTTGATGTGATTACTTTCAACATGAACAACAGCTATGTCGAACTTGACTCTTTCTCTCATTGTGATCTCGACGTTTATCCTGAAGATTGTTGCACATAAAATCCCTGCATTTCAGCGTGAAAGAACCCTTGGTGTCGGCTACTGTATCTTCGCCGATGCTCTCGCTCACTGCCCTTGCAAACGGGTCATGTTCCAGGCATCCCGACAGAGACTAGTGCTTCTGTACCTCGCAAGTCTTCTTATCAGCAACTCCTACTCTCCTGAACCAAACCTGGCCGTGCCAACAATGACAGCTCCATCCTCAGGCTGACAGCCCCCAGTCCCACTCCCAGTCCAACCACTCATCATGGATCTGCGGGATCTGCGACCTAGCTGTCAGCTGGGGATTGATTGGCGCGGCCGGCAACCATTGTGCACAGTGGTTCCATGGGCACTGTCAGAGTATCGACACAATCTACTACCATGAGCTTGGTCAAGATGTTGATAAACCCTGGTATTGTGCAATTTGTGGCAACCCCAATAGCCAGATGGTTTGATCTGCACGGAGTTGATTGGACCCCTTCCACTTTCTCAGACCTCTCTCTGAATGCTTCCTGCACAACCCCCACTGATTTTCAATTCCAACCACAACACTCCTCCACCCCAACTCGTGCCAGTCAGCAAGACAAATGGAAAGATAGGCCACTCCGCGTCCTAAACGTGAACTTCTAGTCGGCAAATGCGCAAAGGGCCTAAATCCCAAACCTACTAGACAGTCTAAAGCCGGATGTTATATTAGGCACAGAGACATGGCTCAATCCCTCTATCTCCAGCTCCGAAATTCTGCCAAGTTTGTATAATGTGTATAGGAAAGACGGAGGTGGAAAGGGGGGTATGTCCTTACTGCTGTGTGCAACACCCTGGACAGTTCTGCTGCCCAGAACTGGAGGTTGAAGACTGTGAGCTGCTCTGGGTCAGAGTGAAGTTGAAGGGACGACGCACGCTCTACTTGTGTGCCTACTACAGGCCCAATGTTGCCGATGAAACCAGTCTGAGAAAACTTGGACAGTCACTTGAGAGAGCTTCCCAGCTTCCCAAAGCTCATCTCCTCATAGGTGGGGATTTTAATTTCCCAGGATGGGACTGGCAGACAACGACACCAACTCTCAAGCCAGTCCGCCCCTTACCCAGGCCTTCACCATGACTTCCATGACTTGATAAATGACCATGGCCTTGAACAGTTGGTACGGAAACCCACTAGCGAGGATAACACCCTGGATCTGTACTTGACAAACTGCCCACAGCTCATCCCCAGGACAGAAGTCATACCAGGTCTCTCAGATCACAACATCCCATATTGCGAGTTCATTGTCAATACCATCAAGAAGAAACAGGCTCAGTATGAGGTCCCCGTGTATGCTAAAGCAAACTGGACCAGCCTGAAGGAAGTGGCAGTGAACCTCAGCTCAACCATAGTAGAGTCAAAGGATACAACAGCTACAGAGGAGCTCTGTAAAATCTTCAAGACTACCCTTCAAAATGCAGTCAAAGAACACATCCCACACAAGACAACAAGAGCCAAAATCAGCCAGCCCTTGGTTACAGCAGAAATCCGCAAACTCATCCACCAGAGAGATCGAGTTTACAAAAGGATGAAGAAGACTGGCTCAGAGAAGCTGAAAGATGAGGCAAAGAACCTGCGCCGTTTCGTCCAGAGACAGCTACGACAGAGCTACTGGAGATACATGAACATCTTCACTGAAGAAAATGCGAGCAGCCAGACTATGCAGAACAAGCGATTTTGGAGCTACATAAAGCACCAGAGATCTTCGAACGCTTGCGTTGCTCCTCTCAAAAAAGATGGCAGACTGACTTCCGACCCCAAAGAACAGGCCGAGGTCCTAAATCTCCAGTTTCAGTCAGTCTTTGGCGATGGCAAGAGGTACACAGAAGAAGAATTCATGCAGAAGACTGGCATGCATAACTGTGACTTTCCAACCATGGAGGACATCGAGATCTCCGAGCGAGGGGTAACAACATTGCTGCAGAACCTAAATCCACACAAGGCCTGCGGTCCAGATGGCATACGACCACGTGTGCTGAAGGAGATTGCGAGAGAGACTGCTCTTTTTAAGTCGTCCCTGTCTTCAGGCTCAGTTCCAGCTGACTGGAGAGAGGCACACATCACACCTATCTACAAGAAAGGGGAGTAATACAACCCTGCCACCTACCGGCCGGTATCTCTCACCAATGTTGTGTGCAAGCTCCTGGAGCACATCATAGTCAGTGCAGTAATGCGCCTGACAGACAACCAGCATGGCTTCAGAAGGGGAGATCCTGTGAGACCCAGCTTCTAGAGCTTGTCGAAGAACTTACAACGAACCTGGAGAGCGGCAAGCAAACAGACGTCCTTATCATGGACTTTAATAAGGCGTTCGACAAAGTGAACCACCCCTTGCCGCTACGCAAGCTCCAGCGTTACGGTGTACAGCGCACTACAAACACCTGGATCGCCAACTTTCTGAACAACAGGCGTCAAGCAGTTGTAGTGAGCGGTGCTTCCTCCCACTTCGTGAACGTCATGTCAGGAGTGCCTCGGGGATCGATGCTAGGACCATGTCTTTTCTTGGCCTATATCAACGATATGCCTGAGAACTTGTCGGCTTTAGCACGACTCTTTGCAGACGACACGGCAGTTTACAAGACGATTTCCAATGGCCACGACCAACCCAGCTACAGGAAGCTAGACCTCCAGCGGCTCGCTGATTGGGAGGAGAGCTGGGACATGGAGTTCCACCCCGCCAAGTGCCAAACCCTGTCAATCACCAGGAGTAGGAAGCCCCTCCAGCCTTCTTACGTTCTCCATGGACATACCCTGGAAAATGTTTCATCAGCTAAGTACCTTGGTGTCACAATAAACAACACAGTGAGTTGGGACGACCACATCAGCAACACCTGCTCCAAAGCAAACAGGGCCCTGAGCTTCCTTAGACGCAACTTAAAGATTAACGCCTCCAACATTAAAGAAAAAGCTTATAAAATCTTCGTCCGCCCACTGTTGGAGTATGCTGCGTCTGTCTGGGACCCATACTCACAGAAAAACATTGCCATGATCGAAGCAGTCGAGAGCCGAGCGGCACGCTTCGTCCTCAACCGGTTTAGGAACACCTCGAGTGTCAACAACATACTGGAGGCGTTGGGCTGGCCTACGCTGGAGCAACGACGCTGGAGCAACGACGCCAGACTTGTAGACTGTTGATGCTCTACAAAATCCAAAGTGGCCTTGCCCCACCCTGAAAGCCAAACTGGTCCCCCTCCCATCACGTCAACGACGCACCCGTGGCAAACAGTTCACCCTACTGACCACCAGAACCCACTCCTTCCTCCCAAAAACCATCAGGGACTGTAACTCGTTACCCATAAAAGTAGTGGAGGCCTTTTGAGTCAAGGGTATCAAACTGAAAAACTACCTATAGTATCAACATTCGCAGGACACCACCTACTTGCGACAGTGTTAGCTAAGTCGCGGAGTCAGATTGAGCGAGCGTCTGCCCCAAAGAGCAGACCGCCACTACGTCAGGCATGGAAGGAGGCAGGAACACAGAGAGCATGGCTTGAAGCCGAGACTCTTTTTTTTTTTTTATAAATATTATGATTGATGAGGATAAGGATGATAACTGATGATGCTATGGAGGTTTGCTTTGAGACTACGTGACAGGGCCACAGACCACGGTTACCGTCATAATTATCCCGGTGTTAACCAGGCCCCGGAACTGCGGCACCTGCAATGTTGGTCAAGTAATTAGAGCTACACTCTTAAAGACGCATCCCTGAAGTGTGTGGTTCCAGCCTCCCCACTGGGGCCATAGCACTCCCATCTCTGGGTAGGAGCCGGCCAGGGCGGAAAAGTCACACATGACTGATGGGATTCGAACCCAAGACCTTCCGACCCGCAGTCCGACTACGCTACGGGGGCCGGTTATCGTGTCATTTTGTACTAATGGTTCACTCTCCTGACTTTTTGTCCAGAACATTCTCCAACATTATAGGCTTTTTTTATGGCTCTTGTTGAGCAGCTAGAAGATGATAGCTGGTAGCTGATATGTGCAGCTTACTGCCACATAGCACTGGTATTTGACAATACGCTTTTATGTTTTTATATGTGTGTTTAAAAATAAAGAAAAAATTGTCCATTCCTTTTATTTGGTATCAATAAATTAAATGGAATGGTCGACAATAGCAGAATGTCATAATCTTATATGCTTTTTAGACGAGGGCTGTGTTGAAGGCACAAAACTCAAAATTTGAGTTTGATGTGTATATTCTGTTCTATATTCTTGTAGGGATTGTTGTTGTGGATTGTGACTGTCAAACAGAAGACTTGAAATACGCGTTTGCTTACGACAGAGTTTGCACATACTGAGGTGACCTTGTGCGGTTGACAGGACGTTAAATTAAAATTGCTAACTAAATCATTTGTACCTGGAGCATACATAACGGCACTCTTAGAGTTAAAATGATAAAAACTGTATTGAAGTAAATAAACAGTAGAGCATGAAACGTACTGACCAACATTTCACTCATGGCCCTTAAGTGCGGAACGAATGAATGAATAAAAGTGTACATAAGGCCCAACAAAAAAAGGTCCATACAGAATAATGCATATAAATAAAGCAATAAAGCGCCAGGTGTACATGGATAGAGAGACAGATAACTGAAACAGACAGATAGAGACAGACAACTGATTTATAGCGCCAAGGTAACCATAACAGTTACGTCCGGGCGAGTGCACACATAATCTCTCGCAAGAAACGGTTGGAAAAACCAAGCTGGAGATGTAAGCACACATATGGCGACTATACATACAATTTTGGGGGAAAATCACATTTATACAATTATACAGGAACACACGTGCACGCACGAACGCACGCACGCACGCACGCACGCACGCACGCACGCACGCACACACACACACACACAGACTGACTATGCAAAACTTAATCATTTTTATGCACAAATTAAAACGGGCAGCAAGCAGAGACTTCAGATGGCTGAAGACAGCAACACGGAACGGAAAACGTGGCAGGTCTATAGTTTTGGGAAAAGAAAGGTTTTTAGGTTACACTTGAATGACTCCAGAGAGGGCTCCTATCGCAGAGGAAGGGAAAGGTCATTCCATGTAGACGGACCGAAGACAGAAAAGGCGTAGGGACCAACAGTGGTGAGTTTGCCTGCGGGGAATCTGGAGGCTGAGAATATCAGAAGCAGAGCGGAGAGTACGGGATGGTGTGTAAAGTTGAAGACAGTCACAGAGATAAGACGGAGTAGAGCGTGTGGTGTTTATCTTGTACTGAATTCTTTGTGGGATTGGGAGGCAGTTGAGAGATTGACAAAGGAGTCTTGGTCGGTTTTACGTTTTTTTTAGTATGAGGTGGGCAGCACAGTTCTGTATGCAACAAAAGCACGCCAGAAAGGGGAGAATTGCAGTAGTCGAGGCGTGACAGAATGAGTATATAGGTGACCAGTTTCACTGTAGCCTCGATGGAAAGATACTTCCGGACAGCACTAATTAGACGGCGCTGGTAGTAGCAGGATTGGGAGGTTTGACTAATGAAGTTCTCCACGGACAGTGTGCTGTCAAGGAGGACGCCAAGAGTTTTGACAGAATCAGAGAGAGGGACTGTGGTATCAAGCTGAAAGGTGTTGACGGAAATGACGGACAGTTTTTGTCTTGTTCCGACGAACGCTTCTGTCTTTTAACTATTTAGTTGAGGTTTGTTTTGTGTCATTCAGTTTTTGATGTCCGAATAACAGTCAGATGTGGTTTTCAGAAGAGTGTTGATGTTTTCCGGTAAGGCGCTGTTACGTAGTTGAGTGTCGTCGGCATAGAAATGATGATTCAAGTTGTGACGGTTGATGATGGAGGTTAGAGGGGTAGTATATAGGGTGAAAGGACAGGCCCCAGAACAGAACGCCACAGGAAAGTTTGACAGGATTGGATTGCGTATTGTTGAGAGACGCTGTTTAAACCGGCCGTACATGTAGGACTTGAACCAGGCAAGGGTGGTATTGTAGATTCCAAATGTGTATTCTAGGTGGGTGAGAAGCATGGTGTGGCCAATAGTGTCAAAGGCAACAAAACGGTCTAGAAGAGCAAGAAGCGAAACTTTTCAGCAAGAAGTAAGTCATTTACAATGTGAAGGAGGACAGTTTCGATGCTATGGTTGGAGCGGTAGGCAGACTGGAAAGGATGAAGGAGGTTGTTATTTGACAGGTGGTTGCTGAGCTGCTGAAGGACGATTTTCTCGAGAATCTTGGAAATGAACGAAAGGTTAGAGACAGGGCGATAGTTTATCAGGTCATTTGGGTCAAAGTTGTTCTTTTTCAGGAGAGGACGAACAATAGCTGTCTTAAATGCTGTGGGAAAGGAACCTGTGCCCAGGGATGCGTTGACAATATCAGTGATGGCAGGAAGCAGGTACAGAATTAGGCAGTTAGAGAAGAGATGCAGGAATGGGGTCAAGTTCACATGATTTGAAAGACACTGATTTCAAAATGTTGGATACTTGTATTTCAGAGACAGGATGAAAGCAGGAGAGCGGTATTCTGGTGCAAGGTGGTCAGGAAGGCACTGCTGGAGAGGTGTTTGATCAAGCATGTCACGGATATTTTGAATTTTAGTAGAGAAGAAAAAAGATACGATGTATGTGGGGTTTGTCTGGTTCATCATCAGAAAACAGTATCGGTGGCTGTTTGCATGCATTTCTGTTTTTCTTTGTATAACTGAAGGGGGAAAAGGAGCAGATTATTGCTGAATATTCACATTGGAAACATCCTTTATCCTGTGTTGCAGCCACAACTGTCCCGCCACTTGCAACCATTCCGATAATCGTGGGTACGTATCTTCCTCAACAAGATCCTATAAGTTATGTCAAGTAGACCCTGGTAGAATCTCCATCTTGGAGAACGGTCCGATAAATAATTGTTGTCTCTGTTTTGTGTTTTCGTCACGTCTTTTTCTAGTCTGTATCTTTTTACATCGTTACTGACGTGATTTTGGATCCTTTGTGAGAAACTCACCAACTTACCATGTGGGAAAAGCTCCAACAGCCATTGTTTTCTACCTTTTCTGTTCTACACACGTTCCATCCCCCGTCTGTACTCCTTGACATCTGTACCCCTTGACATCTTTACTTACGTGATGTCCATTTCTTTTTGTTTCTTTCTTGCCAAGCACATCGCTGTGTTTACTCAAACGGCATGCATCAGTCCGTCGTTATTACAATGCAAACATTCATTCACTCATTCACACTTCTTTGCAGTGATATCTTTCCCCCCTCTCATAACAAATTCACTTACATACGTAGCATGCATCGATCAGTAACAGATACACATGTTCCCCCTACATGTTCCGCCTCCTTCAGACACGCACGCGCTCACGCACTCACGCACAACACACACACACACACACACACACACACACACACACACACACACACACACACACACATACTAACACATGTACTGATATCCAAGTGAAAAAAGGTACAATGCCTGCACGATTTGTCGCCACCTCGTTGGTGGCAAAACGTGCAGGCATCGCTGCACGTTTTGTCACTAGAGTGACAACATGCCGCAACAGACACTACTCTGTCTGTGTATGTATACAGTCTGTGATGAAGCACATTGACAACACCAGTCATTCGTTACATTAGTCTCTCAAAGCAGTGTAAGTGTTTTCGTGCTCGCACGCGCAGAGGTGTGTGTGCAGTAGTGTCTGTGTATGTATACAGTGTGTGTGTGTGTGTGTGTGTGTGTGTGTGTGTGTGTGTGTGTGTGTGTGTGTGTGTGTGTATGTGTGTGTGTGTGTGTGTGTGTGTGTGTGTGTGTGTGTGTGTGTGTGTGTGCCCGCACGCGCAGAAGTGTGTGTGCAGGAGTGTGTGTGTGTGTGCGCGCGCGCGCAGAAGTGTGTGTATGTACCCACGAGCGCAGAAGTGTGTGTGTGTGGTTTAGCGAGTGTTTTTCTCTGCATGTTTGTTTGTCCGACTTAACCTAAAAAGGTGTTTGGACACGTAAAGCGTGCAATGCGTTGGTTGAATAACTTCCAGTCGTGAAGTAATAATAGCAGACATCGCTGTAGCGCCGTATCTCACCGACAAGGATGAGTACACGGCACTTTTCAAGATCAACAAAAATGTATACATAAAACCTCAAAAATAACCCTTAAACATAATACTGTATGTTTCGCACATCACACTCGCATACGCGCGCGCGCACGCATGCACGCACGCAAACACACACACACACACACACACACACACACACACACACACACACACACACACATACCCACGCACGCACGCACCCACACATATATCTATATATACACCAGTCTTCAACTCCATCTACCTTTCATCCACTAATTGTTGAGCAGTGTGTTGACTGTGTTGGGAGATGGATGACTGATAAATAGGCTGACGCTAAACAATGACAAATCTGAAGCTCCTTTGTTGGATTTCGTAGATGGGTCAGTGTGTCACAAGATAACCACTTGAGAGTTGGCAATCATGACATTTCCTTCAAAGGCCATGTCAAAAATCTTGTGATCTACACTGACGCTGTTGCGGCACGTTTGGTCACTGTGACACGTTTTGTCACTAAGTGTCGGAATATGTCACTCCGGCACGTTTTGTCACTACCTGGTGACAAAACGTACCGAAAGGTCCACTTGCTGCACGTTTTGTCACTCCTTCGCCAGCAACACTATAATCTGTCTTTCCCTTCCCTATGTGTGTGTGTGTGTGTGTGTGTGTGTGTGTGTGTGTGTGTGTGTGTGCGTGCGTGCGTGCGTGCGTGCGTGCGTGCGTGCGTGCGTGCGTGTGTATGCATTTGTTCGTGGCAGCGCGCGCGCGTCCGCATGTGTGTAGTGGTGTATTGTGTTTTATTATCCCCCCTCAGTCAGTGCTAAACTGAAATTCTGTGTTGCTTTGAGTAGACTACGAGGCTACTGCTGCCCGTAGCTCTGTGAGCTGTGTGAAATATGACTATAGATGTAGAGACTGAGTGAAAATGTGGTTTGATTGTGTGTTGTGGATGTTCCGTAGGTAAAATATCATTGTTTGATTGAATGGCTGATATGGTTTGATGAGATAGAAGGTAAACGTGGACTGACTTTGGTATGACGTTTCATTACATGCAGCGTCTTGTACATTTTGTAGCATAATGTGTGCCTAACATGTTTTCGTTACTATTACTTATTATTTTCTCAGCTACTCTTAGGTGGTCGAACATTTTTCAAACTCTTTCTGGACCCCAACCGCCTTTGATCCACCTAAAACCTCTTCCGCTAACTGTCGCCTGGCTCGCAAGTATTATAAAGTGCATAAAATCCTCCAAATGTACGCCATTTCTTAAAAGAGAGGGCGCTTGAAACCGCTGGGAACTCAGTATTTCTGCGTCCGCAGTACCTATCTGATGGATGGTCAAAACACACCCAGGCGCACGCGTACGCGCAGACACGAATGCGCTCACGCATGTCTCTCCCCCCCCCCCCCCCACCCCCCGCCCCGTCCACGCACAACACACACGCACGTACACACACACACACACACACACACACACACACACACACACACACACACACACACACACACACACACACACACAATATCACATGTACTGATATCCAAGTGAAAAAAGGGTACAATGCCTGCACGATATGTCACCACCTCATTGGTGACAAAACGTGCCGCATGAGACACTACTCTGTCTATGGTGAAGCACATTGACAACACCAGTCATTCAGCAGATCTCGAGATCAGACAAATTAGCTCTTTCCGCCATCTCCTGGCGACAACAGCTGATGTGTTCTTTTGTTCTCAATTGGTTAGACTAAGTCTTTGCTTTGCTGGTTGATATCAAATGCGATCAAATGTACAGGCTGCAAATAGTTCAAAATCACAAAAGCAGACATGAACACGTTAGACCACTTCTCAAAGCACTGGCTTCCATTCAGAGAAAGGATACTTTCAAGATAGCCAGCTTTGTTTTCCGTTTCAGGTTTTTAAAGGACAAGTCCAAGGTTGGGGGTGATTTTTGACACGATTGCCGTTTAAGTTTGCTGAGAACAATGATGTTGGTGAAATTGTGATCGGAGGGTTATAAATGCACGAAAACAGGTATCCTCTTTATTATTATTATTTTCTGTCGTACCGAAAGCGTCGCCATGACGCTAAAAATCGTGTGCACATATGCACACTATGTCACTCTGGGGAGTCGCTGCAAAATGGCTAGTAACCACAGGAAAAAATTCCAGTTCGAATCTCCAAGGATGAAGCTCGGACGCAATTATCAGTAGTTGGGCCTTTGTTTATTTCCTGCTTGTTATTTCATCTTTCTCGAGCCTTGTTAGGTACGTGGCGTTTCAGTCTTTTTCGTTCTGTTTTCTCTATTTTTCACAACAGGCTAGACCTCATCAGGGAGCCTGCCTTTTATTGGGTGTTTTATTTTATTTTCCCAATTTTTCCTTGTTTGCTTCATCATATGTAAGAATGAAAAAGTTTTGTTCGTTCTAGTTCAATAGACTAGCGATTTCGTGGCCTCCCTGGGTTAGGGTTTGGGGTTGGGCTTAGTTACCGGTTCTTGCCATTCACTGTTTTTTCTCTGGCTTGCTGTTTTGTTTCTCCAGTTATATCGTTCATTTACATGTACGAGTGAGGGGGGTAGTCTCGATGTTTAACGAGACCGCTCATTCTTTCTTTGTGTGGGGTAGTTCGTGAGCATCTGTTGCCCTGCCGTGTTGTTGTCACTGCTAAGTGGGTTGTATCGTGTACACGGATTACGTGTATCAGCCTTTGTCCCGTTGCTCGCTGACATTATTTGCCTCCTTTTTCTTTTCAGAAAGTGTTGTTTTCTCTCTCTTTTCCCTTTCTTTTTCACCATGCGTTCTTTCTTCTTTTTTTTTTTCTTTTTTTTTTTATCTTAGGTTTATCGGCCATTTCGTACCCGCTTGTTAGCTTGCGTGATTAGGGCAGCCATTTTGCATTTCTCTTGTCGTCTGCATTTGTTTACAACCCGCTGCTTTGTCATCGGTAGTCCTGATTAGCGTTTTGCTTTATCAGTCTGCAGCCTTTGTTTTTCTAGATGGAAGCCGAGTTACTGAGGGGTTAGTTTAGAGTTAGTTATGGTTAGTTTGGCTTTCTATCTGTTTGTCGTTGGCACAGTTATTTTTGTTCTGTGCTCTTATGACTGTAGTCGTCCACTCCTTTGTTGCAGACAGTAGTCTATTAGACTGTTGTGATTCCCCCCCCCCCCCCCCCCCACCTTATGCTTGCAGGTAGGCAACCGTTTGGGGTTTTGAGGTGGTTTCAGCTGTTTTGTTTCTTTCATTTGGTATCAGCTGTTTGCTTGACTGATTGGAACAGCCATTTTTCGTTTGCCACCAGCATTTGTGGTTTGGTCTTTCTTTCTTTGCCACAGGCATTTGTAGTCTGTTCTTTCTTTCTTTGCCATAGGCATTTGTGTACAGTCTCTTTCTTTCAAGGTCTTTTCTGCCGCAGGCATTCGTGTTAGACTTTTTGTCTTTGCCTTATTAGCGCTTGTTTCAGGGTATCAGTGTATCTCTCAATTTTTGGTATCATGCTGTGCGCTTGCTGCTCGTCAGCTTCATCCTTGGAGATTCGAACTGGAATTTTTTCCAAGTCGGTTACGCTGTGGATAGCCCTACAAATTCCGCTTTGAAGCAAACCCCATTTGGTATTCCTCCCGATAAAGTTTACGAAATCGCACTCAGCGAAGTGCTCGCTACACATGGGCAGCATCAAAGTCATCTCGTTTGAATTGTACAAATTTGACCCATTTTCGCCTCACAGCGGGTCGATTCCGCGGGAACTCGTGCATAGTTATGCTTTGGGTTGCTTGTGAGTTGTTACAGTTTGCTGCAACACAGTAGGCCGGCATGGTTAAAGCTTTTTGTCGACCACAAGCATACACATTCAATGAACAATCTAAGATGGCAACCGCACTGACTCCCCAGACTGACATCACTTCCGTGAAAGTCACGTGACTGATGGAGAACCCGAGACAGCAGTCTCGGCCAGCCTACAGAAATAAAATCGATTAAAAACCAACATACACATTTGTTTCCATTTTTTATTTCATTAAATCTCAAAACTGTGACTTACTTGTCGGTCACTTCGATGGTCATTTTGCATATTTAAAAACCTTGGACTTTTCCTTTAATGGTGACTTGCCACCATATTGTAACTGTATAGACCATTCACCCGAGCGAGGCGTGAGTTTGGTACGAGTATAGCCCCTTGCCGAGTGGTACGTCTCTCGCTGCTGTTCAACAGAGGCGAGTGCACGGTCATTTCACTCGACGATCATTAAGTTTTAGATTTAAAAGTATGAGCGAAGAAAAATGGACAGCTGGTCGGGGCACAAAGGCAGAACTTGTCCGTTGTAATCTAGCTATCATACTTTATTTTCCCACAATGATGAGCAGTTTTATTAGACAGGCTTCAAAAGGGAGAGAAAAAGAAAGACTGAAGAGAGAACTCTAACTTGAAAACTTTATTTTACAAAGTTTGTAGTTTAGGTTCTGTCAGAAAACTAACAACTAGTCCTTACTAAGCTACTGTTGAGTAAATATAAAATTACAGGCATCATTTAGAGAGAGAGAGAGAGAGGGAGGGAGAGAGAGAGAGAGAGAGAGAGAGAGAGAGAGAGAGAGAGAGAGAGAGAGAGAGAGAGAAGAAGAAGAAGAAGAAGAGTAAATTATATATATAAGGACACCAACAAAGAAAATGTAGAAGTAAATGTAAATAAAAATACCGATGAAAATTAAATATATAAAAATAAAATAAAGAGGGAGACAGAGAGATAGAGAATAAGAATAGACAATAAAGACACAGGTCGACAGGCATATTCATACTAAACACACAGGTAAACAGCTGCTGTACTCACACTAGACACACAGAGAAACAGGCACAACTCATAATAGTTGTAGCAACAACCAAATATTACACATAAATGCATCACTGAAGACCTTGCTGCCCCACCCTAACTAATGATACAATTTGATCAAATCAATTCACATCCCAAGTATAATTTAATAACTGAGACTACATTTAAAATCATATGTTTATCTGTAAAATTAGCCACACACACACACTGTCAGACTCAAGTTGTCTTTTGAATGTGATCCTAAGCTGCTTGACTAATGATTCCTTCAAAGACAGTGAGCACAGCTACTCAAAGAAGAGTGGAACATGTTCAGTTTACAATAAGTGACATAAATAATCACACATGACTACTAGCATTGACGAATTAATTCATAAAGTTAATTCATCAACAGCCAACCTAATCTGCATTTTAACAAATGGCATTGCCTGTCAGTTTGTCTATATAAATTCTCATGAAGGATGAATATGTACACTGTACAATGTCAGAGAACACTGCTACTCTACTAGATGAACCTTTAGTTCCTGTCCATTTATTTTGAAATTATGTACTGTATGGCAATATTTTTCTGCTTCTGCATCCAGTTTTGTAAGTTACAAGCCAGGGACTTAAACTCTTTACGAGAAATACAAGTACCTAGACACTGAAATAGTTTGCAATACAATTCTCATTATGACTGATCCAATTAAACATCAGAACAAAGTGAGTGGAAGAACATTTTTTCTCATAACACTGAGCCACAGGGAGGAGGGAGGTGAGGAGGAGAGGGAGATTTGTACAATTTGCAATTTCTTCACCTTCACATTATTATAGACTTGTAAAGATGTATACCAACGCTTTGAATATATGGACTACTTATAATAAGTTTAATTCGGTTAGTAATAGTAATAATAAAGATATAAAATGGGTGTGCAGAGTGATTTACAACACACACACACACACACACACACACACACACACACACACACACACACACACACACACACACTGTTAAGTGATAAAGAAAATGAAGAGACTGAGCAAGAGGTTTAAAAATTAGTTTTTGAGCAGGTGTTTTATGAGGACAGTTTTGAAAGAGGAAGCAGTATCAGTTCAAGTCACTCTTTATTTGTTTATTTAACAAACTTTTCATAAATGGTAATAAAAATCAAGTAGACATTTAATGATTTATTCACAGTTACTGGTCAGTTAGTGTTATTTTCCTCTCAGAACACAGAAGCTCACATATGAATGAAACTGAAAAGTAAATATCATTAACAAAATGTAAAAACCACAAAACTACATCAATCACTGTGTGAGGACTGCATTTTGTGAACTGCATTAAAAAACAAACAAAAAAACATTAAGCACAATGCATGCACGCAGCTTGTGTGTGTGTGTGTGTGTGTGTGTGTGTGTGTGTGTGTGTGTGTGTGTGTGTGTGTGTGTGTGTGCGAGTATGTGTGTTGTTTTAATTATTGTAGTCTTAATCTGTGGCTGCATTTATTTGTACATTAATTTTTAAAATAAGTAGAATGCATACATACCAGTTGTGTGTACATATAATCTGTGTCTAAACTGACTTGCATATTTTAGCATAGATATATATACACACACATGTATGGTAATACTAAGTGTGTGTGTGTGTGTGTGTGTGTGTGTGTGTGTGTGTGTGTGTGTGTGTGTGTGTGTGTGTGTGTGATCAATAGTTAATGCACTAGGCCTACACTATTTGTTTATTTTGCTTGTGGCCATAATTTGAATTTCCTGTGTTTACAGAGGACAAATGAATATTCTTGATTCTTAAAAGCAGTATATGTATAGATATAAATTGTATTGCTGTAATGTACACTGTTGTGATTCAGACCTCTTTCAATTTTAAGAAATTTGGATAATTTGACTGGAGAGAGAAAAAGAAGAAAAAATGAAGTGAGAAGCCAAAAGGTAAAGCTCAGGCTAAGTTAGTAAGTAGCAGTGGGTGTAATATAAAAAGCTATATTCTGAACTACTCCAGGCTTTTTAGATAGAAGAAATAATTAAATGTGGTGCTTGTCATTGGAAGGCAAATGTCATCAACACCACTGTCTCACTCAAACCTTATATTTACAATCTGCCATATAAAGGCACAAACACACTCAAACACAGTGGCATACATGCGCCAACAGGAGACTTTGGTCAGGAATGAAAAATTAGATTACAAAATAAATTAGAAGCACACTGCTGATACGGTTAGGGCTAGGAATGATTAGGCCGCATGTCTCATTGTAGCGTAGAAACAGTAATGATAGCACATAGGCTTGGTGATTTTGTTGTAAATCCTCTTTAAATATACACCCCACCCAAAAATTTTAAAGCATCATCAGGATACTGAAAGAATTCTGTCCGAAATAAAGTAAATAAAACAGTATAAAACAAAGCTGTGCGGATTATAGTGGCAAACATGCTGTCACTTTTTTTACCAGTTTCACTGAGCGGCGACCACCAAACTTTCCGCAGTTTCTTGTCGGCAGTTAATCGGTGCAACTTTAATTCACGTCCCTCCACCTCCTTTCCTTTGTACTTCAAACAGCACACACAGTATCCTTCCCCATGGTAGTTATTTTTTAGTACTGCGGTTGATCGAAACTATCTTCGCTCAGGCGACACCCAGTAGGCGGTGGATAGCAGACTACCCATAGGCTCCGCAACGTCCCAGTCAACAAACTTCCGCCTTACGCAGGGGCAGAGCACTCTAAAATTTCCTCTCATGGGAATGGTCTATACACTCCGTCTCGGAGGTGATTTTGTTGTTTTTGTTTGTTTGTTTGTTTTTGTCTTCACTAACTGGTGATTATTCGGGATGGGAGTAGGGGTGGGGGAGAGGCTACTTCTGCTACTACTCCGAAACATTTTATTGCTTGAGCAAAGATTATTCTCCAACAGGAACTGAGATTTTCAGTACCGTGTCGTCCAGCAACCAACCCGATGGCTCGCTAGTCATCACATGGTCTCTTGACCCAGACCTTCGTCGTTTCCAGTGGAACATTACTCTTACCTATCAGCTGATAGGTACAGGGGACTGCTCCAGGACTCCTGGTGAGGTCATCTCGGTAGCAGTAAACCAGTCAGACAGTGAATTCAGGTAAATGAAATATGAGTCTTTCTATGAAAAGTATCCAAGGAATTTACATGCATTATTTGTTCCTTGGTGTGTTGTAGTAAATTTCGTTTTCTGTATCACGGTATCTGTCAGGTGTACAACTTACATCATGTCCTGGGTGCAGCTTTATAGTGAGTACCTTAGGGTATTAGATCCTTTTCTCGCCTCCCGTACACTATTGTCAGCACTGACGGCCCGTTGTTTGTGACACAATACAGTCAGCATTGACGGCCCGTTGTTTGTGACGCGCTACGGTCAACACTGACGGCCCGTTGTTTGTGACACACTACGGCAACACTGACGGCCCGTTGTTTGTGACATACTACGGTCAACACTGACGGCCTGTTGTTTGTTACATACTACGGTCAACACTGACGGCCCGTTGTTTGTGACATACTACGGTCAACACTGACGGCCCGTTGTTTGTGACATACTACGGTCAACACTGACGGCCTGTTGTTTGTGACATACTACGGTCAACACTGACGGCCCGTTGTTTGTGACGCACTGTGGTCAGCATTGACGGCCCGCTGTCTTTGAAACACTGGGGTCAGCACTGACGACTCGTCTTTGAAACACTGGGGTCAGCACTGACGGCCCGGTCTCTTTGACACACTGTGATCAGCACTGACAGCCCGTTCACTTTGACACAAGATATTCAACACTGACGCCCCGTTGTCTTTGACACACTATGTTTAGCACTGGCAGCCTTAATTCTGTCGTCACGTTATTCAGCACTGGCGGCCTGCTGCCTCTGACGCTCCAGTGACGAGCTCTGTCAAAAGTGTGACCAGGTGTCAGTTTTAACGTTGTGAATCAATGGTACCCCACTGCACTGTGGTCAATGTGTTTTTTTGTTTTTTTTTTTTTCTTTCTTTTTATATGGTGATATTCGTGTCAAGACTGCGCATAGCAGCAAACTCAGCCCGGGTCACCCTCTCTTAAAGTGGTAGTACGAGACCCTTTTTAGAAAATTCAGACGAAGTGATTTAGACTGCCAAATGCGAACTAGGCTAATTTGTAACTTGGAATGCAACGTGCAGTTAAAGTCGTTAATAGGTTAATCATGGAATGTGAGCAGTAAGAATGACAGAAATGATTCTCAGCAACACGATAAAAATGACAAAAATGATTCGCTGCAACACCATGCTATTCAAACAATGAACTAACATGATTATCTTCCAATGATTAGCGCTGGTGTTGTCTCCTTCCCAGTGACTTCTCTCCGTTACGGCAGTTAGTCTATGTTGGCACGCTGTTTGTTTCTCGCACCCAATCATTTTCTGGTTGTCGTTTTCAAGTAAAATATTTCCTGTCTTTGTCAGTTTGCCATTTGTAAAAAGGCAGATCTGTTGAAAAATTGCATCTACCTGTTTGTTGTCTGTTGTAAAAGAAAAAGCGTACAGTTTCAAGCTTTTCTGTTTTGTTTTGTTGTCTTTGGCAGAACCCTTTTAGTCTCCATAGCTTTGCTGTATAGGCTTTATTCTCTGTTACGAGCTGTTATCATTGGCACACTGTGTTCGGTGATGATGTCTGTGTTGCTTAGCTTGCCGCAGCCTGCCAGGTGGAGCACATACAATGTGACGTTGACTGCACAAGGAACAGGCATCATCTCAACCGTCAATGGCACTGAACACATCACCGCAATCAGTGCTGAATTCCGTGAGTCTTTTGACTGTACATCCCGGCTTTTGTCTGTTGGCGCTGTTAGTGCTGAATTGCGCGAGTCCTGTTACTATAAATCTTGTCCTCTGTCTGTTAGTGCTGCTAGTGCTGAAGTCAGCGGTCATATCACCACACCATGTCTTGTTACTGTTGTCGTATTGCAATACCTTGCCCTCGTGTCTCTTGCCGTGTGTCAATGTTTTGTTTGAAAGAGATGGCTTCTGAGCTGCTGAACATCATGCAACCAAACCTTCATATGGTGGTACAGCGTCATAAGCCATGTCGTTATGTTAAAAGATTTAATTGTTGTCTTCAATGTCATGGTCCAGTGTCGGTTAAGATCCTCAAAAAATAACTGTTCTGTAATAATCGGAACTGCCGAACCTTAAATGACTGCTTCATTTTTTAAGAATTGTTGAACCTTTTGCAACGAAATTTTGTATGGCGGCCTATAATAAATATAAGCTAGAGCGATCTGTGAAAAATGTGGATTGCTTTCTTCAGATTTAAGGTCAAAATGAAGGTCAAAAGAAAAGGGGGAAAAGGGGGGGGGGGGGGGGTATACTCTGGAGAGAGCCTATGGAAAACAAAAAGGGGTTGCTGAATATGATACTACTCCACGATCAACCCAGTCAGTAAATGCGTTAGCATCATAAAATATGTTATGCTTGGAAGTGACCACAAATTGTTTCAGCTGTGATGACAACAGGTAAAAATATTTTGAGATGTGGAGTCGGTTTGCTCAAGCATGTTTTCAAATGCATCGTTACCTATCTGAGTTGACATGAACCTGTCATGGAATAAATTCATGTCTGCTTCTATCCATGCGTTGATGAAGACCAGCAGACCATGAAGCGGTGGGGGATGAGTGGACTTTGTTTTGTTTCTTGCCAGTACCTGGTGGTAACGTGAGCAACTTGGCAAGTGACAACATTCAGAACACCTCTGTCACTATCTCCTGGACCAGCGTCCCGTGCGCACAGAGAGGTGGAGTGCTGGTGCGCTACGACGTCATGGTCAAGCTTTACAACGACAGTGGCCTGGAGCAAATGCTCAGTACCAACACGACGACAGTGGTGATAGATCATCTAACGCCGTTTACTAGCTATGTGGTAGCAGTACGTTATGTCAACACTGTCGGGGCTGGCCCGTACGGTGAAGAATTGCACATCACCACTGCACAGGGAGGTATAGTCACAAACTTCCTGCCTGATCAACTTCAAATCTCTCTCTCTCTCTCTCTCTCTCTCTCTCTCTCTCTCTCTCTCTCTCTCTCTCTCTCTCTCTCTCTCATTTTGATGAGCTAGATCTATAGAACGTTGCCTGCTTTCACAGCCAGTGGGTTAACGATTCCCTTCAAAGCTGCTCGCACTCTATAAAATTTCTTTTTTTAATTTAAAGGAAGGAAGAAGAAGAAAGTCCAATATTATTCTCTTCAGAGAGAACCTACTTGAGAGTGTCTAAGGCCCTTTCCGCGTCGGATTCAGTTCTTTATTTTAGGTGCAATCAGTCCAATGGGAAGCCCCTAAAAACAGGAGTGTATCGCCATGAAATGGGAGGTCCTAAATTACACAGATTGCCTAGGTCGCTTTGAGAGCTTTGTAGCCATTCTATGAAATACAATACTGTATGTGAGAAAGCGTTTGTCAGTCTTTTAAATGTATGATTGTATGTCGCATTAACATGAAAATAAAAACTGCAGGTAAATTATTTAGTTATGTGCTAGTGAATAATCATTTCTCTTGAACTGGACTTGGGTGAGTGATTCTCAGTGATACTCTTGTGCACATACGCTTATACGCTTGGTGGTCAGGTAGTTAAGCAGCAAAGTGAATCAAAATTAAGAAGTGTTCATGAAAAGGGCCGACTGGAGACTAGGTTTTTGAGAAATATGTCATCCCCCCAATACCTGCTTCAAGACCTTTGAGAGTTGGAAAGCAGCAAGTATCTCGACTACAATAAAATCAAGGAATGATTATACTCAATGACAAATCACTGACAGGTCTTAATTGATTTTCAGCCCAGTACTGCCTGAGTACAGGTAGGATGGGGAGAGACCTTACTAGGCTAATTTTCCAGGAGATGGCATTGTGGGGTTGGGGATGGGGTGGAGTTTAGGTTTAAAAACAAAAATAGCGACATCCTTCTAGAATGAAACTCAGAGGTATGGTCTGGAATACTGTTGTTGAAATGCAACACTTGATCAGCATCTTGTTGAAGCCCTTTCCAATCTGCGGTATGTCAGTGCCCAGAACATAGCACTGACACTGCTCTCGGCCTTGTCACCGGTAAATCGAAGTGGACGATGGGAAGATCTCTGTTCTGACGTTACTGGGCATCAGTGGCCTTTGTTACCGTAACTGACCACGAAATCCCCTTGGCACGATTGCAGTGGCACTCTGGCTTTGCTGTAAAGTGGTTTGAGATCGTACATCACTGACGGGAAGCGGTTTCTCTCGCTTCTCGGACGTTGTTTTAAACCAGTCCTATTGTCGCCCCCCCCCCCCCCCCCCAACCCCCCTCAATCCCCCCAAACCCTCTCCCCTGGTTCTGTTTGGAGAACACTCTTTTTTAAAAAGAGAGAGAAAGATCGTTGTATAAACAGAACACAGTGACAGGCTGTACTAATTAAGTAAGTGAAATAGAGTGAAATGAACATGATGAATGATGCAGTAAAGAGAAACGTCGAATGATGATCAGTCTGCTCTCTTCAGGGACATAATTTTGCACACAGCTTTATGTGAGACTGTTTTTGTCCTTCCTGTGCTAGTGCCCGCAGCTGTGAACATCGTCAGCCTGGTGCCCACAGCCACAACAGTGGTGGTCAACTTCAGCCCCCCTGTCCCTACTAACGGCATTATTGTGGAGTACTACGTCCTCTACAGTGACACAGCTACGTTCACCTTCCCAGCCTCCCTGACCTATAACGCCTCGTTGACAGATGCCCCAGTCATCAGGAGACTGACCCCGGGCACCACTTACTACGTCAAAGTTAGTATCCAGCAGGGCCAGAATGGAGCCATATAAGTTCGTTTTGGGCTTGTAACGTCCCGTCAACCGCTCAGAGCCATGAGGAGCCGTTAAAAAATAATATCAAACCTCACAACAAATTATCTGAAACAAGGATAACTGCTAACATTCTAAAACAATATCCAAATGCATAAAAGATTAAAATTTCGCTAGTATCGGGCTGATATCTTCTCACCATTATATGCCGGTGGTCACTGATGAGCTACTCGGGTAGAGAAACACGTGTCTGCCCACGGCAACCAACATAATAATGGTCCCCACCAGGATCAGATTTTTGATAACCCCTCTGCTCTCTGCTTGGCGGTGTTTGCCAAAAATCGGATTCGGCTCCGGGGGTGACTCATGCACCCAATAGGCTCTTTACTTTCTGTTTCCCCATTTTTTTAATTATTCCCCCCCCCCCCCCCCCCCCCCCCCCCCCATCAGATTGACCCTGTTTAAGGTCTTCCAGATCTAAATATAACGCCTCAACAATTAACTACTACTTGCTTGTTACAAAACATATGCGAATTTTCAGGGTGAGCCCCTTTTTAAAACAACAAAACAACAATTAAACGGTGAAAAATCAAAATGTACCTGTCCGGTTTTAGTTGTGGTGTTTATTTATTTATTTTAAATTTAATGTTGCTTAAATATTGTTTTGTCACTTGAGAAAAAGGTTTACCCGAAACTTCGTATATATTTTGTAGTATCTATGAAATTAGCGTACCTTTTAACCTTTTACCTCGCAACAGATACATTTCCCTCCTGTTTGAAGTGTTGCATCTGTATTTGCGTCAATATGTTATTCAAAGAAAGGTCGGAAATTCTCCTATCCCCAAATATCTAATATTTTAGGTTGAAGCAAGTAAGTCATTGTTGGGGCATTATCTTTAGATCTGGAAGACCTTAAACAGAGTAAATCTGACAGAAGCAAGAGACAGAGAGATTATCTGAGATTTGGACTGAATTTTGCCTAGTTCAGCAGGTTCAACTGACATGCTGACATCCTGATGCTTGTTCTTTTTATGATTTGCGCTGATTGCGAAGAAAACTTTACTCATGCTTACTCAAGCATGAGTAAAGTTTCCTTTACAGTTCATTTTTATAATCTTTATATCTTAACATGTGACTGAAATATGTTAGTTACAAGTTTGGTCTGAACCATTGAGCGATAATAATGCACTGACTACGTCATCGCTACAAGATGTGTTGTACAGCGACACACTCTGTCCGACAAATAGATTCAGATATTGCATATAACTGTTACGGTGACATCTTTCGGAATGCGGTGTTTAGTTGGCTTGCTAAGCTGAGATTATTGGTGGAAGTTCATATTTTTTATTTGAGGCCTATAAATGTTCTCAAAGTACACTACATAACGTCATGCTGCTTCATATTTTAAGACAGGTAATACCCCTCGTAAGAAATAATCGACGGGCAGTCCTGTAACAACTTCTTCTTCTTCTTCTTTTTTTAAAATTTATTTAATTGTATTTTCTCTCGCTTCAATTTTCTCTCGTTAACTTGAGATCGCAACTCATCCGGTGTGATCAAGAGAGAGAAAAGTTATTGATATGCTGACCGCGTAAAGCGACTTCGTAACACACGGGGTAAGGCCACTACTGTGCTGCTATTTCAGATTCTTTTTTTCTTTTTCTTTTTTTCTTTCTTTTTTCTTTTCTTTCTTTATATATATACGAATTTGCTATGTAAACAGTGTGCAGCACATTGTACGACTCAAACGAGTCCTAAATGAAACTTGCGCATGCCTTGTCTGTAGTCCAGTTCCAGGCTATGAATCAACACGTTAATGCTATGTAGCTAGTCTGTTTGTAAAGCCTTCATTTTCGCTGTATCTTTATCATTTTATTCAGGACCCACCTCGCTAAACTTACAGGAAAACCTGTTGTGTCCAACAAGCATTGTGATCGCAATAAAAAAAAATTAAAAAAAAAACAAAAAACGTCACATCGACATTTTCGTCAGTGTCGGTTAGCGAAATTCGACTGTACAAAACATCGTAAAGTGTCACAGAGGGCCTAATGGTCACCCACGGCCTCTTCCATCTTGATCCACGGACAACATGCACGCGCAACATTTGTGCGCGATATTAAAGCGGCAGCGAGTGCAACACGGGAGAGCTTTGGCACTTGTCGTTGTTGCCCGTTATCCGTCACTACCGAAACTACGTTTAGGTGAATTAGGCCAAATTAGTTTTCCATTTTTGTATCTTCTCCGAGTTGAAGAAAGCTTGTTTCGAGAACAGTGTTGTTGTTTTAAGCAAAACACGACAGGAGAACTCTGATAAAAAGAAACACGGCCATGGGAATGGGACTGCTTGGTCAGTCTTTTTTTTCTTTTTTTCTTTTTTTTTCTTTCTGTTTTCTCCTCTTCTTCATTTCAGTTCCCCCCCCTCTCTCTCTCCCTCTCTCTCTTGCGGGAAATTTGGGTCCCTGTTACTGGGTAAGCAGCCACTAGAGCAGCGTTACCCATTCCTATCAGTGTGAGCAGTGTTTTCGTGTGTCCGAATAATGGCATTGGGCGGTTCAGGCGGGGTTGTTAACTCCCTTGACCTTTGCCCGGCATCGCTTACGTCCCTTGGCTGCTTTTACTTCTGGTGCGTACTTTCTTCACAAAGGAAGGCGATGACAGTGAATTTGCGGATTTTACACTGCCAACTTTAAAGACATTTTTGGAGGCCCGCAGTCAGAATGTTTTTCAGTGCTCTCTTGGTTTCCTATTAATTTTCTAAACTAAACTAAGCTTTTGTAGTAACAGATAACGGGACTGGCTGCACACAACAGCATGTCTCCTAGCTCGCCCATGTTGCAGTGTGTGCACGCCGCCTACGGCTTCTTTGAGTTCCGAGCTCGCATCGCCCGAGGAACAAAATCAACAGGAAGCTGTTAGGCCAGTTGTGACACGGAGTTGTATCGAATGTTTTCTATAGCAGTCACCAACACATGAGAATGTAAAATTAAAATGATTCCATTTCTCTATTTCCACCGGCTCTCCACAAGCACTGTCTTATCTCCTGTTCTTTTTACACTCTATACAAATGACTGCACAGGTACTGACACAACACCAGTCATAAATGCTCTCTGATGATTCCGCAATAGAAGATCTTTCCAATTCAGGTTGTTTATTTTGCTGAAGTTGAAAGGTTCAGCAACTGGTGCAGGGATTGAATGTAAAGAAAACAAAGGAAATGCTGACTGATTTGAGAAAAGCTCCAACTTAGTCATTCTATATATCTTTACTGATGGCGTGAAAGTTGAAAGAGTGACTGAGTACAGATATCTAGGAACAGTCTTAACAAGCTGAATTTTAACAAAAACACTGACTTTGTTCACTAAAGATGACAGCCAAGAATATTTTGCCTTCAAAAGCTAAGATCTCTTAATGTCAGTGCTGCTGTTTTACGCACTTTCTACCGGAGTTGTATTAAATCTGTGTGAACATTTTCGTTCCTATGCTGGTTTGGAAGCTTAATTATGAAAAACAATAATGTCCTGAATAAAGTGGTGAATGTGTGTGGCAAGGCTGTGGGTGAAAGACAAGAACAATTAAGTCAGTTGTATGAACGTCGTATGGTACGAAAGGCTAGGGTGATTGCAGATGTCAACAGCCATGTCCCTGCCAAACATTATGAGCTTCTTCCATCTGGTAGACGATTTCGCGTACCTAAATCAAATACAGTTGTTCTGCAGTCAATAGCTTTTCTGAACAAATAAATCTGTTCAAACGTCAGAGCAGTGTGTGTGTGTGTGTGTGTGTGTGTGTGTGTGTGTGTGTGTGTGTGTGTGTGTGTGTGTGTGTGTGTGTATGTGTGAGTGTGTGTGTGCGTGTGTGTGTAAAGTACGTAAATTGCTAGTTTATTATGTAACTTTGTATTTTTAATAACTGTTCTTTGAGTTTTAAAATATAAGATATGTGTTATTGTGTACTACATCACAGTACACAATAACACGTATCTTATAATTTTTATGATGAAATAATGAAGTAATCTTGAAATCAACTGAGCATTTTAGACAAGACCCTCGATTTTGAGTTTTTATTTAAGTTGATCTCTTCTGCCTGTTTGAGACAGGCTATTGGTTTTTTGACACAGCGAAGCTAGTTTTTAACAAAGAATGATAGTTCCTTAAAACTGCACTAAATATGAGAAAGAGGGCCTTTGTTTAAAGAACCTTTGCGTGTGTGTGTGTGTGTGTGTGTGTGTGTGTGTGTGTGTGTGTGTGTGTGTGTGTGTGTGTGTGTGTGTTTTCTCGCCATTTAATCATATTAAGTAATATGAATATTGTTGTATGATGCCGATTTGATGTAACTATGCTACCTGGTCTGGCTGGTTTGATCAGGTGCGCGGCAAGACGAGTGCTGGGTACGGATTGTACGGCCCTCCTGTGTTCACCAAAACCCTACAGGCCAGACCCGACCCACCCAATGCCCTGCTGCAGAGTGCACGCAACCAGACTTGTGTCTCCATCACATGGCTCCCCCCTGACCAAACTGCATTCACTGTCACTGGATACACGGTACACACGTCACTCTGGTTGCTTCTCTCTCTCTCTCTCTCTCTCTCTCTCTCTCTCTCTCTCTCTCTCTCTCTCTCTCTCTCTCTCCCCCCCCCCCCAACCCCCCACTATGTGGACGGTGACGCTTGGGAAATTGTTTTCCAAGCGCACCTGCTATCGCATATAAACAACGCATCGGCGGTTTGGAGTGGAGCCAGTGTGGTTCATCTAAAGAAGCTCAACTCCATTTACAGACCAGCAGCAATATCAGTCTTACCAGACCAGTCAACAGTAGAAAAATAAACAAACTAAATATTATTCAGGTACATAAGCAATTTCAATTTAGTCAGTATAAACACATACATAAACACAAAACCTGTGTAAGAATTTAAAACAGAACAATACAAAAAAACAAAAAACTAAAACAACCTGAAACAATGAGGACTGCTAGCGTTCTAAAAAAAAAAAAAAAAAGATCCAAACGCAAACGTGGATTAAAACGAACGCTTATTTAATATAACGAAAAATAAGTTTTGTCATATTATATAAGCGTGTGTTTTTTTTAACCGTTATTCCGTTAGCAATAATGGGCGTTTTCCTGTCTCAGGATGTCAGAGTAACGACCCAAAATTACCTGGAATAATGCTTTCTCTATCAAACCAAAACGTAAAAACTCTCAAATACAAATCTTAGTTTCACACATCCACAACCCTCCTGTAGAAAGTTATCATCCTCAACAAACGTCTTGACACATGCGCACACTCAGTTAATGACTGGTATAATTTTCATTAAAAACTGACAGAGCCTAGGGTAAAAACGAGGCTTTATGACAGTTACTAATAATGCTCGGCGATGGACCGAGGTGCAAGGAATTCGGTGACAATTTTTTCTCAGCGTATTGATCTGATGCCGCTACAGGAAATATTTCAGACACCATTAAATGTTCTAAAATAATAATAAAAAGAAACGAAACGAAAAACCTACCGGCCGGCGGCACGCCAGAAACACACACGTTACGCAAACAGGTTACGAGGTAGTAGTAGAATATTTAAACGTATCAATCAAAAACGAAGTATCAGGAACCTTTCACTTTACTTGTCTGGTAACAGCTTTGCCAGTTTCCTATCGCGGACGTCTAACCTCTCCACCTCTCCACCTGGTCACCCAGGTTTAACAGCCAAGACCTGTATCTACGTTGTCGGTCTCCTGCCAATCGAGCTAAACGTTCGTTTTATTTTGGTCCTTCGAAGGTAAATGGTAAATGGTAGTAACTCCAAATTATCTCTGCTTTGATTGCATAATCTTGAAAAAAACGGTAAAGAACTATGAAGATATAAACACCGCTGTTTCATTCTCAGTTCTTTGTTGCTTTCGTTCAATGGGCTATTTTCTCCGCGTAATAGCACATGAAAGAATGCATTTATTATCTATTAATACAAAAGAAGGCGACACACAAAATAAAACGCATGTCCCGTCCTGTGTTTTCTTGTTGTGTACATATTTCTAGTCATTCTTTTCAATTTTGTCAGTCTTACCATGAGTAACTACTTCTAGGGCCATAGTTTTCTTCGACTCTTTCTTTTCCTTTCTATGATCTTGACATCAAGATATTAATATCGTAATGACGACAAAATGATTTTGCCATCATTTCATTTATCTCTTTCCCGCGTTTCAAAAGGTTCGAAAGAACGCTATTTATCATTAAAAAAAATCTGAAACAAGAATGACTGCTAGCGTTCTAAAATAAAATCCAAAAATAAATCGCTTTTTATTATGACATCATTTCATTGTTCGTCTTGGCAATTTCAAACAATATCATTTATTTCTGTTATTTTATGCTGTTCCCCATGAAAAGGTTAGGAAAATAAAATTGTTTCAAAAAGACGGTCCAGATTTATAAAAATAAAATAAAAAATAAAATAAATTATAAAAATAATTTATACGTGACATGTACACAAAACTGAGAAGTTCCGGTATCCTATCGATGATGTAATACTCCAGTAAAACGCGGGAAAGAGATCGTAAAAACAGTGTTACAGTGTCTGGGAAAGTCCTCTTCTAAAATCGTTATAAAATAAACGGCACGTTCAATCACAAAACTTTTAATGCGGATCATGTTCGTTTAACCTCCTCTAAGCACACGAGAAGTTTAGCCTCCGACGGAGAGTTCCTTTAGTAGTTTAATAGTTCTGGGTTTTCAGCCGCAGGAACCTTGATTTTGGTGTCCGTGGTACCCAATGCGGGGCGCGATGAAAGAAGAGCGTTACAAAGATGAAATAGTGTGTTACAACGTTAAGAATTGGGTGTTACAATGTTACAGTGTTGAAATATTGGGTGTTACAATGTTAAAATACTGGGTGTTACACTATTAAGGTATTGTGTGGCATGCATTGTAAATGTACAATCCTGCGTTCACTAGGACGAAAACCAATAGCTCAGACACCTTAAGTGTTTTCCTTTTCAGTATGTGTTCACGAAAGCTGAAAAATATGACCGTTTTACATTTCTGTGAGATTATCAGTGTCAACAGTACTTCATCACACAATTGCATACTCGTCGACCAGTTCATTACTTACTTACTGCTGACAGTGTCACCCTCACCTCTAGCACATTTAGTAAAATAAGTGGGAAGGTGATGGGGAAAACTACTCGAGTGAGCCAAAGTGTGGTGGCCAACTCGCTGTCCGCTCAGTCGCTCCCACTACGTGGTCCTGTCCAGCCAAACCAGCCGTTTCCACAGGAGAGCAGATGTCATTCTGCTTCGTCCATTGTATTTAGTCTTTTCACATAAATGATGTTACACTGATCTTACGATTATGAAGAGAACAAAGATAAATGTAAAAATATATTTTTTAAAAAGACGGATATTAAGGTACGATTTTTAAAATTATTTTTCTTTCTTTACAAATGCACCCCTTTAGTCCAAACTCGACATAGGCCTCGGAACGTTGTTCAGAACTGGATAAAAAAAAAAAATGACCAACAAAATCCTAAATGTTTCCACATACCATTTTCAGTAATGTATGCATCTCTCCTTTCAAGACGAAAGAACATCCGAATGTTGCTGCCCATTCATTAAAGGTTAGTCCACAGTGTAAAGGAATCCAACAAAGGGTAACACCTATACCTTTTGTAAAGAAGCAATGAACCAAATGCTTTCTCATAAACATTATGTAATTTCAGATCACACTGTACTGTCTGTAGAATTCAATGATTATAACACCGCCTCTGAGTCCACACAAAACAAAATATTGAAAAACACCATAAGTGAATTAACAGTCGGTGCGCTCGGAAGTCAGCCTGCCCTTCGGCGTAACGCCTCACCCCAGGTTGTCACACAAAAGCTCAACGAAATCTGATCAAAAACAAGAAAAGAAACAACAACATGCACAAAACATCACCACTCTCCTGACACTTCTTCAGAATAATGGTAACCCACAATTTAAGCCAAACTGAAAACGTTTTTGATTGATTGATGATCGCTTATATAGCGCTATTCTCCGCTCTCTTGAGCAGACTCACTGCGCTTGCATGTGGTTCTGCATGAGTGACTAGCTTTATAGCGCGTTTTTTGAATATCCACCGAAGTGGTGTAATTACAGCGCTGGCATGGCTGGTGCCACATGAAACTGCAGCCGTCTCGGCGCATGTCCTGTGTACACCATGCAACCATGCTCCATGTCACTCCATGCAAAGCCACATACGTAAGGTGTATGCGTGTTTAGCTGTAACCTTCCACCTGCACTTTTGGCAGAATGACCGGGATCTTTTATGTGCTACTGTGGTAACACGGGGGTGGAACGGATACCGAAATAAGAGTCAGCACAGAAAGTCGACCCTGGAGAAGAAAATTCTCCCGACGCTCCAGCAGGGATTCGAACCCGCGATCTTTCACTCACGAGTCCGGCGCTCTAACCACTGAGCTATCCCCGCCCCCAATTATTGTATTTTCTCTTTTCACATTTTTTTGCGCCCCAACTAATATCAATACCCGGTTTTTGCTACAGTCATTGTGTGTGTGTGTGTGTGTGTGTGTGTGTGTGTGTGTGTGTGTGTGTGTGTGTGTGTGTGTAATGCCTTACGTAAATTGTTTTGGTAGGATTGTCCTCTACGTATGTATAGAATATTGTATTTAGGTTAATATGTATGATGTGAGCGCTCAGGGCGTTGATGAGCGCATGGTAAATGTACATTATTATTATTATTATGAAAGCATTTTTCAAAGCTGTTCAGCTCTGCTATCGTCCCTGGTGCTATGTTATCAGGTACAGAGCATCTTGACCAGGCCATAAGACTTACTGTTCACCTCATTCTCCTCCCTTCAGACGTCTACATCGGGTTTTTTGACGTAGGCATTAGTTGTCTGCAATCCCTCAGGGCTGCCTCAACAACAAAAACAACAACAACAACAACAACAACAAAAAGAAATCCTGTCTTGTCTTCTTATCTTCTGGCCCACTGTACAGGTTGGGATTCTGAAGCACACAGCTCGGCATTGTCCTCCCCTTTCCTTCTGAGGGGTCATTTCTGGCGAAATGTCACACCTAGTGGGCGTTTTTTAAGTGAGAGAGGTGAACAGTGGTTTTGATGTTTGTTTATGCTTTACATGGTTAATGTCAGTACTTGATACTGGTATATGTTTTGTACTACAAGGTCATTATTGTCAAACGGACCAGCAGCCAAGGCGACCCAATCATCGTTCCTGCTAATGTCACCCACTACACGCACTGCGGCCTCGACCCTGGGTCAGTCTATGACGTGTCGGTCAGCTCGCGGTCAGAGGACGGAGATGGTGAGCCCAGCTTAATCGAGGTGACGACGGAGCAGGCTCAGCCCCCTTCTCCCCTTCCCCCATTGCTGGTCAACGTGTCCAGCACGATGGCCGCAATTGAGATCGAGCCAGTGACCTTCAGCCAAGGCCCACTGTCCGCCTATCAGATCGAGGTGGAGCGGATGGAGGGAGCAGAATCCAATCGCAGAAAACGCCTGGCGGAAGTGCCCGGCTATGTCACAGCTGAACTGACCCCCGGGCAAGTTATGGAAAGACGAGTATTTATCATTGGTGATGGACAGGAGTATGGCCGCTTTATGAACAAAGCGTTAGAGCCTGGACGACAGTACCAGGTATACTATGTGGTGATGAGCACGCTGAAAAACGTGACCAAGTTTTCCTACAGCAAAATGGCAGACACTATCAACACCCTTGTGCCCACCACCCCTGTACACGCCACCGAACCAGCCCGATCTGAAGGTGATAATGGTGTTCTCATTGGTATAATCTTGGCGCTTATCTT
Organism: Alviniconcha strummeri; assembly: GCA_963584105.1. Lineage (NCBI taxonomy): Eukaryota > Metazoa > Mollusca > Gastropoda > Provannidae > Alviniconcha > Alviniconcha strummeri. Next base: position 14,368,373 of record OY757551.1, read on the forward strand.
CGTCATCATTATTGTCATCCTTATTCTCGTCATCATTTGGTGGCGTCGCCGACAAGGCTCTATGCCAAAATCTCAGCCCCCTGATTATAAACTTGATGAGGGGCACAAACCCAAGCCCGCACTGCCCAAGGAAGTGTACGAACCGGAAAAATACTGGAACCAGATCACATCACTGCGTGAGAGTCGCTACATCGTGGTGGGCAGGGAGTGTCTGCCAGAGTCTCAGCTGGTGCCCGTCAGCACGCAGATCGCTCAGCCCGGGGTGCCCAAAGTATTGTTCAAGAAAGAGTTCCAGTCCCTGCCCCACAAGTTTGAACAAGCCACAACCCGGGAAGCGGAGCAACACCCAGACCGTAACCGTTTCCCGCACATCCTTGCCTATGATCACTCGCGTGTGGAGCTGTTGCCCGACTCGTCCAGTCGCTGCGCCTACATCAACGCCAACTACATGTCTGGCTACAAGAGGCAGCGCTGCTACATCGCCGCTCAAAGCCCCTATAATGACAAAACGGCCGTTGATTTCTGGCGTCTCATCCACCAGCACCACATCAAGACAGTGGTCATGATTGCTCATGTGGTGGAGGACAACATTGTTAAGTGCACGCAGTTCTGGCCACGCGAAGGTAAGAGCATTTTTGATTCATGTGACACGCAGTTACTACCATCTGCAGGTGTATGCATACCTGATGTCATGAGGTGGCCATATACGGTTGGCAGGACACTAAAATCCAAGTATACCGTTCGAACCACTCGCATGTAGGCTCATTCATTTTATAGCCAGGAATGCACCCAGCTTTGGCCACATGCAGGTAATCATATTTACCTTATTCCTATAGTGCGCAGGTAATCACACTTATCCTGTTCTGATCATGCACACAGCTCTGGCCACACACAAGTAATCACATTTATCCTATTCTGATGAGCACACAGCTTTAGCCAAACGCAGGTAATCACATTTACCTTATCTGGCCTCACCCAGGTAATCAGATTTACATTATGCCTGACAACCTTATCTGGCCTCACCCAGGTAATCAGATTTACATTATGCCTGACAGTATGCCTGACAGTACGCACAGTTCAGGCCATACGCAGATAAATACATTATAGCTACTGCACACAGTTCAGGCCATCAGAGTAAGCACATTTATGTTATGTTTAATAGTGCTATAGTGCTTTCAGTTCTGGTCAAAATTTCACAAGACAGCATCATCTTTTGACTTTGTTTATTACACTTATTTATGTGAAACAACAATGTTGAGTGGACGCAGTTTTGACAATTTAAAAAGTAAGAGACAACTTGTCGATATGAAACAAATATTTGGCATAAAGATTTTGTGACAAACTCTATTCTGAAGGACTTGGGAGTGGCCAAAAACAATGTATGCAATTTTTGCCCGACCAAAAACCAACCAAACAAAAAACTTTTACTTTGTGCCAGTGCGAGATGTGGTTGAAAGAGAAACATTTTAGCTGCGTAGACTTTCAGTCATTCTTTTGGTGGAAAACAACAAACACGGATGAAGGCTGTGACCTTATTCTTTTGCTTTCAGAATTCTTTCTTTATCAATGGAACCTTTATAAATAATTTGAACTACATCTAGTTCGTATGAAGTATATAAGCATTTTCATTTTATGGAAATGACCAACAAATGGTTTATTTAGAAATGGATATAATGTAATAACTCGACCACCTAATTTTATTTAAGTCTGCCCACATCACTCCATTACTCTATGATCTCCACTGGCTACCAATCGACATTATTCTTTTGCTTTCAGAATTCTTTCTTTATCAATGGAACCTTTATAAATAATTTGAACTACATCTAGTTCGTATGAAGTATATAAGCATTTTCATTTTATGGAAATGACCAACAAATGGTTTATTTAGAAATGGATATAATGTAATAACTCAACCACCTAATTTTATTTAAGTCTGCCCACATCACTCCATTACTCTATGATCTCCACTGGCTACCAATCGGCAGCCGGATTCAATACAAAATAACTCTCATCTGCTTCCACATTGTCTGTGGCACAGCACCTCTATACCTCTCTGAGTTGCTTTATTTCTGCTCTCCTTCTTGTCTCTTTGCTCAGTCTCGGATACTCAGATATTGCGTGTTCCTAGGACGGGCAGGAGGACCCTGGGGGAGAGATCCTTTCAATACATTGGACCTGTGATCTGGAACTCTCTGCCTGTCTCTGTCGGGCACTCGTCTTCACTCTCGTCTTCTAAGTCAAAATTGAAATCCCACCTCTTCTCTTCTGCATACTGATCTGTCTTTTCTCTTCTGCATACTGATCTGTCTTTTTCTTTCTTCTCATTCTACCAGCCAATCACCAGTAATGCATGTAACTGTAGTGTGTGTGTGTGTGTGTGTGTGTGTGTGTGTGTGTGTGTGTGTGTGTGTGTGTGTGTGCGTGTGAGTGAGTGCGTGCGTGTGTGTGTGATGAAATGGAGCGTATCCTTACGTCTTTGTAAGCGCTCCGCTGTTCTGCTTTTCAAACAATCACCACCACCCTTCCATTGTACATGATTCTAATGTGACAGCTCAGTTCAAGACAGTACATATGCGCTCGGGAAAGCCCATCTGGACAGAAACCTCTCAGAGGTTTTCTCATTGTGCCTTTGATTCTAGTTTGAAACAGTTTTAGTGTTGGTCTGACTGACAATGGCCCTTTCTCAACCTTTCAGTGAAGACTGCCTATGCCTCTCACATCGAAGTGATCGATGGTCTTTGTTTTGTGTCCGTATGTAGTGTCTCAAGCTCTTCAACCCTTCAGATATTTCGAAATGCAACCCACAGTGATGGCTGGTTTGACTGACAGTCTACCGGCATGATCATTTCCACCGACTCAGGCATGTCCATGATAGTGTACCCACGGAGCTTTTGAAGGGGGATGTCGAACTGCCAATATGGGCTTCCCATTCCACCTTTCACCCTTTGTAGCAAGTACGTTGAATATGTGAAGATGATGACGTGAGCACATGTGTGGCTGCTTCCATTCTCACTGTCAGTGTCTGGACACTGAGACTTTACAGGCTGTGCTGTCTGCTTGGATGTCTTCTTCACATCGTGCTTGACAATGGAGCTCTTCCCTAACTGGTCTTTGAGGTCAGGATCAGGATCCATCAGTGTACACTGTGGACCCTGTAGCTTGCTGTTTTCTTTGATGAAAAGCTAGATCTCTGAATCCGCTTTCCCTGGAGTCAATTTTCGACAGTACCTTCCCATGTTTTCTGGTAGGGGTGTCTGACAGAGGTGCTGGAATGTGTTTGGGTACCCTTCCCATTCCTTTGGTTTGCATGTGTTCTGCCAGCTGGTCCCGTCCCTGCCCGTTGCCTTTAGTGTCATTCATGGCTTTGGGGTGGGTTATGGGTTTTTTGTACAGCACTGAAGTGGATGCTTTGACCTGTTGCACTTTCTGTCTGGCTTGCATTATTGGAAGAGCTAGCATGAATCGCATGGTCTAAGTGGGTGTATCCTTAATGGTTCAAAGTATGATTCTCATTGCCTCGTTCTGCACTTCCAGCTTTAGCAGAGTTGTCTGTGACACTGTTGTGAGATCTGGCCCATAGTTAGTGGATCCCAAAGTATCTTAGATCATTTATTCGTTGGACTCTCAGCTCCATCAAACAGGGTAGCAGGCAAAGTGATGCACATCCGCATAGTGAAAGGTTTTGCAAATATTTTATCCAAGTAAAGTCATGAGCTATGTAAAAATGTATCGCTGATCGAAACGCACACACACACACACACACACACACACACACACACACACACACACACACACACACACAGAGGGTATACTCTGTGCATTGTTAAATGCACCCAGTTGTTTTCTTCTTCATTGGATGCTTTTCCAGAATGTCTGTCATTGGTGTTAACAACAGATATGTTGCACTGCTTCAAAAAGTTTCAACACACACATGCACGCATGTACACACACGCGAGCGCGCACACACACTCATGGCAAAAGGTGTTCTCATTAGGGATACAGCCTTCTTAGGCTGACAGAAGCAATGAGAGAGAACTGCATGACATGTTTTCAGGAAAGGTAACTATTGGTGACTTCTGCCTGGAATTACAAGAGGAAGCTGTGTATGCGGACTTCACGGTGCGTGACGTCAGTGTACGTCAGAGCCGCGAGCAATATGGCCACACAGTGCGCCTGTTTGAGTTCACCTCCTGGCCTGACCATGGTGTCCCCGATGATCCCATCCCCTTCCTCGACATGAGATACAAGGTGAGTCTCTCTTTCTGTCTTTCTGTCTCTGTCTCTCTCTGATTCAGTGTTGCCTCTCTCTCACGTGCGCCTCCCCCCCCCCCCCCCCCTCCATACTGATTTCACCATAGTTTCTGAATTCCAAAAACACAACGGTGGCATTTTCCAGAAATTGCAGTTGTTACTTGCAATCCCGGCCATCCAGATTCTGGCGCTTTCTGCCAAGGACGGACACCTCCAGGGAGCGAACACTGCTTTTATTGTCGAGAAAAGACACTGAACGTGATAAACTTAGCAATACACTTTCGCTTTCCTCTTTTATGCTAAACTTTGTTTAACAATGCACATAGTAGACCTATCTCTCTCCTTGCGAGCCAAATCCAAGAAATTTTTCGCCGCAGTCTTTAATTCGATCGAATATTATCTTCTACTACAGCTGCAAAACTTTCTTAAGTGAATACTTTAAATACGCAGATTTGGCTAAAAAACTATTTTTGCTATGAATTTGTATTGTTTTAGGTACGATTTTTCTGGAAGCATTAATTTCTGCTTTGGCCCTTTTCAAATACACCAATTTAAGACTAACTGTGATGGTCTAAAATAGATTGGGCATCTCCCCACGGGTGCAGCTATATTCACGAAATGCGTATTAAAGCGGAGCGCTAAGGTAAAAAAAGTCAGGTGTTTACTACAAAACAGAGTGAAGGCGGGAAGGCACACATGTACTATGATCCTATCTGAAAATTTTCAGGCACATAGACATCTTTGCACTGACCTCCTTTGGCTATAATTAGCGATGTAATTAGGTCACTAGATGTACTTATAGAATCACCCAAACTACGGTTTAAAACGTGTGTTTTTTGTTTGTTTTGTTTTTTGTTTTTGTTTTTTGTTTTGGTAATCAACATCAGCTGTGATCATTCACATAACCACTATGCTCCAGAAAGACCCGTTTGGTTCATTCAGACATTTGGATTCCCTGAGGCAATAACAGTATCCGTAATTATGTCATGGAAAACACAAATTTGTAATCCCAGGACTATTAAAATCCGTTATTGAAATGGTTTTGAAATTAATGCATGAACTTTGGGCAGATACGATGCTCCTCTGGGAACACTTTCGGCCTGAATCTCAGGATATTTTTATATGTTGTCTGCAACAGTGATTACTGTAATCTGGTCCATTCAGATACTTGGATTCCCTGAGGATATATAAATATCCGTAATTAGGCCATGGAAAACACAAACATTTATTTGTAATCCCAGGACTTTTAAAATCTGATACCGGAATAGTATTGAAATTAAGACATGAACTTTGGGCAGATACAATGTTACTCTGGGAACACTTTCGGCCTGGAAGATACCCCTTATCTAAGATACCTTTATCTGTTGTCTGCAGCAGTGATTACTGTAAACGTGTCCACACAACTGATCCCCATTTAGCGGAGCTGTTATGGTCAAAATTTTAGGGTGCATACTGCATAATGGAATGAAAGCATGACATGTTGTACACATGTATGACTCTATCTGAACATTTTTAAGTACATAGACATCTTGGCACTGACACTGTATGGCTATAATTAGCCAGGTAATATGGTCACGCAGCATGTTCTGACGGCATCACCAAAACTGCGGTTCAAAACTCTTTGTTTTTGTTATCAACATCAAGTGCGATCTTTCACACCAGCATTATTCTCCAGTAAGGCCTGGCTGATCCATTCAGACACTTGGATGCCCTGGTGCTAATACTAAATCCACAATTAGGTCACACAAAACAAGATTTTTTAATTCGGACATAAATCTGTGACAAAATTGTTTTGAAAATTAAAGCACCAACTTTGCACAGATGCAATGCTTTTGAGAAGATTTAAAAAAAATAGGCCTAAAAGATACCTCTAATATCTAACTTTTGTCTGTTGGCTACAACGGCGGCTATTGTAATTAGGTCACACTAGATGGGCATGACTGTGTCCACATAACTGATTAAATCCGTTCATTTGCACTGTGTTTCGTGAGGAAAACAACTTTTTCAAAGCTTCAAACTGACAGATAATGTAAACTGTCAATTTATTGTGCACAGTATTGAAAACAATTAGTTCATTAGCGGAGCTGCACCTTTCCAGTCAAGAAACCCTGACTAGTCGCATACGCACAGGGCTGTGCTCAGCAAGCTGCATTGAAACATTTGCATCTTTCTCTGCACACTTGTTTGCCAGTACAGCGAATCCGTTAAAAGCAAGATTCCTGAGCTTGGGATAGGTAGTCCACAAAGGTCGCCACGCCTTTTCCTCTATTTGGGTCACCACACAACAAATGCCCCTCGGCAGAAGAAGGTGAGCGAGCTGAAAGTTTGACATCTCATAGTTCACATGGTCCAAAGCAAAACGCCAGGGCATACGTTTAGTCGGACATTTCATGGATGACAGTCACCACAGCGAATTCAACGCACAAGCCGAAGGACACAGAGCTGGAAATCAAGAACAACAGCCCAGTATTTAAACTGCTGTTGTTCAGTCTCCATCCTGTTTGTCACTGTTCGGAGCTGACAGCATGATCAGGCTCAAACTGCACATAAGAAATAAAAGGAAAGATGCAGAATATGCAGCGATTCAGCTGTAACCTGGTGGGCATGTCTTGTCTTCGCAAGACAACATGCTTTCACAAAAGATTCTGCAACACTGTTCCAGTAGTTGTGATTGCACTTGGCTACCCAGAACCATTCAACCACTCTCCCAGCCATCTCAAACATGAAGACGCCCCCACTCCCGCCCCCCACCCCAATCATGATCACATAGTTGTTGTTACTAAACGAGTCAGGCCACAGCCACTGTATCTCTTTTGCTATTGCGGAGAGCGGCTGGTCCATCGTCAGCACAGGAGTCTGATCTGGATTCAGATGTTCCACAGCTTCCTTGACCAAATTCATGACACGGCTGAGTAAGGCAATTGCATGGGCATTTTCAAGCAAGAGTGGCATCAGACCTATTTTGAAGATGTTCTCTCTACTTGTGGTGGTTTGAGTTTCCAGCAGAGTATATATAATCCTCTAAGCCTCCTTTTTTCCGGTCATAACTTTCCATCTCCTCCAGATGACTGGACTGCAGTGCCCTTGCAACAGAGGCATCAACTGTTCTGATGGCGGGCTGGGCATTGGAAGACCGTGTGTGTAATCAGCAGGCAGATAAGCCATATTTCCTTGTTCTCGTATCTACTACAGATTCTGACAGCATCAGCATTTCACCCTCATTTTCCGCCTGCTGACAAATTTGTGCCGTGAAAAGAGTCATTTGCTGTTGCTGTTGTCTGTGTTGTCGACCAAAACTGCCCTGAAATCTTTTTAGCATGTTTGTTGGCACAGCAATGCTCTGGTCAAAATGTTCACATAATTTGTGTGTGCTGCTTCAGGTTGGCATTGTAAGCACCCGAGTTGGAAACGCTCGGATGAATACCCCAAAACTGAATATGGCATCAACAAGTCACCTCTTTCTGGTTTCAGCATGGGTTTTTAAGCCCACAAAAATGGGAAGGGAAGTTTTTTTGTCTCTTTCGTGTCTCTGAAGTGATGACTGCTTTGGTGACTTGGTATTATGGATGGCTACCGATTGCAGAATTAACAGCGCAGCCTTATTTTATGATAATTGCGTGGCTTCTGATTGCTTTGTCACATACGATCCAGTCAGTAGGAAACTTATTAATGTTTTCAAAATTGGTGGAACCGATGATCCACCTTGAATTCTTCTTCTTTTTTCATTTTTATTTTAAATTTCTCTTGGAACACTTTCGACATTAGAACTGTTGAAGCATATCAGATTCTGTATTGCATGCAATATTCAAGGCCTCCCCAGTGTCTTTGTTAAACACAAGACTCACTTCTTTGCCACGATGTGTTGAGACAAGGTCAGACCCAGCTGATTTTCTCACGCAACCTTGAGGTGCGCACATAAACTTCTGTTCGCCCCACATTCTTCAGGCGGGAAGAATACAGCTGGCCAAAGTATGGCATGCTAAAGACTGACACATTCTATATGAACTCCGGAATCTTCAAAATGTAAGCAACCAGGCATAAATCTGTGGCATAAATCCTGTTTCCCGGAAAATAAAAGACAAATGGATGAAAACAAGAATTAAAATAGCGTGTGATTTTGTAGCATAGAACTCGTTCTCGTGCAGACGGACGTCACAAAGGTGTCCGACAAGTTCGTGCCAGGACAGGCGTTTTGCTTTAATTTGTACCCCGAGACAAAAATCCCAAGCTTCGTTTTTGTAAGAATGAAGTACATTTAGAAACGCTTGTATTTCACAAATTCTTGAAAATAAATGTTAGTCTTTTCATTGAAAATGTGACAAAAGGACCCAAACCGCTCACCATACTTTATTTTCCCCATGCGAACTTTGTTCAATGAAATAATGCGTTTTGTCGCTCAGACTTCAAACTAATGTAATAAAGAGATGACAACAGTAGCTTAGATTTTCTCTCATATATCTAATATTTATAAACTGGCAGTAGTATCAAAAGCTGCAATAGGCCTAGATCTAGATTGGGTCACGCCCACTGAGCTAAAGGTCAATGGACTAGTGATAATGCCGACCAAAACAGATGACCTGTATTGGTAACTGTGGCATAAATCCTTTCTGTTTCCCGGAAAATAAAAGACAAATGGATGAAAACAAGAATTAAAATAGCCTGTGATTTTGTAGCATAGAACTCGTTCTCGTGCAGACGGACGTCACAAAGCTGTCCGACCGGTTCGTGCCAGGACAAGCGCTTTGCTTTAATTTGTACCCCGATACAAAAATCCTAAGCTTCGTTTTTGTAAGAATGAAGTACATTTAGAAACGCTTGTATTTCAAATTCTTGAAAATAAATGTTAGTCTTTTCATTGTGGGTGCTGGGAACAAAATAACAAGTAAAAATGTGCGCACGTTGATTGCTTTAGTCAACACGTATCTTAAATTCTTAATACGTACTACAATGTTGTTAATGGTATCCACTACATCAAAGGTAAGAAAGTAAGAAAGTTCTACGTGTATAAGTTAATCAATAACCATAGCATTGCCAAAATATATTAAATTTACTTTTTCGTTTGTTTGTTTGCTTATATATATTTATTTGGGCGTTCAGAAAAAGTCGAACACCGGAAAGAAGAAAAATATGCAAATATGAGTGACGAATACAGTCACAATTCCACTAATTAATGCGTTGCCTATCTTTGATCGATTAATGTGACCCTCATGGACGGCCTTGAAGATGTCTATGCGGCTGAAATAAATCAGTATGGTTAAAATTGTCTGTGTGAAGGAGCACAATACTTCAAAGTGCAGTTTGAAAACCCTTAGGTTTCTAACTTTTACGTCATTACATTTTGCTTTTTTATACACTCGGCCTGCAACAACTGGCAATGGCCTCGTCTCAGCACCTAATCTATTCAGGCCTAATAATTCGTAGGGTGACTTAATTGATGGTTGTGTGAATAATTTTATGTCTGTCTTTGAATAACTCTCCCGGTCGTGCAATGTGTACCTCACTATAGTGGATGAGGCCAGCTGCCGTTTACTAATCGTGCTCGGCGATGGACTGAGGTGCAAGGAGTTGGATGACGTTTTCTCTCAGCGTATTGATCCGCTGCTACTACAGGAAATATTTCAAACACCATTTTCTAGGCCAGTAATAATAATTTTTAAAAAATGAAAAAACACTATTGGCATGCCAGAAACACACACAATGCGCTAACAGGTAGTAGTAGAATATTTAAACATATGTTTCCGGTAGACTGCTCCTATCAATCAAAAAAGAAGTGTCGGGAATTTTTCCTTTTACTTGTCCAGTTTCATATCGCAGACGTCTAACCTTGTGCACAGCTCTCACCATCTCTCCACCTGGTCACCCAGGTTTACCAGCCGCGACCTGTTTCTGCGTTGTCGGTCTCTGGCAATCGACCTAAGCGTTGTTTTTATTTTGGTGATAAATGATAAATTTTCGAAGATAAATGGTAGTAACTCCAAATCTATCTCTGCTTTGATTGCATAATACTGAGGGGGAAAACGGGAAAAGAACTACGAAAATATAAATACCACTGTTTCATTTTCAGTTCTTCGTTGCTTTCGTTCAATGGGCGTAACGAATGAAATAACATACGAAAGAATGCATTTATTATCTGTTAATACAAAAGAAGGCGGCACACAAAACACATATATCCTATCCTGTGTTCTCTTGTGTCCTTGTTTTCAGTTTTGTCATCAGTAACTACTTCAAGAGCCATTTTCCCTTTTCCTTTCTATGATCTTGACGTCAAATTATTAATATCGTAATGACGTCAAAATGATTTTGCCATCGTTTCATTGATCCAAACGCATAAAAGGTTCGAAAGAACGCTATTTATTAGGACCTCATTTCATTGTTTAGTCTAGTAATATTAGGGCAAAAAACAGCTCCAGTGCAAAGTACATCCTTTCTAAGTGTTCTGAACTTTTGGGGGTTCTTTAAACATTGTGTGATTATAACAAAGTCTGCCAAAATATGACTTGCGGAACTTTGTTAAATAACAATTTTAACACAGTAGCAGTGCGGAAAATGCCGGATTATACTAAATTTTACAATTACCCAGTTTTCTTTCTCAACTGCCAAGTACGTACACGAGAAAAGTTTTGACACTGGATTGAAAGCATATGTACCATCAAGAATGCCCAAACCTTCGCAGAATTGTATTTTAAAGGAGATAAGACACTCCCCCCCCCCCCCCCCCCCCCCTCAATAAAAAAAATAATAATAATAATAATAAATAAATTAATAATTTTTTAATGAACGCTTACTTCGTTGAGACAAGCAATTTACAATTCCTCATCTGAATTATAAATCTGGATGCTTCGCATAAGGACCTGTTCTATGATCAGATCAGACGACAGCCACCCCGAAAAACAGTCAGTCCTTCTGACTGCATAGCGTCCTGTGGAAAAATTGTGAAAGACATCAGGGTGCGTGTCCTTGAGGTCAAGCATCTGCTGGAGATAGAGCCAAGAGGATTTTGTGTAATGGTTGTGACCAGCTGCAGCTAGGAAAGGCAGCATGTCCTTTACAGACTCCAGATGCATCTTGAAGTTGCCTGTCCTCTCAGCTTTGATTGATTTCCGCATGATGTCTATCATGTGCATGTTCTGCTGCCACAGAGACGTTTCCTGTGCGTTTCCAGCTGATTGGAGACTTCTATGAAAACATCTTCCCTTGTTGCATCTCTCGGCGACGTGCAGCCATTCAGGACTTTCTCCAGAACAGTCACAGCGATGTCCAAGGTGTCATCACCGACATTTGCCTCCAGGTTCCCGCCATCCATAACATCAGGATCAGGACCCTGCATGGGTGGAAAGGCAAAGTCATATACAGTTCCTCCTTCTCCATTCCTTTCATCTTCCTGCACAGCTGTCTGAACTTCTTGGTGGACAAGAATCTGTGGAATCTGGAAAGCGTCTGCAAGGAGGACAGCGTTCAGAGCAGCATCAACCAGCAGATGTGCGCGGACTGCACGAGCATATGCTTTTCCAGACAAAATGTGCAATACAGCATTGGGGGCATATACAAGTTCCATGATTTCTTGAAGACCGGACCCCGCCATCAGGTACCCTATAGCTACAAGAAAACTCATCTGAAGGTGAAAGGCGCCGAGGCGCAGAATGATGGACTTCAGGTCACTGTCTGCATGCTTACTGCTAATAACAGTGAGTGCCTTCAAATAGAGAGGCTGATCAAATGTCATGATGGGAGTAACGTTGTTCTTCTGAGCTTGAGAAGCAATGAACTTCAGGGTTGAACAAGACATGTCACCCGGATTTAAGTCAAGCACGGGCAAGAAAAAGATAGAAGACTTCCCTGGGTGCGGTCCATTTTGCAGCATCTGCATCATCCCATTCCATGCTGGACTTTAATGGCCAGGAAATTTTCCAAAGAAGATCCAGGTTGGAAGAGAGATGTCAGGAAGCTCCTTGAAGCAATGTGTAGATAGGCCATTCCAGTCCGATCTGGTGGTGAAGACGTTAATGTAATACATATTTTTGAAAATACAGACCTCTCTCTTTTTGTATGTCTATCTCATTCTCTCCACTTTCTTTGTCCCCCTCTCTCCGTCTTTCTCACTCTCTTTCTCTCACTCTCTTTGTCTACTTCTCCTCTTTCACGCCCATCCCTTTCTCTAATACTCACCCACTGTTTAGCAATAAACTGTCTACTGTACAGCCTAAAAGTGAATCATCCTAATTAAAAAGAAATGTACTTTTATAGGTTGCTGAGATAACCGTCGTCAGATTATTTACCTATAAAAGTAGATCCCAATCCGCCCAGTGGCTTGGACGTCCTGCATGGTAACTTTCTTTCTGGGAATTTTCTTGGGTTTGCTGACGCCAGGGGTCACAACAGTAACCATTCCCATCGCATGGAACGTGTTTTGGCCATCGATGATCACTGCATTGTGATCAATGTTATCTGCCACGAACTGAACTGTGTGCTTGTCCGTCGTTTCAGGGAGATCGATTCCAGCGTTGAGTTCAAACTTTCTAACTTCACTGTAGGATGTACAGAAACCAAGGTGACTCAAGGTATCTATCAGAAATCTTGAGCCAAACGTTCAGTGCATTTGGACAGCGAGGCCGATCTGCAGTGGTGCGGTAACCGTGTTTGGCCGAGTACTCTGTACTAAAGCCTGGCCTATGGCTGATATTTTCAGACTCGCGTCTTTCTTGCGGATGACTTGTTCCAGAAATTGTCTCAAAGTCTCTGGAATATAGTTTCTGTGGTTTTCAATCGCGGTTGAATCCGGATATTCTTCTCTGGAGCTTGCCATTGACTTGATGTCGCTATGTATAATGTCTGCCGCAGCCTTAATCACTTGAAATTTTTCTGCCCCCCTTCTGGTCCTTTTCTTCTTTTCCACAAAACAAGCATTTTGGTTTAGAATCTTCTGACCTGGGCTGTCTTCTCTTTTTGGGAGACTGAAGCTTTAACGTCTTCTTCAGCTTGCCTTCAATGGCCTCTTCTGTTGGTGTACTGACCCCGGCAAGTACGGTGAACCAAATCGCCTGCCTCTGCGTGAATGCCATCATGCAGTCGCTCACTGGCAAGATTTATGCTCTGACTTCCTTTTTCTCCCAGAGTGACTCTGTGTTTCTGGTCAAGAAAATCTTGTTTGCAGATGATGCAGACCTCTTCCGGATGCCTCTGACAATGAGAAACAACGACACTATGAATGTTCAGGTTCTTTAATTACGAAAGCCAAGAAGACAAAAGTGAAATTCAAAGTTAAAGTGGTGCCACTGATCACGTTCCTACACACACACACACACACACACACACACACACACACACACACACACACACACACACACACACATATATATATAGAGAGAGAGAGAGAGAGAAGAGGGGGGGAGGGAGAGTGAGAGAAAGAGAGAGAGCAAGGGAAGCTATTCTTCATGCGCTAAACTGTAACAGCTAATTTCGTCGTTGTCACCATTCTGAAAAAGCATACATTTACGGCTCAGGTTTAGCTTAATCGGTGACTTTTGAGTTATTTCTGAGTTTAACAGTCATTTCAAGCATCATTTTCATACAAAGCTACGCTGCTCGAAAGCAAATTTTTATCTTTTTGGCAGAACTAGCTTACCATACAAACGTATCCCAGACAATACAATTTATACAAAATATTGTAAGTAAATACAAAATATGGACCCGCGTGGCAGCATTTATACAAAAAACAAACAAAAAAAAACAAAACAAAAAAATGATAAGTGAAACGCATACGTGCGCTGAGAATTTATATTCATCACGTCATTTAGCTCTAAGCAAAGACTGAACGTAACTCGTAGCCTTGAACACCCAAACGAATCACGCTGAGCGCACGTGGCATTTTTTCCAAAGCTGACAATCGACACAAGCGCAGCGCGATGGCTTACTTTTTTACGATTTTTCTTCATGAGCAACACAAGCAGTACATTTCATTTCCATTTCTACAACACATCGATTTGAAAACTTACCAGCAACTGCTCGCCAGAAGTGGTTGGCAAAGATGAAATGTCGCGTTCATCCATTGTCTTCCGTCAGCACAAAAACATCCGGTGTATGGTGGTTCAATCGCTTCAGAAATGGTGCACAGTAAAAAGATTATTAACAAAAAAATAATTTTCAATCATTTCCGCACCTGATATTTTGGTAGACTTTCTTGGATCTAATTATGCATACGGAAAACTTCTTAAGCAGACAAGCAAAGCTTAGAAAGGCGGTACTTTGTACCGTTTATCTCTATTGCCTGTATTAACATCTATTACAGCGTCTTAGCTCGGGATTTTAAGAAGAATAAAATGAATGACGTATGGTGCAATTGTGACGTAATCTCTGTCTGAGACACTTTGCAATCTACGTCATTTTGTTGTCAGTAAAGAACTTAAGAAGAAATGGGAGGCGAATTCTGATCGATTCAAGAAAAAAACGTTCTGGACCATCACCCCACACCCTACCCTCTTCTTTAGCCTCTCCCACCTCCCCCCCCCAACATTCTCTCTCTCTCTCTCTCTCTCTCTCTCTCTCTCTCTCTCTCTCTCTCTCTCTCTCTCTCTCTCTCTCACACACACACACACACACACACACACACACACACACACACACGTACACACACGCACGCACGCACGCACGCACGCACGCACTCTCTCACTCACTCACACCCACCCACCAACACGCACGCACTCACTCACTCACGCACGCACGCATGCATGCACGCACACGCACTCACTCTCTCTCTCTCTCTCTCACACACACACACACACACACACACACACACACACACACACACACACACACACACACACACACACACCCTCCCTCCAGTAGGCCATAAGGACAAACGTGCCATCTTGGTATCTAAGAGACTATCTTTGGTTCAGGGCTATGTCTTATATTATGCCTCTGTCCTTCACAAGTGTTTATCTAATGTTTATGGCTGCCCCAGCATCGCATAACTGTATAAATGCATCAGCCACTTACTTCCCTAGGCAACTGTGAGGGTTAGGTATTGCATGTATTACCAGACGGCCCTGAAACACCTTAAAGGGACTAGCCCAGCAAAGTTGGATAAAAACGACTTTTGGACCTTTTTTCTTCCTTTTTTTCGGGGGTGTGTGTGCGTGCGTGCGTGTGTGTGTGTGTGTGTGTGTGTGTGTGTGTGTGTGTGTGTGTGTGTGTGTGTGTGTGTGTGTGTGTGTGTGTGTGTGTGTGTGTGTGTGTAGCATTAATTTCTGTTTTGGCCCTTTTGAAATACGCCAGTTTAAGATTAACTGTATTGGTCTAAAAGTACAGGGGTGTCCCCAAGGGATACTCTTTTTTCCTTTTTTTTTGCGGAATTCTTATTACGTCATTACATTTTGTTGTTTTACACACAACGGCCTGCAAACAACTGACAATGGCGTTGTCTCAGGCACGTAATCTGCTCAGGCCTAATAATTTCTCGGGCGACTTAACCGATGATTTTGTGAATTGTTTTATTATTTTTCTTTGAATAAATTTCCTAATCGTGCAATGCGTACCTCACTACAGTGGATGAGACCTGTAGCTGCCGTTTACTAATAATGCTCGGCGATGGACCGAGGTGCAGGGTGTTGGGTGACGATTTTTCTCAGCATACTGATCCGATGCTACTACAGGAAATATTTCAGACACGATTTTCTAATACTAATTTTTTTAAAGATAGTAACAAAACAACAACAACAAAAAGTACCGGCCAGTGGCACACCAGAAACACATTTCATTATACGTTTTGGCAATTTCAAACAATATCAATTTATTTCCGTGTTTTTATGAAAAGGTTGGGAAAATGAAATTATTTCACACAGACTGTCCAGATTAAAATATATATATATTTTATATGTGACACTCACTCGGAAACTGAGAATGTCCGGTATCCTATCAGTGATGTCACACTAAAACGTGGGAAAGAGCTCGTGAAAACAGTGTTAGTAACAGTGTCTGGGAAAGACCTCTTCTAAATCGTTGTAAAATCAACGGCACGTTCAGTGACACAACGTTTAATGCGGATCATGTTTGTTTAACTTCCTCTAAGCACACGAGAAGATTAGCCTCCGAAGGAGAGTTCGAGAGTTCCTTTAACTGTTTCTGTGGATGAAAGCAAACGCTCGATCCCAACACAGCCAGGGGTTTACTAGTGAGCGAAGGAAGTCTCACTGTGTTTCACAAGGTAAACAAGTATATAATTGTATGATACTTGCTTCGAGCCAGGTCAAACCGACGCTATAGCAACAAGAAAGCAAAACCCAGACCTCCAGAACATAATAAATGAACCAGGTCAACAGCGCCTCACCGCGGATCAGGTATTTGGCTGTTGCGCGCCCGCGTGTATTTGTGTGTGTGTGTGTGTGTGTGTGTGTGTGTGTGTGTGTGTGTGTGTGTGTGTGTGTGTGTGTGTGTGTGTGCGCGCGCGCGCGCGCGCGCGCGCGCGAACGCACGCGTTCTTGCCTGCTCGTGAGAGGGCTTGAACTCGAACGAGAGAGACAGACAGACAGACAGACAGACAGACAAACAAAAACAACAACGGTTCTAGATCAACAAAACGGAATAGCCTTGGATAAACAGTAAAGAGATAAAATCAAACAAGCAAATAAACGGGGGGAAAAAACACAAATACCCCATATTCAACAATCGCACGCACAACACATTAGCAACGATAGCAACTCATCAGAACAAACAAACGAACTGAATACGTTACCATCATGGTCGATCGCAGGAAGAAGAAAAAAGAATACAATGTACCCCACATCAGTGTCACGAAGTGCGACCACTCCTGCAAAGTAACAATAACTCGTCCTCTCAAAGTCGACACGTTCTTACAGACAACGTAACAGCTATGGGAGTGAAATTCGAAAAGAAAACGTCGCGCCATAATTATTCTATACCGCGAGGGAGAACGCTCGGCACGATCGATTACAGACAGCTTCCAATCAATTTTGCTATAGAGATGGATCGGCCAATAAACTGGGCCCTACCTTGCAACGTGGAACACTGTCGCACCATCTGTGATCAGCACCATCGATCGCGTTTTGAAAGTGACGGCAGAACCTCCCATACTTACTGCGCTTGAGCGAGCCGGCTTAGCAGCCAGGTGAGGCAAAACCGTGGATTTGATGCAGGGACTGGTTTTCGTTTTCGTGGTTTGTAACCTTCCTCTTGAGGCAGAGCGTCGGGGGTAGGGGTGGGAGAGTTGGAGAGAAAGAGGGGGTGGGGGGAGAAGAAGGAGGGGAGAGAGAGAACTCGAACTCAAAATCTTTATTTTACAAGGACTGTAGATGAGAGAGAGAGAGAGAGAGAGAGAGAGAGAGAGAGAGAGAGAGAGAGAGAGAGAGAGAGAGAGAGAGAGAGAGATTTAATTGAATAGGCCAACAGCCCCTTTCAATGGGGGAACAAGAGACTCAGACAACCCAAACATTCAATGGCATCTTCATCCAAATCTGCAATGGGCTAATTCAGTCTCTGCCAATACTTATGCATTCATTACAATGTGCACATAAGCACACATGTTTGCAGAGCGGCTCTATGGACACCCTCATAGGGTGATACTCAAGTATTCGCATCCAGCTTAACTGACCTTAGATTAAATGCACACACTAAGAATTTTGCAACATTTATAATTGCCTCCTGAGAGCTACTATTCATGAGGATGATGAGATGTTTTCTGGGGTCGCGTACATTAATTATGTCAGGCAGGTACTTGCTTCTTAATTGATTATACACTGGGCATTGGAATACAAAACGTATTTCAGTTTCTTGTTGGTTGGCACAAAATGGACATGTTGCATTATCTGTTTTGTTGAAAACCGGTGTCTATGGAGATTTATCTGCGATACTCCCATTCTAAACTGTGCGAGACAATTCCTGTATACCTCCATCCAAAGAACATCCACATATCCCTCCCTTTGAAAGCAGTGTTTGTAGCTATTGTACACTGACAACCTTTCACTTGTGTCTAGATGATTACACCATCTGTGGCAGAATGAACTACGCAGTCTTTCTTCCAACTCCTTGATAAAAGGTTTAACATTTCCGCAACCAAAAAGCCACACTTGTTCGAATCCATTGGTACATAACACTAATTTTACATGTGACACCCAGGTTGTTTTGCCTCTGTTGTGTAAAGCAAGTAACATTTTGTATGCTTTTCTGGAACAGACGTTGTCCGGTTGCATGAGTAATTTCAGCCAGTACTTAATAAACCTAACTGTAGCTGTAATGAACAACGGATAGCGACCCAGTTCTCCGTAAACAACATCATTTGGAGTCTTATTACGCACATGCAAAAATCTCTTACAAGCAAAAAAAGTGCACACGTTCAATTTGTTCGTAATTTCTGTAGCCCTAGATTTCTGCAGCATACAGCAATGTAGGTACAATCTGTGCATCAAAGAGCTTGGAAAATACTTCCGGGGAATTACAACTGATCTTTTTCAGCGCTCTCAGTACTTCTAGCTTGCTTTTCTTTGCTCTTATTGACGTGTCCTTCATTGCCGCAGCGAAACTGTGTCCTGTGGAAAAAGTCAGCCCTAGATATTTATATTTATTCACCACCTCTAGTACTGCACCTCCTAAGAACCATTTTTCTTTTCGCCGCCAAAAAGCCACCTTTTCTAAACACTATCACCTTGGGATTGTCTCAATTCACTGTTAAACACAATCTCTCTGCAGCTACAGACAACACATTCAGCTGATTCTGTAACCCAATTACAGCTGATGCCAGCAAGGTCAAGTCATCAGCAAAAAGTAACAGGAATAGTTCAATATCAGTAGGTCTAAGTGGTATACCATGTCTTGCCTTAGCAGAGATTTCATTCGCAAGCCCGTTCACTAACAGAGAGAAGAGAATTGGGCTGGCAATACATCCTTGTTTCAGACCCTGCAAACAATGAAAAAAGCCCGACAGATCCGTTGTGGCGTTACTTTTAACACATGCCTGTACGCTAGCATACATGGCTTTAATAGTTCTCAGCATTTTACCTTGGATACTGCTTCTGAGCAGTACCGACCACAGAATGTTGCGATTAACAGAATCGTAGGCTTTCTTAAAATCAATGAACGCAATGTACAAGTTTGAGTTATTAGCAAACTGTCTCTCTATAGCAGCGTGCAAAGTGAAGATATGGTCAACCGTGGATCGACCTTTCCGGAACCCTGCTTGAGCGTCAGTTAGTACAAAATTGCTTTCGACCCATAATGTTTGTCTGCTGTTAATAATGTGGGTGTAAACCTTGCTTAAAATACTCAAGAGTGAAATGCCTCTGTAATTTCCTGGATCGTTCACATCTCCTTTTTGTGTAGTGGAATCATAACTGCTTTGGACCACTCACGGGGAAATTTGGCACTAGCAAATAGAACATTAAAATATTTTGTCAGGTATGGTGTAACCTCATGTTCAGCTGTTTTTATCATTTCTGCAAGTATACCATCTGGTCCGGCTGCCTTGTCACATTTGAGGTGTTGAATAGCTTTCTTCACTTCCATTTCACATATCTGCGTCAAGAATGTCATCATAACTTTCGTCTACGCTTTCGCCATCAGTTTCATCTTCTGTGTGAACCTGGCTAATTTTATTAAACACTTTACAAAAATGATCTGTCCATTCGTCTTGTGAAATGTCTTTCTTAGTACACGTCCTGCGCCTGTATTTTTTAATTTCTCCCCATAAATCTTTAGGATTGTTCACTGAGTCCAGCAAGACACCTATTCGGGCATTTCGCTCATCATTTTTCTTCTTTTGGACTAGCTGTTTGTATGCTTTGCGTTTTCTCCCATACACCAAGTAATCTTCTGGGTCTTTGGATTTTCTAAAATGTCTAAGGCATTTTCTGACTTCTTTTTTCATCTGACGACACTCTGCATCAAACCAGGGAGATCTGTGTTCTGGAGAGCTACCAACAGTGACAGTCTTCTTCATGCAACTGGCAGCGCTAAGTAGTGCGTGCGTGAACATCTGAATAGAGGTGTCGATACATTCATTCATTTTATCACTCGCCTTTTCTGTGTGTTCCTTGAACTCTGACGATGTAATGTACGCTTTGAAATCATTTACTTTTTCTTCACGCCAGATGATCTTTTCTTTTGTACTCTGTGTTTTGTTGCATTCATTTAAATCTGCATCAGTGTAAAATGTGCAATGTAATTCAACTGGCATGTGGTCTGACTCAATCCTATCTTCTACAGATTTGGACACAGCTAGTCAACGCACTGCTCATTAAAAAATAGTCAACCACACTATGCCCGTGTTGCGATACATATGTAAATTTGCCGACACTGTCCCAAGGTGGGCATCCATTAACTAGAAGTAAGTCAAACATTATACATAATTCCAGATGTTTTCTGCCAAAATCATTTATGTTACTGTCCTGTGAAATCCGACTATTTTCCCAAATCACTGTTGTATCAATTATATCATCCTCGAACCCGCAATTCTGTGCAAAGGCTTCGTTAACTTGATATGTAGCCGTCCTGGCGTTAAAATCGCCGTTACATATGAGGTTCACATCCCCAAACCGCTCTAACAGTTCACAAATGCATTGTTCAACTTCTGCGATGTGGCAATTTGACTCTGCAGACTCATAAAACCGACTATCACAGGGCGGCACGTAGGTAGACAAAAACAGAGTCTTCTTCAGTGCCGAGTAAGGCCCCAGAGAGCTTGAGCACAATGACATTGTCACAGTCCACACTGATTCTTTTTATGACTTTAGCTAGCTGGGAAGGTGAGTGTTTCCCGTGCACACCTGGCGTTGAGTTGTCCCGGTTTGCACGTGCAGTTGACTCTGAATTGCTGCGGGTGTCTCGGGAAATGCTCATGTCACTACACCCGGCCTCCGCCACCGTGCTGACAATGCCACGTGTCCGCAAGTTGTACTGTTCGGTTGCTTTAATATTGCTGGGGATGCTGCTGTCAACGCTGCCGTCGTTGGTGTTGGTGTTGGTAACTTTGGTGGTGCTACCGTTGGTGGTATTGCCACTAGCAGTGTTGTTCGTGTGGCTTCTGCTGTTTGCGTTGCTACTGGTGGTGCTGCCGCCGCTGACGATGTTGCTGTCCGTGGTGTTGCCGGTGGCGATGCTGCCGTTGCTTGTATTGTCATTCCCAGTGCCGTTGGCGATGCTGTCGTTGACACTGACGTCGTTGGCGCTGTTGTCATTGGCGGTGTTGCTGCTGGCGATGCTGTCGTTAGTGCTGTTGACTTTGGTGGTGGTGCCGTTAGCGGTGATACCGATGGTAGTATTGCTGTAGGCGGTGGTGCCAGTGGTAGGGTTGTCGTTGGTGGCTATGCTGCTGCTGTCGGTGGTGGTGCTGCCGTTGACAGTACTGTCGATAGTTGGCGTTGGTGGCGCTGGCGTTGGGGTTCCATAGCGGCCTTATTTCTGCCACGTCTTCGTTGTCCAAGCTGGTGTCCATAATCTCGTCTCGCCCTGACTGCAGAGGAGAGAACTCGGTCATCGCCGGTAGGTAGGAAGGCAGTAGGTAGTTTGACGACGCGGGCGATGACCTGGCCGATGTTCTGGCGTCGCTGTGGGCCAGAGGTCGTTGGTGGTTCCTTGGTGACCATCTCGGTCTCCCTGTGCGTCCCAGCTGCGGCCGGCTTCGTGGAATTGATCGTCTCTTCTCCATGTTGCTTGTCTGCTGCGCCTGGCCTTCCTGGAGGTGCGGTTGCTGGCCATGTCGTAGGTACGTATGGACCGAATCCCCAGCAATCAGTTTGTCAAACGACACGTTGGCCTTCACGCCCCTCTGTCGGAGTTCACGCTGCAGCTTCACTAGTGCTTGCCGCTTTGTCTGCACAGACTCTGAAAAATCTTCCCGGACGTATATGTGGTCGTAGTCTGAGTTCTTTAGTTCACGTGCTTTTGAGAGGACGGCCATCTTTTGTTTATATGACAGAAATCTGGCAACAATCGCTTTCCCTGCTCTATGCGCACGTCCAGTGTGGATCTCCTCTGCGATTCCCATTCCCTCGTCGATCACCTTCTTCACTTTTCTTTCACAGTCCTGCCAGGATTCCGGACCTCCCTGTGCCGGTTCAAAGCCAAGGAAAAGAAGATTGTTACGTCTGCTCTGATTGTCGTTGTAGTCGCACTTGTTGATGAGATAGTTGACGGTGTCTTGAGGTCCTGGTTCTCCGACCAAAGCGCCTGGCACTGTGAGCGCAGTCCATCTACACTGCTGCTGAGCTGTGCTTGGTTCACTTCCGCTTCTCGTAGCCGATGGTCGATTTTCTCTTCGACGCTTTGAAGCCGTTGTTCTATGCTGTGCCTGGTTGTGGATTCCATCCTGGCTACCGCCTGGTTTAAGATGTGCGATATTTCAGCATGAAAACTATCCAGTGGCTGTTGGCTGAACCTGCTGGGCTGGGCTGGCTGTGTATGCACGCCTCTCTTAGCCTCCTTCCCTTGAGCCCTGCCGTTGTAGCCTGCCTCTTGTCCCGTTCCTGGTCCTGGTTTCAATTTCACATCACCACAGGTAAGTAGGTATCCGACGAGGAGCATTGACACACAGGCGGCAACGATACCGGTCAGTCTTCGTCTGCTCTGTTGGACTGTGACGTACCTGCTTTGCTTTCCTTGCGCAGCGTGGGCCGTCTTTGAAGGTCTGGTGGCGATCGCCAACATCTGCACTGATGAATGTAGTGCAGCAACAGAGTGTTGAATTGTGGATGTGGTGGGTTTTTTTTTTGTTTTTTTTTTTATTCTCACGATAAACGCCGGGGTTGTCAATCTGGCCACTGCCGATGTGACTGTCACTGCTGCTACACATCGCCAGTATCACAGCGCACACGAACACAGTTCGCACAAAACTCAGTGGCCAACATGCTTTGACTGTCCTTGTCCGTGCAGCTTTGGCTCTCTCTGCTCTGGCATGCATGACATTTTGAAACTGCCAATAAAACTGCCCACACACCACTTTGGAAGCCAACGCGTCCATTCATCCAAAAATGCAGGAGGTTACCACAGTATTAATTACTGCAATTAGCAAAGGTTTTGAGACCGACGTGACAAGCTAACCTTACTGGTCTGTGTGTGTGTGTGTGTGTGTGTGTGTGTGTGTGTGTGTGTGTGTGTGTGTGTGTGTGTGTGTGTGTGAGAGAGAGAGAGAGAGAGAGAGAGAGAGAGAGAGACACAGACACAGACACAGACACAGAGACAGAGACAGAGAGAGACAGAGAGAGACAGAGACAGAGACAGACAGACAGAGACGGACAGAGACGGACAGAGACAGAGAAACAGAGACAGAGACAGACACAGAGAGACGTAGAGACAC
>OY757551.1:14392123-14414623 GCA_963584105.1 Alviniconcha strummeri
ATGCTAGTTTTTGCCAGGTTTACTTCCAGTTTTAGTCTATCTGCTTCGGTCTTGAGGTTATTTAGCTGGTTTTGCAGACCCCCTGGTGTTAAGGACACCAGCGCCACATCATCTGCAAACAGCAATAAGAAAACTTCTGCCATGCCCTGAACAAACTGAACCCCGTGAGTACCCTTATCACTTACGGTTGTGGCCAGCTCGTTAATGAAGAAGGAGAACAATAATGGGCTGCTACACTCCCCCTGCTTGAGCCCGACAGGGCAGGAGAACTCTTCTGTCGTACAGCCTGCTTCCACTCTGACAGAAGCCACAACAGAACTTTACATTGTTCTCAGTGCCCGTAGCATCTTTTCCCCCGTCCCCGCCCTTCGTAAGACATCCCACAATATGTTCCTGTTCACGGAATCGTATGCTTTACGGGAATCCACAAAAGCGACATACAGCTTCCCTTTTGATTTTGCCAGGGCCTTTTCTACCATCGAAATCATAACAAAAATGTGGTCCACAGTTGACCCTCCCTTCCTGAAACCACCCTGCTCTTCTACCAGCTTCCCCTGACTTTCTGCCCACACTTCGAGTCGCTTATTTAATATATAACACTTACTCAAAATACTAAGTAGGGATATGCCACGGCAATTATCCGGGTCGTTAATGCTTCCCTTTTTGTGTATGGGAACCAGTAGCGCTTTTGACCACTGTTCCGGGAAGAGGCTGTTGTTAAACAGGTGATTAAAATAGCTTGTCAAAAAAGGGACTACAGTTTCCTGCGAGTTTTTCAAGAGCTCGCCCAAGACACAATCTGGACCTGGTGACTTGCCATTCTTAAGGGTTTTTTTATCGCTGCCCGTACCTCGTCTTCCCTAATATCCTGGTTCAGTTCTGCGTCATACTCAGAGGCATGTGTATCATCATCATTATCACTTGTGTTTTCAGAAAGATTATCCTCACACGAGCTTGTACCAAAAACTGACTTAAAGTGTGCTAACCACTCCTCTGAGGAAATATCGTTGCCTCTGCCCGCCCTCCTGTTATACTCTTGACTGCTTTCCAGATCGACTGCTGGTCCCGAAGATTTTTCGTCAAGCCTTCACACTTGTTTTCTTCGTATTCCCCCCTTTTTTTTCTCTTTTTTTTGTTGAGCAAACTATGGTGTTTTGTCCGCTCTGGTACATAAGTAACCCTATCGCTACCACCCTTGGTTCTTTTCATCGTCTCAACAATCGTTTCACACTTTGTTTGGACTGCCTACATTCACTATCAAACCATGGAGCCCCTTGCTTTTTTTCCCTTTCGGTTAAAAAACGTGTTTTTTTTCATTGGCTCAGCAGCGTTCAGCAAGAGACACAAATATGTCAAGCGCCATGTTCGGACCACGTGCAATCTGTTCAGTCGCCTCTCCCAGAGTATTTGTAAACACACTTGACCTGACATTGTTTTGGAATGTTCGTGTCAGGTTGTCTTGCCAGACGAGTTTTGTGACTACAGTGGCTTGGTCAGCAGTTGCACGTGCTCCGTGTTGGCGTGCCGTGTTTAGAGTGAGCGACACCGGCATGTGCTGCGATTCAACACGTGGAGAAACATGAACCTGCACTATTTTTGACTCGGGGAAGTCCGAGGACACAAGAAAATAGTCATTCACACTGGACCCACTGTGTGACACAAACGTGAACTCTCCCTCCCTGTCATCATCGCAATCCCCGTTCAAAATTCGCATTTTGTGAATGTAACACATGTCAAGCAGTTCTGCCCCAAAAGTGTTCACTGTTTTGTCCATGGACTTCCTACCCCCGCCTTCAGATTCACTGTCTGAATTTTCATCGGGGACATCATTATTGCAATAGTTGTTTCTATTGGCAGTGCGAGAATTCAAGTCCCCACAGACAAGAACATAAGGGCAGTCATATTTCTCGTTTACGTACATAATGCATTCCTCCACCAATTGTAAGCCGCACTTGAAGTCTTTGTCCCTGTAATACGGGGAATGTTGGGGGCATACATAGCAACAAATAAGAAACACATCTCTGTCCACATTGAAAACACTTCCGGACAATTTCAGGAGAAGAATATTGTCAAAGTCAACCTCAATGTTTTCGACCACTGTCGTCAGCTGTTTTCTTACCAACGCGATTACACCCCCTGATCTCCTTCCCATGTGACTGAGCTTAACCGCTGGTTTAACAAACACAAAATGCTCTGGAAAAGTCTCAGCGTTTAGGTAATCGAGGAATGTTTCTATATCAAATAACTGAACGTACCTGAGAAATTCCCCATCTGCTAGTTTATCCAACAAGCCAGTCACATTCCATGCACAGATGGTAAACGACTCAGCCGGGGAAGCCTGGCTTTCTAGCTGGACGTCCCTTAGCTCCCTGGTGTTGTTTATCTCATCATTCCCAGAGCTGTCCGTACCAGAACTGTCACTGTCAGCAGTTGGCTGGTCACTAGCATTACCCGACTCTGCTTGCGGACACCGTTTAGTGCCGTTACCTGCGCGCGGAGACTGCTTGCTTTCACTGGAAATTCCATCACTGGGGTCCCCACTTTCATACGCACTGTCAGCAGCTCCATGACTCCTAAGAGGCTGGCCTACCCGCCATGCAGACCGGTCGGTATCCATTCTCTGTGGGTGCGCTCCACCCGCATCCGCAGTCCCATGGTCCCTGACGCCTGCTCGACGCTTGGACACTGGTGTGTACTGTTGCCCGACCTCTGACCTCAGGACGCGTGACCACTGTCGGCGCTCCGTGCTCGTGCTAGGTGTGTTGATCTGACTGCCATCCCGACCAGTGTGTCGTCTGCTGCGGCTCTTGTGTTGCGATCTGTGTAGGTTTCCCCACACGTTGCTGTCGCTGTCGCCGGCCTCATTGTAGCGCTTTGTGTTTCCGCTGCCGTTCCAGTTCGCTGTGGTCTTACTCCTGCTTCTTCGATCGCCGTCCAGCTTCTCGATCAGGTTGGTCTGCAGGTTAAAGGTGAACGTGCCGTCGTCTGTCACCAATTTGTCAAGCCTGAGTCTGGCTCGCTTCCCGTCCTTCCGTAGGTTCTTCATCATTGGCACCAGTTTATTCCTCTTGGTCTGCACGGCCTGGGAAAAGTCCTCTCTAAGCGATATGTCTTTGTTGGTGCTGGCCAGGTTCTTGGCTCCCTTCAGTATTTTTTCTTTATCCTTGTAGGACAGGAGCTTGATTATGATCGCTTTGCCGACCCGATGAGCTCTTTCAATTGCAACACCATCTGTGATCTTCATGCCCGTTTTAATGATGTTCATCACCTTGTCTTCGCAGTCTGACCACGTCTCTCCCGCTGCTGTCGGTATCCCGTAGAACAACAGGTTGTTTCTCTTCGAGTGGTTCTCAGCTGAATCAAGTTTCTCTTCCAGATTTCTCAGTCTGTCTTTGATGAACTGGTTTTCCTCCTCCAGTTGTACTTTTATAGGTTGCTGAGATAACCGTCGTCAGATTAATTACCTGTAACAGTAGATGGCTTGGACGTCCTGCATGGTAACTTTCTTTCTGGGAATTTTCTTGGGTTTGCTGACGCCAGGGGTTACAACAGCAATCATTCCCATCCCATGGAACGTGTTTTGGCCATCGATGGTCGCTGCAAAAACTTTTGTGATCAACGTTATCTGCGACGAACTGAACTGTGTGCTTGTCCGTCGTTTCAGGGAGATCGATTCCATAGAATACCGCAGCGTTGAGTTCAAACTTTCTAACTTCAGTGTAGGATGTACAGAAACAAAGGTGACTCAAGGTATCTATCAGAAATCTTGAGCCAAAAGTTATGTGCATTTGGACAGCGAGGCCGATCTGCAGTGGTGCGATAACCGTGTTTGGCCGAGTACTCTGTACTAAAGCCTGGCCTATGGCTGATATTTTCAGACTCGCGTCTTTCTTGCGGATGACTTGTTCCAGAAATTGTCTCAAAGTCTCTGGAATATAGTTTCTGTGGTTCTCAATCGCGGTTGAATCCGGATATTCTTCTCTGGAGATTGCCATTGACTTGATGTCACTATATATAATGATTACCGCAGCCTTAATCACTCGAAGTTTTTCTGCCTCGGTGTCAAGATTTCTGGGTTGTTTGTAAAAGTCACGCAGAATTGTAGCTGCTATCTTCTTAAGCGTTATCACATCTGCTTGATTTGGAGACTGTGCAAACAGAATCTCATCTCCATAATGTTTGATCAGTTTTGTCTTCATATAGATGTTGCTGTATGCTTCTGATTCACAGTCCTTTAAATGTTCAGCCTAATGCCAACCAAGTCTCGCACAGTAACTTGCTCAGAATCAAGGGTATCAAGGTACTGGTTGACACTGTCAAATGCGGAGAGTCGTGTATTGTTATGCCTCCCAGAACATGATTGTTTTCTTGCCGGTTCTTCGCTCCGAAACATCTTTGGTATCTGACAGTCAGAGCGAAAGTTTGAAAAGCACACATTATGATATACTACATCATGGGCAACACAGTCTTGCAAAAATTCAATTTTCCCCTCGACATCTCGTGCCCATGAGTCCCCTCGGCTAGAACATATTCGCAGCACTGTCTCTTGAAACTCTACTGTTTGCACAGCCTTCAATTGTCCGACTAAGGATCGTTTACCTTTTTTTTCTTCTTTTTTTCTTTTTCCACAAAACAAGCATTTTGGTTTAGAATCTTCTGACCTGGGCTGTCTTCTCTTTTTGGGAGACGTAAGCTTTAACGTCTTCTTCAGCTTGCCTTCAATGGCCTTTTGGTTGGTGTACTGACCCCGGCAAGTACGGTGAACCAAATCGCCTGCCTCTGCGTGAATGCCATCATGCAGTCGCTCACTGGCAAGATGTATGCTCTGACTTCCTTTTTCTCCCAGAGTGACTCTGTGTTTCTGGTCAAGAAAATCTTGTTTGCAGATGATGCAGACCTCTTCCGGATGCCTCTGACAATGAGAAACAACGACACTATGAATGTTTAGGTTCTTTAATTACCAAAGCCAAGAAAACAAAAGTGAAATTTAAAGTTAAAGTGGTGCCACTGATCACGTTCCTACGCGTAAAGACAGAGAGGGGCGAAAGGGAGGAGAGAGAGAGAGAGAGAGAGAGAGAGAGAGAGAGAGAGAGAGAGAGAGAGAGAGAGAGAGAGAGAGCAAAGGAAGCTATTCTTCATGCGCTAAACTGTAACAGCTAATTTCTTCGTTGTCACCATTCTGAGAAAGCATACATTTACGGCTCAGGTCTAGCTTAATCGGAGACTTTTGAAAGTTATTTCTGAGTTTAACAGTCATTTCAAGCATGATATTCATACAAAGCTACGCTGCTCGAAAGCAAACCTTTTTAGCTTTTTGCAGAACTCGCTTACCATACAAACGTATCCCAGACAATACAATTTATACAAAATATGGTAAGTAAATACAAAATAGGGACCCGCGTGGCAGCATTTATACTAAAAGATTTTTATTTTATTTTTTAATCAGATAAGTGAAACGCATACATGCACTGAGAATTTATTTTCATCACGTCATCTAGATCTAAGCAAAAACTGAACGTAACTCGGGGCCTTGAACACCGCAACGAATCACGCTGAGCGCACGTGGCATTTTTTCCAAAGCTGACAATCGACACAAGCGCAGCGCGATGGCTTACTTAAAAAAAAAAAAAAAAAATCTTCATGAGCAACACAAGCAGTACATTTCATTTCCATTTCTACAACACATTGATTTGAAAACTTACCAGCAACTGCTCGCCAGAAGTGGTTCTCACAGATGAAATGTCGCGTTCATCCATTGTCAGTCAGCTTCCGTCAGAACAAAAACATCCGGTAGATGTATGGTGGTTCGATCGCTTCAGAAATGGTGCACAGTAAAATATTTATTGACAAAAAAATAATTTTCAATCATTTCCGCACCTGATATTTTGGTAGACTTTCTTGGATCTAATTATGCATGCGGAAAACTTCTTAAGCAGACAAGCAAAGCTTAGAAAGGTAGTACTTTGTACCGTTTATCTCTACTGCCTGTATTAGTTCGTCTTGGCAGTTTCAAACAATATCAGCTTTTATTTCCGTGTTGTTGTTGTTTTTGTATGCTATTTCCCCTGAAAGGTTAGGAAAAGGAAATTATTTCACACACACTATCCAGAATAAAAATTTAAAAAAACTGACAGAATTAATTTACACATAACATGTACACAAAACTGAGAAGTTCGGGTAACCTATCAGTGATGTCATGCTAAAACGCGGGAAAGAACTCGTGAAAACAGTGTCAGTGTTAGTGTCCTCTTCTAAAATCATTATAAAATGAACGGCACGTTCAGTCACATAACGTTTAACGCGGATCATGTTTCGTTTAACCTCGTCTGAGCACACGAGAAGTTTAGCCTCCGAAGGAGAATTCCTTTAATATATCAACACAATAAATCGCACACGTTGCTTCTTCATATTGTCAAATATACAGCTGTTCTGTTCTTCTTCTTCTTTTTTTTCTTCTTTTTTTCTTCTCTCTCTCTCTCTCTCTCTCTCTCTCTCTCTCTCTCTCTCTCTCTCTCTCTCTCTCTCTCTCTCTCTCTCTCTCTCTCTCTCTCTCTTTTTTTTTTTTTTTTTTTTCCGAAAGAGTCACAAGGACTGAAGGAGAATTAACTTGGGCAAAAAAATTACCGGTGTGCTGTGGTGGATTGTTGCTGGCCGTTTTTGGTTGTTTGTTTGTTTGTTTGTTTGTTTGTTTTTCTGTAAATAATTTTTGATATGAAAGATCTATTATATCTATTATGACAGGACACTGTTGGTACTCTAAGAAAGAGCCAGGATCTGGATAGTCAGAATGTGGTCAGCAGAACATCTTTTAGGAACCAAACGATCGACCGGGTCTGTCCACAGACTAAAACAATAAAGTACTTGGTAATATCCAAGGAGACAGTCGGAATTTCCTGGAACATTTTATACCCCATTCCTTGGATATTGCCAAGTTCTTCCTTTCAAGTACAATCTCCACGGACAAACGCTCGCCACTGTAACCTCGGCATCACCATCCGGTAGGAAGCCAGCTGGAGCAGCTGGTAAGACCCATACTTGAGTATGCTAGGAAGATTGATTCCATACAGACAATACAAATTATGCTGTGCGATTCATCCTCTATCTCTGTCACAACAACACTTACACTGAGTGTCAACGCGATGATGAACCAGTTGAACTGGCCCATCCGCCAGCAGAGGCGAAGGTGGCGAGACTCACCATGTTGTGGAAGAAGCACTTGCCAACAAACTACAGCTGCTCCCAAATCGTCAGCGTCCAGGCCACGACCAGCATCTCCCACAACCACAGTGCCTCGCAGTTTTCATTCCTCCCCAGAACCATTCAGTTCAGGAATGGAACCAGCTCCCGCCAGAGGCAACAGCAGCCGACTCTTTCGACACCTTTGTGTCACTTTTGTGAGCCTGCTGAAGAAACACCAGGTTTTGTTTTCTCTGACCTCCCCCATGTAGGTCAGCACATGACAATGACTGGCATATGTGCTACATTCATGTCAGCCTCAATCACTTACAAATGCGGTCGCTTCCGGTCAAAATAAGTACGTACTGCATTTTTACCGCATTGTTTTAATCATATATAATTCGATCTGTGAGACAGTCTAGAATGTCTAGAATATGAGATGCGTGTAGAATCGTACACACCTCTCCTTTTGTCAAATGGATTTGATGAAATTTGCAAATAGATGTTTGTGTGTGCGTGTGTGTGTGCCTGCACGTTTGTGTGTATATATGTGTGTTCGTGTGTGTGTGTGTGTGTGTGTGTGTGTGTGTGTGTGTGTGTGTGTGTGTGTGTGTGTGTGTGTGTGTGTGTGTGCAGGTACGACAGTATCATGCGGACGAGGCGGGACCGATAGTGGTGCACTGTGGTACAGGTGTGGCGAGGACGGGAGTGTTCGTGGCTGTAGATTCACTGGTTGACCAGTATGCTTCTGAAGGTATGCCAGCCCCTCCCCGTGGATTCGTATCATCGGGGGCAAGTAATTAATTGTTGAGGCGTTATCTGCAAAGAGTCCTACTCCCTTCATAAAAAGCCTATTGGATCAGTGGGTAATGGTGGGGATGCGTCGGAAGTGTGGGTTAGGCAGGTGGTGAGATGGAGATATGGGTTAGAGGCGGAGTGGAGAGGTGTGGCGGTGGGGGGTCGGGCGGGCGGTTCGAGGCGGATGTATGGGTCAGTGGGCGGGCTGGGGTGGGTGGGATGGGGGCTGAGGCGGAGGTATGGGGTAATGGGCAAGGTGGGGGTGAGGCTGGGGTATGGGGTAATGGGCAAGGTGGGGGTGAGGCTGGGGTGTGGGGTAATGGGCAAGGTGGGGGTGAGGCGGAGGTATGGGGTTATGGGCAAGGTGGGGGTGAGGCGAGGGTATGTGTTTATGGGCAAAGTGAGGGTGAGGCTGGGGTATGGGGCAAGGTGGAGGTGAGGCGGAGGTATGGGGTAATGGGCAAGGTGGGGGTGAGGCTGGGGTATGGGGCAAGGTGGGGGTGAGGCGGAGGTATGGGGTAATGGGCAAGGTGGGGGTGAGGCTGGGGTATGGGGCAAGGTGGGGGTGAGGCGGAGGTATGGGATTATGGGCAAAGTGAGGGTGAGGCGGAGGTATGGGGTAATGGGCAAGATGGGGGTGAGGCGGAGGTATGGGGAAATAGGCAAGCTGAGGGTGAGGCTGAGATGTGATGAAATGGGCAAACTGAGGGTGAGGTGGAGATATGGGGAAATGGGGAAATGGGCAAACTGACGGTGAGGCGGAGATATGGGCTAGTGGGTTGTGGAGGGAGTGGGGCAGAGGTTGGATGAGAGTGTTCTCCTTGAGCATCATGTGTTTGGACTAGTGTTTTTTACTTTAGCATAAGATGTTATCTGGATGTGTTTCAGTACAGACCATGTAGGATCAGCTTGTTAGTTCGCAGAGGTGGGGTTTAGCATCTGGGGTTGATCTCGATGTGCTTACGGACCAGGTCTTTTAGCATCAAATGTTGATCTGATAGTGCGTATGGACCAGGTCAGATCAACGTGTTCTTTTCCTTTTAATTTGTTTTTAAGGTGTTTGAACATTTAAAGCGTTGTTGTAACTTACAGCCTTTTTCAAAAACACATCATGTACATTGCTTCCAACGCTTTAATATAAGTGTATGTGTGTGTGTGTATATATATATAGATATGTAATGGAGTGGTGGAGCGTAGAAGGACAGGACACAGGCAGCGGAGTCGGTTAAAAAGCGAGACCACAGCAGGCGTACGGCTTGGGGGCGGGGATAGCTCAGTGGTTAGAGCACCGGACTCGTGATTGAAAGGTCGCGGGTTCGAATCCCTGCTGGAACGGCGGGAGAATTTTCTTCTCCAGGGTCGACTTTCTGTGCTGACTCTTATTTCGGTATCCGTTCCACCCCCGTGTTACCACAGTAGCACGTAAAAAATCCCGGTCATTCTGCCAAAAGTGCAGGTGGCAGGTTACAGCTAAACACGCATACACCTTACGTATGTGGATTTTATTGAACCGTGCTTCGGCATTGGTCACAACTTGTCCCTAATATGTCAAATGACATCTGAGGACATTAAGCATCAACTCATCATCATCATCAGGCGTACGGCAATCAGGGTTTATTGTACAGCTTTCAGCAAACAATTTTCAGCACTCCCAAAATCCTCACTCGCACACAGAGATAATACAGTAAGTGAGCGAGCCGTGTCACGATAAGCCTATAAACGGAGTGGCGCAACGGGCGGGTGGTTGGCAGACAGGCGCTCCACTCTTCCGGTCAGCGCATAACCGTAGCTTTCTGTAGATAATGTCGGTAGGGAGGGCTGAGATTGTTTCGATTTTAAAGTGCATTTCACGCTTAGATCATACCTACCACAATGCCCGTTCAATTTTGAAGGTATCTGCTATATAATATCTTCAATATCTTCAGATTATTCTGAGCTTTTTTGTTTTGTTTTGTTTTTGTTTGTTGTTTTTTTGTTTGTTTGTTTGTTTGTTTTTGTTTAATAGTAGCTTACGCAGCATTGACTCCTGTTCAGTTCTTGTTCAGTAGATACACCAGATTTATCTCATGGTTTGAAAAATAAGTGAGAGGAAGACAGGATATTTTGTCTTTATGGTTCTCTTTTTCATTCCAGCATTGTTGTTTTATATTTTTTTTTTTTTTTTTTTTTTTAATGCGGACAAATCAACGATAAAACTGAGTGACATCAGTTACCGATCTCCCGTCAGAAACTCTCTAACTGGTTTGTTTGTTTGTTTTTTCGCGCATCAACGTCCACCCATTATAATAATGATTATATAGCTATCATAACCGAATGTAAAAGTTTTTTGTTTAAAAAAAATTCTGTCTGTATGCGGGTTTAACTCATTATGCCAGCGTGCACACGTATTGATGATTTTTTTTTTTTTTTTTTTTTAAGCCATTCGGATAAACGTGCCAGTTTACAAACTAACTTTTTACCATGCAGTGAAATAAAATGATAATACAAAAATGTAAAAGAAATAAAGAGAGAAAAAGAACACACACACACACACACACACACACACACACACACACACACACACACACACACACACACACACACACACACACACACACAGAGACAGAGAGAGAGAGAGAGAGAGAGAGAGAGAGAGAGAGAACAGTACATGACAGACCTTTTCAAATGTTTCAACTTTTTTGACTCGTTTGGTTTTCTGATTGAAGTAATTTTGGAAATCGGCATCCTGCAATGCAATCTATGTTGTGAGGAAAATAATGAAAAAGAACTGACTGCCGGCTTTCTGAAAACAACAAAAACATATCAACTGCAAATATGTAAAAGGAGCAGACTATGAGAGGCAGATTAGCTTAAGATTTTTATTTTTATTTTTGTTATTTATAATTTAGTGATTTATACATTACTCGCGTGCGCTAAACAAGCAAGCCGCACACACACACACACACACACACACACACGCACGCACGCACGCACGCACGCACGCACGCACGCACGCACGCACGCACGCACGCACGCACGCACGCACGCACGCACGCACGCACGCACATTGTCTCACACACACACACACACACACACACACACACACACACACACACACACACACACACACACACACACCGTGGCGGCCGACTATCTGTGAGTGAATGTATAGTAACCGGAATGTTAAAAAGTAAAATTATAGATGGAATGACGGTGTAGATGTATAAAAAAAAAAAAAAAAAACTATAGCCGGTCACTGCACGGCACAGACCGGAAGTTTCGCTTGCCTGCTTGGTTGTAGCCTGCTGGCGCGGCCACTCCGTTTAGGCTCGCAGCGAGTTGGCAGTCCCTGTAGTTGGCAGTCTCTGCACACATAGATAAGAGAGTGGTGCGGGCCGCAATGAACACACGCTATCGCTACAATCAAATCGGCCCTCTGGACCACAAAATGGCTGACAATTGTGTTTCCTTGGCCCGCACAAATAGTTTCCTCTACAATAATTGAACTAATTAAAACATGAAAAACATCAAATAAAAGCTACAGTTACAATCATTTAAACCGTATAAACAAAATGTACACACATGACTTATTTTATTTACATCAAAAGTGGGAAGCGTGGCTTGCGCCTGTCTATAAACAGATTTAGACACCTAAATCACAACTAACACAATGTACAAAACATTAATGTTACGAAAACTTACATCAGAATAAAGAACACGCTCCCACGGTTAAAATGGTGCATAACAATTACAATACAACGCTCTATATGAGAAGCAAGACACACTCAAAGACTAGCATTAAAACAATCGATGCGATCTTTTGCATGGGGCGTGATATCTAGATATCGCTGATAAAGTGATATCTAGATATCGCTGATAAAGTGATATCAAATAGTTCATGAATACAACTTAGCTTCTTCAGTGCACAATACTTAATCAATTAATTTCAACCCAAAATAAACACTAAACATGAAGTCAGCTAAGCAAAATACTATACGACAAAGCATTGATCGACACAGAGTTACTTTAATCGAGTCAAAACGATTCACTGCTATTCGCTAGTACTAATAGTCCATGGGCCAGGTATCGAAACCCTTCCTCAGATGTCATTTGACATATTAGGGACAAGTTGTGACCAATGCCGAAGCACGGTTCAATAAAAAGCCACATACGTAAGGTGTATGCGTGTTTAGCTGTAACCTGCCACCTGCACTTTTGGCAGAATGACCGGGATTTTTTACGTGCTACTGTGGTAACACGGGGGTGGAACGGATACCGAAATAAGAGTCAGCACAGAAAGTCGACCCTGGAGAAGAAAATTCTCCCGCCGTTCCAGCAGGGATTCGAACCCGCGACCTTTCAATCACGAGTCCGGCGCTCTAACCACTGAGCTATCCCCGCCCCCAACTATTTTCGATGGCACTGAAGTATGCTTTAAGCTGCGCCACTTTCTGTCTGGTTTGCTTCGATGGGAGGTCTAGCTTCGTACATATTGTCCTTCGTACACGTCGTATGCAAATGCAGCTGCATTTTCCCATGTGCATTTTCCAGTTTGTCTGTCTGCTGAACTGCTCGGCCACTGAACCACACTGGAATGGTAAGGGGTCTTTGGGTCACTGACATCTGCTGTATTTGCAGCGACCTTAGATTGAACTTTGAACTTGAAACGGACATGGCTGTGTCACGTGATGTCCAATCAGTTTCGAGTTTTCGACGTCACTGATGCTCGTTGCATTGTTGGTAGAACGTGGGACTTTCCGGATCTAAAAATAAACACAGGCCCATAGCTATTTCTGAGGTTACTGACGACTCAAGCATGCGGAAGGAGGAGAGCCGGACTTACGGACTCTTTAGCAAATCGGGATTAGGGGCTATCCAACATTAATTTTATTTGCTCATCATACATATGGGCCCAGGTCAGATGAACGTGTTGTCGTTTGGCATCAGGTGTTAATCTGGTCGTGGTTTTGGCCCAGGTCGAATCAGCGTGTTCTCGTTCGTGCGCAAGATGCGGAAGGAGCGGCCCCTAATGGTGCGGACGTACAAGCAATACGTGTTCATCTACGAGAGTCTGCTGGAGGAGTTTCACGCCGGTGACACGATGACAGACGCCACCTCCATCAAACCCAAGTATCACGAATGGACCAGGAAGAACGCAAAGACAGGTCAGGATCATTCGCATGCTTATTCTCATCTGGCTAGTTTAGCGTTTATACTGGTAGTATTTAGTGCTTATGATAGGTACGATTGTCAGCTCAGTTATTTAGACTTGGAACTCAGATCGAGCGAATTTTCCATCAGTCATCACTTCTAGTCAAGGGCGTAGGATTTTCGCGTCTGATATATGTATCCTAGTTTGGTATTTCTCGTCAGCGGGGAGAGTGGGCGGGAAGGATGTGTACAGTACGGTCCACTTCCGTGTACGTTAAAAATTTCGACATTTTTATTTTCCTAATTGCAGACTGATAAAGATGTTTCTGTGTGTTAAATATGGATAGCTGGGCGATAGACTGCAGAATAGGAGATTACCATCGGCCGCAAGCTTCTTTAAAGCTTTATTGGGCACTACAAGTTTTCTTCTAGATGTTGCTGCTGCCAAACAGAAAGAATGATGTCAAACAGAAAGAACGCATTCTCCTCACTGGTGTTTATTTCTGACAACCGTAATATTTGACAGATACACACTAGGTCTGAGTGGGATACCACAAAATAAGAAACACGAGTTGTGCAGTCTTGACGAGCCGTTTTACGCTGTGCAGCACGCTGTATCGTGTTATAGTGAATTTGTTAAAACAAATCAGTTTCATTACATTTTGTGTAGAAGCAAATGAGTCACTAGATTTTGTAGTTTTGTAGCCTGGTGAATAAATAAAATGGATGGAACGTTTTTATTACCTGTGGAAATTAATATTGATTTAAACAAAATTATTAAAAATAAAATGATACTGTTAAAAACAGGAAAGGTCAATTATGACAAGTGTGGTGCACGACAGAAAAAGATTTTTTTTAAATACCCACATTCCACTCAACCAAGATGGCGGAAGCATGCAAGTCGTCACTCAAAAACTAGATCTAGATCAAACATCAATGGCGTATATGCATACGGAAAGACATACGTGATCAGACTCAGTTTTCGGTTGCAAAATTTCTCTCTGGATGATTCTGATGATACTTGTGACCCAGAATAGCACTTAAAATGTCCCAGGAATTTCCGAGTGCCTCCTTGGATACCCTGAGGTCGTCTGCTTCAGCAGCCATGTCGGCCTGACTTTGATAATACACGATGCATGCTAAATCTGCTTTCAGCACCCAGATAAATAGTTCATCCTCACGATTTATTGTAATGCTTTCCATGTATATCTGTGAGAATGAAGGCGATTTCGTTTCTGTGCTAGAATTGTGACAGTATCTGTCATAAAGGGATCAGGTCTGCGCGTGCAAAAGCGATGCTGTAAAGTGTATGGTTAGCAGTTGTGGTCATAATAATGCCGATTTGTGTTACGCCTGTCATGAGTAAATTGTTTACAATGATGTCACACTTGTTTGAAGCCAGAGAAGTTCAACTTTAAGTCGTTTCGAAAAAAAAAGTTCTCTTCAGATCTGTCTATGGTCAAGCTCACACACACACACACACACACACACACACACACACACACACACACACACACACACACACACACACACACACACACACACACACACTCTGTGTGTGTGTGTGTGTGTGTGTGTGTGTGTGTGTGTGTGTGTGTGTGTGTGTGTGTGTGTGGATTTGCAATGGTGGATTTGTTGTGCACAAGCACATGACCAGGCACATGAGCAGTGCAATGCGATGGTAAAAGGACATGGAGGTGCAGTAGGACTTGTCAGCAATCCAGGTGCTTTGAGATGGTGGGTGACTGCTGGGCCACAGATTGCTCGTTTTCTCAAAAGCTTTGAGCATAGCATGACATCCAAAAGTACAGACTGCATGGATCACCATGAGCAAAGCCATGCACTGCAAAAAGCCTTCACCTGTGTGTGTGTGTGTGTGTGTGTGTGTGTGTGTGTGTGTGTGTGTGTGTGTGTGTGTGTGTGTGTGTGTACAGACCGAGGGTGATGTTCTGGCAGGGTTTTTTCAAACACAGGCTGCATTAACAATCTCCCAGTTGATGATATTCAATAGCAAAACGGTTTGGTTCACAAAAACAAGACACCCACACACAAACTCGTCGCCATACAAAAACCAAAGAGACGCCCGTTCCAGTCTACCTTGGCATGAAACTTCACTGCTGCTGCTCTCTACATCTTGCAGCACAGAGCATTTGAGAAAAGGGAGGATAAAAATGAGACATTTGAAGACTGGTCCAAGAAACATCTGGAGCAGCCAAATTTTCCATATTGGAGCTGTATGCTTGAACTGGAGCTGAGCATTCTTCAGTTCACTCAATCCATTCGAACTGCATACTTCAACCAGTTCATACAGACAATGGCAAAGCTGTTACCGTGTTGTTGTTGTTTTTCCCTTGACGACATCACCTACGCCAGATGGTTATCAATGTACCTTTGTGACATTTGTCAACTCGGAGGCACCCATCAGTGTATCAAGCCTTTCGCAATGGTGGATTGTTGTGCACAAGCACATAACCAAGCACATGAGCAGTGCAATGCGATGGTAAAAGGACATGGAGGTGCAGTAGGACATGTCAGCAATCCAGGTGCTTTGAGATGGTGGGTGACTGCTGGGCCACAGATTGCTCGTTTGCTAAAAAGCTTTGAGCATAGCATGACATCCAAAAGTACAGACTGCATGGATCACCATGAGCAAAGCCATGCACCGCAAAAAGCCTTCAGCTGAGATAAACGTTCAAGCACTTGTTGTTTCTTTTGAGGAAGCTGGAAATTCTTTTGAAGACGATGCATCTTCGCCCTGGACTCCAAAGTCATTGTAGACGCGGCTGCCATTACTGCAGTTAGCTCAGTCATCACCAGTGGGATACAGCTATATAACAACTTTGTTGAGGAAAGGCTCGAAAAGAGAACAAAACCAATAAAAAAGCTTCTGCGAAAGAACAAGCTGCATGTGTTTGTGCAACAACGGAAGGCTCAGAAATCTTCCCTGACAGTCCTCCGCAACGGCTGCTCGTTGTTTTCGCGGCTTTACCTTACATGCCAGACAAGGAAAGGGGACCTGCCAGATTTTTTTCAGGCACGAAAACCAGCCAAACACCACCGTCATTGAGCAAACTGGGTGATATGCGGACAGGTAAAAAGGCAGACTTGCAGAAGTGTCTTGAACGCTCCCCTCTTGGTTCTGGAAATGCTGATGAGGAAGAAGTCCTGGTAGATGAAACAAATAACACTGATTATGAAGAGACGATTGACCCTGTCACCGATGATATCGCCAATGAAGAGCTTTCTGATTTATCAGTGGAACTGAGCTTGAACCTTGTACGCAGGAAGAGGAACAACTGATCAGCAAAAACACTGCTGCATACCTTGCTGCAGACCGCTCACCTAGAGCAGATGTGATGATCCTTGACGGTGCATTTGTTGCTCAAATGCTCTCGCCCAGGACTTTAAACACTTTCCAAGACTACAGCAACAGCGTCTTCTTGCCTTACATTTTTGGACAACTTCAGAGTGTTCGACGGTTGGATATTGTTTGGGACGTTTATCTCGCAGACAGCTTGAAGGCCGGGACAAAAAGCAAACGGGGCCAAAGTCAACGTCGTAAGGCCTTTGGCACCATTACCTTACACCTTGAAGAACGATGAGAACAAGAGTGACCTGTTTTTCTTTCTTTTCAAAAAAATAATTTAAAAAATGAAAGAACTCCAGTTTCTCGCAAAATACTCGTTTCCACTTGCGGCGACAGCGTGGTCTCATCATCCACAGAAGTAGACCTGAACCATATGAGTGGATGCACCCACGAAGAGGCCGACACACGAGTATTTCTTCATGCTGCATAAGAAGATAATAATACGAATTGCTGACACTGACGTTGTTGTACTTGCAGTCTCTGTCGTTGAAGAAATAAAGGTGGAAGAGCTGTGGGTTGCGTTTGGGACTGGAAAACATTTCAGATACACTGCAGCCCACGCGATTGCTTCAAGTCTTAGTGAAGACAAATCAAGAGCTTTGCCTGCCTTTCACGCTGTAACTGATTGTGACACGGTCTCATTCTTTGGCAGGAAAGGAAAAACTGGAGGCCTGAAACACACGAACTGTATTCCCAACAGTGGCGTTGGCTTTTTTAAAAGTTGGTACTGAGAAAGCGAATCTGTCACAAGATGCATTTGAGAAGATTGAGCAATTTGTTGTGTTCATGTATGAAAAGAACAGTGCTGTGACAACAGTGAATGCAGCAAGGCAAAAGCTGTTCTCCCAACGATGCAAAGCCATCAAAACATATATCTCCACAATGCACCAAGGTTGCTATCTCCATCCGCCTGGGGATGGACCAAGGACAACCATGGAAGCCACTATGGACAACACTTCGTCAGGCTGAGGACTCGTACTACGAGCCTATGCACTGTGGCTGCCAACTTCCCATGTGCTTCCTTATGCTACTTTGGAGGAGACTGCAGTGCAGACTAGCTTGATGACAGTATTCGAATCTTCCAGCCGATTTTGTGTGAGTTGTTGCAACTTCATTACTGTTCATGTTATGAATTTACTCAGTCCTGTCGGGACACTGGATTGCGACTTCTGAATTGATAGTCTGCAGATTTTTCGAGGGTTCCATTAAAACACATATATCACCATTTCATACATCCACCGCCCGTCCATAAGGTTACAATGAACACAATCAAAACTTAATTATAAATCTGCTTCTTCGATTGACCTACTTTTATGGTTTTGACCTAGTTTCGGATTTGTTGTGACCTTTTGTTCCACACGATCTGCAAACCTTGTGTTTGTTTTTGTAAAGAATATAAGTTCAAATGTATGCAGTTAAACTTTGTTCTAGTTAGTTTTGAAAGTGATACATAGCCAGTGTGCATAAGGTGCTTGCGGCGTAGACAACACAGGCACAGCTGTCATTAGCAATCACTTTACATCACAAACGTATCACTTTATTATGATTTGAAATACTCTTGCTTTCAAATGCTTCTGGTGGCTGACAAAAAGCATTAACTTCGGTCAACCGAATCATAAAACAGCAAGACAGTATCTAATTTTGATGCATAACGTATCATGTAGTCACATGTACGGCTATTTTTAGCATCATAATGTACATTTAAAACACTTAAACTTTTTTCTTTTCTTTTTCTGTAAAGTGCAACCATTGTACAGTTACTAGTATTGCACTTGGGGTTTAAAAACAGAAACTTCAGAGATACATAAAATATCTGAATACCATATGATTTTAAAAACAGAAACTGTCAGAGATACTTAAAATATCTGAATACCATATGATTTTTCACGGTGACCTAAATTATCAAGGTCACGGTGACCTAAAAAGTGACCTTCAACCTTCCATTTAAAATATCAATCTATATGCAGTTAAAAAAAAAAAAAAAAAAAAAAAAACTGCATGCTTCTACCCCAATTTGCAAACTGCTTCTCAGTTTATCGTCTGTTAGTCCCATTTTCAATGCATTCAACGTCAGAAGTTTTTGTTTCTTGTCTTTTTATTAATAGAAACAAACAAGTGACAAAGAACACACATTTAGTGACAGAGAAGGAATTTCAGATTAGTTATTCCGTAGGCCTATTGGAAAACCGCAGCGAAAAAATGACAACACAGCGGATTCGTCTGAAATAGTAGTCTTGTGATAAAATATGTGCTAATATTCATTAATCTGATCGACTTCCGCTTCCCTAAAGTATGTAGTCAGTTTTGGTATTATAGTTGAATTAAACTTATGAAACTGGACAGACGA
Organism: Alviniconcha strummeri; assembly: GCA_963584105.1. Taxonomy (NCBI): domain Eukaryota; kingdom Metazoa; phylum Mollusca; class Gastropoda; family Provannidae; genus Alviniconcha; species Alviniconcha strummeri. Next base: position 14,410,942 of record OY757551.1, read on the forward strand.
CACAAGAGCGGGCAATGCCTGTCAGTGACAATCCGAGCAGATGACACAGCACACGGGACTTGGCAGTAGACCTACATTGAAGTCGAAGCTGTGTCTGCGTGTTATTTGAGCATGATTTTCTTGGTTATCAAACAGCTTAACTTGCATAATGACGTTGCGGTGTCTCTGAAAATAAGCATAGCCTGATGTGGATTGGTACAGTGCTGCTGACATGAGATCAATTTCTACACGAGTTTGTGTGAGTGTTTGTCGTGTCACCAATGAAATTTCCTAGCAGCCTGACTTCTCTTCGTCTTTCAAAGAGTTTGAGTGTGTGTGTGTGTGTGTGTGTGTGTGTGTGTGTGTGTGTGTGTGTGTGTGTGTGTGTGTGTGTGTGTGTGTGTGCGCGCGCGCGCGCGCGCGCGCTCGCTTGAAATTGTGTTTAGTGTTTACTAAATTTACTGTAGCATAACATTGGTCTGTTTTTGCATACCTCTTCAAAACGACATTAATTATGGAATTTCTAGGAGTTGTCACTTATGTCATTCGGGGTGTCATTCGGCTGTTTCTTCTAATTCCTAAAATTCAGACAAAAGATGGAGGAACGGTTCACTAGAGATGACTTACTTGTCACCTCGCTTGGGATTAATGGCGCAGTTTCAGCCGTATGGGTGAGGAGGACCGTTCGAACCTATCTATCTTAAACGTCCTGGCTGCCACACGATACAGCCGAAACTGTCGGCGCGTTTAACCTTGCCGTTACTCGAGAGTTACCGTCCCTTGTGACCTCCGGACTTTCGTTTACTTGATTCCAAACTGCGGGTGCTCCTTGGCTGGCTGATGCGGTTCATACGTTTGGAAGATACAATGCTGTATTTGGAACGGACAGGTTAAAACCGATGCTCTGAGCTATTTCAGCCGTGCTGACACACGCACGCACGCACGCACGCACGCACGCACACACACACACACACACACACACACACACTCACACACACACACACACTCACACACACACACACACACTTATATATAATCAGTATCATGTGGAAAAAAGATGAGTTTTAAGTGCCGATTTAAAGGAAGAGTCTGACAGAGAATCTAATTTATTTCTGGAGTCTGATTTCTTCTGGAATTGTGTTCCATAGCGCTGGAGCAATGTACGAGAAATAACTTTCGCTACACGACTTATTGTTGACAGATGGAATGCACAGTACACGGCTGTTTGCGGAAGCATGTAGACCTTGAGTAGATCAGAAAGGTAGACAGGTAAAAGTAACAACACGGAAGCAAAAGAAGAGGTTTTGTATTTGGTTCTAGCAACGACTGGTAGCCAGTGCAGCGTGCGAAGATAAGGTGTGATGTGGTATGTCTTAGGAGTTTTCAAAGTGAGACGGGCAGCATTGTTCTGAACCTTCTGAAGTCTGTTTAGAATGTACTGAGGGCATCCACAGAGGAGGGAATTACAATAGTCCAGTCATGAAAGAAAGCGGAAACAAGAGTTTTCGTGGCTTGAATAGAGAAGCAATGACGTATTGAGCTGATACGATGCCATTCAAAGTTAGCAGTTCGGATTAGGTAACTAACTACATGTGCAGCCATAGTCAAGTGCATATCAAACGTTACCACCAAATTCTTAAGCCGACTGAAAAAGAACTGTCGAACTTTCTACAAGAGAGTCAAGAAAATAATATAGAGTTCGAAATCCGGGGTACAGATATGATAAATGCTTCCGTCTTGTCATAGTTTAGTTTTAGTTTGCTGTGGGTCACCCACGACTTAACGTCCAGGATGCACTCTTGAATGTACTCATCAAGCTGTTGTGGCTGGACAGATTTCCCCAACTGAGAGTCGTCAGCAAAGGAATGGGTGATTGCATGTCGATAACAGTATACAGAACAAAGAGAACAGGTTCCATAAAGATCCCTGTGATACTTCACAGCAGACGGGCACTTGAGCAGAGTTAGTGTGTGTTTTGTTTGTTTGTTTTTGTGATTTTTGTTGTTGTTTTTAGTTACACGGTTTGAGAGGTAAGAAGAGAACAGGTGGAGAGCAGAACTGTGCATGCCAGAAACATGTTTAGGACCTTGTAAGGAATGGTGAGGACTGTTGTGTCTGTTGGGCAGCTGATAGTTCAAGCAGAGTTAGAACAGATACGTGTCTCGGGTCAGGAGAGTGTAGATGGTCATTTATAATTTCAACTGGGCTGTCTGGGTGCTGTGTCCATGTCTGCAAGCAGATCGAAATGGGCTGAGTAGCTGATTGGCGGGTAGATGGTTGAAAGGCTGGGCAGCTTGCCTCTGACTTCGTCAGTCTGTTCAACGTTTCCCGCTCTTCGTGACACATTCCTACATCTCGGAAGCGCTCCATCATTCCCATAGAATGACTGACGTCGCACTGACGTCGGTGGTTATGAATTTTTTTGAAAGATTGTCACAAGTTGACTTCTGCGTCAAACCAGCGATCAGCTAGAGCGCCCCCAGTTGTCTATCATCACAACAGAAGTGTTGAGGATGCCGTCATCTTGGTGTTCTCATCTGTGTTTTGAACACCTCGAGAATCCAGAGTCCGCATCCTGTTTGCTGACTTGAGCTCGGCCTTCAACACTATCAAGCCCCACGTCCTTGCCCGAAAGCTCATGCAGCCAAATGTCAGCCGTGAGATCATCGTGTGGATCCTGTCCTTCCTGACGGTACGGAAGCAGCGTGTATGCATCAAAGATGTAATGTCCTCTTTGATCACCGCATCTACCGGTGCTCAGCAGGGTTACATCCTTTCCACTGTTCTTTTCATCCTCAACGGTTGCCGCTGTCCCAGCATTAAGCTAATCACGTTTTCTGGTGATTCTTTAGTTGTTGACTATTTCGGTTGGTTCACAGTCTGAGTATAAAACTAAAACTCAGAATGTTTTCAGCTGGTCTGTGGAAAGCTCGCTTCAACTGAACGTCTCCAAAAGCAAGGAGTTGGTGGGTGACTGACTTCAGGATTTCTCCTTCCCAGCTCCATTCGCTTAGCGTAAATGGCCTGGCAGCAGGAAGGCCTGATGCGATGATATACCTGGGTACTTTCGTCGAAGCCAAACTGCTTCAGTGCCCATATTGATCTGATATGCAAAAAATCCCAGAGGAGATTGTACCTTCTTCAGTAACAATAACAGCAATGACAATATACTTTATTCACCCCAGCAGGAAATTAGAATGGTCTTTCAACCTCATACATTAAAGAACATCCACAAATTAAATTTAAATAATGTTTTAACGCACAACGGCGCGAACGCACGCACGCGCGCACGCAAACACACACACACACACACACACACACACACACACACACACACACACACACACACACACACACACACACACACACCCCCTGTCTCTCAATCTACATAATCTAATAACTTCTTCCTTTGGCGCGAAGGTGGTGACGTTCTACAATAGTTTCATTGAGAGTATGCTCACCTTATCATTTCCCGATAATTATGGCAGTCTGAGCCTGAAGAACTTAAGCAAACTGAGGAGGACTGTGCACCTTTGTGAAAAGATCATTGGCACGCAGCTTCACAGTCTCGATACCAGCACAAGTACTCTTTGCTGGTACAGAAAGATGCGGCTAGAAGACAGCCATATCTTTGCTCAGCATTTCATCCAAAGGCCCTCTTGCAAAGCCAACACAAGGGATCCAGTTAATTATTGCTCAAAAT
>OY757551.1:14417123-14422395 GCA_963584105.1 Alviniconcha strummeri
GCGATGTGTCTTGGACCATGGACATCACTTTGCGGTCTGTTCGCAGGGAGTGAATGGAGGCATTTGGTTTCATGTCACTGCCTGTGATCTTAGAGGCTGTTCGGACTATCCTCTCTAGTTGATCTATGTCTTCCTGACACGCGCTGCTGTTTCGTCAGTGATGGAAAATGTCAGAATGCTCTCAATTGCAGCGCGGCAGAACTGAGTCAGTATGGAATGACTGACTTTGAATTTCTTTAGCTGTCTCAGGAAGAAAAGTCGCTGGTGGGCTTTCTTGATGGCGGAGCTAATATTCTCGTCCCATTTTAGGTCTGAGGAGATAGTTGTGCCAAGAAATTTGAATGATTTTACTATTTCAACTACCACGCCAGCGATAGTGAGTGATACAAGAGGCATTTTCTTCTTCCTAAAATCAAACACCATTTCTTTCGTTTTGGACATATTTAACTCCAAGTCATTCTCAGAGCACCAGCCAGCCAACGTCTCAACAGAGTTGTGGATCAGACCCTCCAGTGTAGTGTCATCTGAAAACTTAATCATGACTACAGAGGGCTCTGATGACACGCTGTCATTTGTGAACAGCGAGAATAGCAAAGGTTGAAAGTACACACCCCTGAGGGGCACCGACGTTGAGGGTGATCTCCTTGGAGGTCTGCTTGCCGGTTCTCTCTGACTGTGGCCTGTCCTGGAGGAAGTCCAGAATCCACATGCACAGAGACCTCTCGACACCTATGAGGATCGGTTTGTTAAACAGCTTCCGTGGGATGATCGTGTTGAACACTGAACTAAAATCCACGAACAGCACCCTGGCATATGTGCCGGAGTTCTCAAGGTGCTGCAGAATGTGATGCAGGGCAAGCGCGACAGCATCATCAACGGATCTGGTGTCCCGGTAGGCGAACTGGTGCGGGTCCAGCTGATGACCAGTGGCTGCCTTGAGGGACCTGAGAACCAGGCGCTCGAACACTTTCATGACCACGGAGGTCAGAGCGACTGGTCGGTAGTCGTTCAGGCTTGCTAAGCTGGGCTTCTTTGGAATCGGCACTATGGTGCAACTTGAAGCGACGCGGGACTTGGCATCACTCCAGCGATTTGTTGAATAGAGCAGCGAACACTGGAGCCAGCTGGTCTGCACACGACCTCAGGGTAGCATGGGACACGTTATCAGAACCTGACGCTTTCCTGGGGTTCTGGCTCCGGAAAAGGGTTATGACCTCCCTCTCCTGTATGACGAATGGCGGTCCCGGTGGCCCTGGCACAGCGTCAGACCACAGGTGAAGATTGGGTAGTGGTCGGGAGGGGGTATCAGGAGGAGGCGGCTGATGACGAGCAGCAGCAGAAGGTCCGGTTGGGGGTGCTGGAGGCAACATCTGATGACCAGAGGCGGGTCCGGTGGGAGGGTGGTGGGGGCTTGAAGCGATAGCTGATGACCAGCGGCAGGGGCAGGTCCGGTGGGAGGGGGGTGGGGGCTGGAGGCGACAGCTGATGACCAGAGGCTGGTCCGGTTGGAGGGGCGGTGGGGGCTGGAGGCGACAGCTGATGACCAGCGGCGGGTCCGATGGGAGGGGGGTGGGGGTGGGGGCTTGAAGCGACAGCTGATGACCAGCGGCAGAGGTGTGTCCTGTGGGTGGAGGTCCGGCAGTGGGAGCTGGAGTCAGCGAGGAGGGAGGGTGAAGGTGAAGGGGCTCAGCAGCAGTAGAGGACTGCCTGTCGAAACGGGCGTAGAACTCGTGCAGTTGGTCTGGAAGCGTTGGGTCGCTGCTGATAGTTGCCGATTTTGCCTTGTACTGCGTGATGGTCTGTAGGCCTTGCCACACAGCGTGAATGTTGTTGGAGGCAAACTGACCCTCCAGCTTGTGCTTGTACTCTACTTTGGCTCTGGCAATCGCCCTACGCGCTTCGTACTTAGCCCTCCGGAACTCCTTGCCATCACCACTCCTGAAGGCAGCGTCCTTAGCCACGAGCTTGTTTTTCACCTCTTTCGTGGACCACGGCTTGTCGTTAGCGTAGCCACAGACTGTCCGTGTGGGGATGCACGATTCCACACAGAAGCTTACGTAGGCCTTCGCAGTGTCTGTGTATTCGTCGAGATCGGTACACTTGTGCTCAAAGACGCTCCAGTCCGTGCATTCGAAGCAGCCGCGCAGTGCCTCTGTACTCTCGGGACTCCACTTTTTCACGGTCTTTTTCACCGGCTTGACAGTTATGAGCTTTTGTCTGTAAGCGGGGATCAAGATGACGGTGTTGTGGTCAGAGTTCCCTAGTGGAGCACGGGCACTGGTGTGATATGCTCTTTTGTATACCGTGTAATAGTGGTCAAGTGTTTTGTCTTTGCGTGCTGGACAGTCCACGTACTGTTTGTATCTTGGTAATGCTTTGCTGAGGCACGTGTGATTGAAATCGCCAACGACAATAACAGCACTTTCGGGGTTTGCATTCTCCACAGCTAAAACTTGATCTGCTAGCTGATTAATAGCTTTGACTGCATTCACGCCTACCAACACCACAGTAGAGAACTGACAGGGAGAGTAGAATGGCCTGCAGTTGATAATCAAAGTTTCCAGCTCCACTGAACATGATTGAGAGACAAGCTTAGCGTCGTTACACCATCTTTGGTTGACCAAAAAGCAAACCCCTCCCCCCTTCTCCTTCTGCGAGAGTACAGGGCAGCGGTCAGCTCTGAAAAGCCCGGGGCCGTGACTGCTATGTCCGGGGTCAAAGGGGTCAAGCCAAGTCTCGGTGATGCACAGTACTGAAGCATCCTTAAATTCACGTTTAAAAGACATCAGCTGGCACAGTGGCAGGGAGAGGAGGGCGGAGATTGCGACGTCGAAATCGTGTCGACACACCCGGACGCCTACCCCGTTTGCGTGAACGCCAATGAAACTCAGTCGCGGTGAAAAGTGCGCCCTTTTGTGTGTGTTTGTGTGTTGTAGCGTGACAAATCATCCGAAAAGTACAAGAGTTTGGGTCCGTACTCACAGTTCACTGTCTGTAGGATGTGCAGCAAGTCCTTACGATCATACGTATATATACACACACAATCCTTTCAAACAACAGAACCGACAGAATCGCACAAACTATCACACACCGCCACTTCACGTCGCCATTCACCGGCGCCATCTTGGGATCAGCATAATTGTATAACAATTTTCCATGCACAAATATGCGATACTGCAGCAATATTGATTGTTCAGTAGCCAGGGTGTTGTTTCAGGTCGTTCGTTCTTGCGGGATCAGTTCCAGCTGCTGCAGCGTTTAACACGTGGTCCTGACGGTGAGAAATGTGCCACCGCGCTTCTCCCAGACAATGTTCGCAGGAACCGTTACCCTGATGTCGTGCCCAGTGATCAGCACAGACCACGATTGCGGACCCCTGCCACCCTCTCCAACACCGATTACATTAATGCCATATTTGTGGATGGTTACAGGCAAGTTCTCATCTCCACTTATATTACTGTACATTGTCCGTGGTGACAAATCATTTCCCATGTGCAGTCATGTAATTGTGCACTCTTCTGTGATGTGTGTGTGTGTGTGTGTGTGTGTGTGTGTGTGTGTGTGGTGTGTGTGTGTGCTCGAAGTACTGTTTTCTGTTTGCAATAATTTACTGTGATCACAAACACATAAACGTTAAAAAAAAAAAAAAAAAAAATGCAGAACGATGGAATTTTCGGGGTACGCCCCTTTTTAAAAGCGACAATAAATCAGAATGTACTTATTCGGTTGCGGTTGTGATGTGCTGAATGTTGAATGCCTGGAGTGTTTGAACAACCGCAGCTGGATAAGTACATTTTGATTGATCACCGTTTAGCTGTTGCTTAACGGTTGTTTTGTCACTTTGAAAAATAGGCTTACCCCGGAAATTCGCACCTGTTTTGTATTGTCAAGTTAGCGTTCTTTTTAACCGTTTACGTGTTTGGATCTTGTTTTAGAACCCTAGCATTCATTCTTGTTTAAAAAATGTTGTGGTCACTTAAGCCTGTTTATTCACCTAAAGGTGAATATAACGCAGTATATGTTCTTCGTTTAGTGATTCATCTGCCGCGGGTGGGTCTAGGCCCCCTCTGCTTCGAACCCAAAGCTGTCCAAGGTTTTCTCTTAAAAGCCTGGCCAGCGGTTATGAGGTCACAGTCTCTCCCTTTTTTTCCATCCTTTGAACGTGCGTCTGTACCATACGTTAGTCCGTTCCAAATTGGATTACGGATGCATTGTCTATCGATAGCCCGTCGGTCGGTTCTAAACCAATTAGATCCGATCCACTTGGCTTGCGTATCGCGTTGGGGGCTTTCCGTACATGTCCTGCCGAAAGTCTCTGCGTGGAAGTACATGAACTATCCTTAACCTCTCGCCGTTTAAAACTGGCTTTAAGTTACGTTCTTAAACTAAAATCTTTGCCTGCTAAAATAGTTGTGTTTTTGAACCTGGAAACATCAAATTATTTGAAGAATAGGAGTCGAAAATTCCACCTCTCGGCATCCGCATTCTACCGCACCTGGAGATATCCAAAATTAATCTAAATCTGATTGATGATGCTCCCTCGTTGGACATCGCCCCATGGGTGCTTTCAGCCCTACAGTCGCTTTGATTTAACCAAATAAAATAAAAATACAACCAACCCGGAAATATGCAAACAGTTCTATTTACAACTTATTTCCGAATATCCTTCGTCGGAAAGGAAAAGGAATGATTAATAAAAGAGTAGCCAGTGTGCAATCAGGCTATCACAGTTTCCTCTTTTTAGTTTGTCCAAGGACAGACAGAAAAAGAGAAAAATGTGATAGCCCGATTGCTATTACTCCTACCTTTTTATTGAAGAGTGAGGAACCGCCAATGTGCATCGTATGTGATGAACGTTTAACTATAGAACACATTTTACTTACTTGTTCAGATCTTATTGAAATAAGAGAGCCACTTTACAGCTCAGTCACTGCTTGTGTTGTTTCAGGATATTTCATCTGAGAAGATGTTTTGCTTTTTGAAAGAAATCAATAATTTTGGATTTTTTTTAAATTGAGATCACTTTTGGTTATGTTTGTGTCTTACTCACTTTTAAGTATGCGTTTAAAGTCGTATATGTACCAGTTTGAACACGTATACCCTTTTAAAAAATAATTATTATATGATTGCAAAATGTGTATCGCCCTGATATAACCGCACTGGTTGACTGGGCGTAAAACAGCAAAATACTTACTTACTTACCTTTCAACGTGCTTCCCCCAAATCGTAAAGTGACGTGTCTCATAATAGTATTGGACTTTCACTATCGACC
>OY757551.1:14425095-14577077 GCA_963584105.1 Alviniconcha strummeri
CATTTAAGCGTTCGGGTTTGGCGCTCTAAGTACCGATTATTATCATTATTTGGTATTGATTATTTCACAGTACTTTGCACCAAACAAAACCATTATGCTTTTGGTTATAATTATTCACTTAGATTAGGACACAACGAAATCGACATGGCCATATATTGTGACTATAACGTAGAGCCTGGAGGTAATGCATCGTGTGACTGTGGGTCACGTAGCTTAGGAACCTCATGCCTCGTAACTATGTGAGTCATGCTCAGGAAGCCCGGCTCATGTCTCGTAACTATGAGTCATGCCGCACATGAAGCAAGTCTCGTGACTGAGTAAGGCTTGTGAATGAAATGCTTCTTTGTGTGGCATGCCTAGGAAGCGGAACCAGTTCATCATCACACAGACCCCGCTGCACACCACTCTCATTGACTTCTGGCGAATGGTGTACGACCATCGCGTCAACACCATCGTCATGATGGACAACTACAAACATGAAGATGACACTTGCGCCAAGTATTGGCCCACTGACGTCATCATGAAGCAGTGGGAACCATTTTTTATCGAGACCACAGCAGCTTTTCAGCAGGTGAGCATTGCAGTAATAGTGGGAATTGTTCTTGTGTGTAGATGGCCATGTGCTGCATGCACCATATGGAAACAGTAGGCGGTACCTACTACTTTCATGGTAGTGGTGTAGCTGTAAACTGGAGACATCCACATATTCTCCTAACATCAGTACTGACTGGTTGCAGAGACTGTAATCCCACTGCTAGGAATGTGGCTGGAGACGCTGAAGACTGCTCCAGTATGAAAAGTTATTGCTTGATCATCAGGCCTTCTGTAGGTCCGAATTTCTGTTACCCTCTTTGGAGTCAAAGGCGACAGACAGACGGACATTGTCTGCTCTACTCGAGTGTTGTTTGCCACATTAATTCGTATACCGCCCCGCCCCGTAATAACGTTAGAGGGTATACTGCAGTCAACATGTCGGTCTGTCCTGCTTTGTCCAGAAAATATCTTCTAAACGGCTCCACCTTTGCAGTTGGCATGCTGGTGCATTATCACGGAATGAAGTGTCATGCGAAACAAATGGGTTGCCATCTGCAAGGTCAAGGTCACAGTGAGGGCTTACATATATATATCATCAAAAGATGACTGTTTCCACTGTAGCTTCTGAACTAATGAATCTCTTGCAACCAAACTTAGCTTGATAGAGATCATCATAAGGCAGGTTACAACTAAACACGCATACACCTTACGTATGTGGCTTTGCATGAAGTGACATGGAACATGGTTGTATGGTGTACACAGGACTTGCGCCGAGACGGCTGCAGTTTCATGTGGCACCAGCCATGCCAGCATTGTAAGTACACCACTTCGGTGGATATTCAAAAACAAAAACGCGCTATAAAGCTAGTCACTCATGTAGAACCACATGCGAGCGCAATGAGTCTGCTCAAGAGAGCGGAGAATAGCGCTATATAAGCGATCATCAATCAGTCAATCTTCAGAGGTGCTGATCTTTTTGCAACCAAACTTAGTTTGATGATACATCACATCGTGAAAAGATTGAATTGCTGTGTTCAGAGTCAATGTCACAGTGATGGTCCAACATATCACTGAATGTTTGTCAGTTCTGTATTTTCTGTACTACTAATAGTTCTGCAACCAGACTAGGCCTGTAGATGTACTGTTACAGTCATATTGAGCTCGAATTTATAGTATGCTGCCAATAAAAGTGATTTACAGTATCGGGGCACTCAACCGGGGTATTTTGCCGCGCAAGGCGACAAACCCCGTTGAATTTTCCTTGTTGGAAACCATTCGAATGTTTGAAGCGGAAGAGGGCGCAATCAGCGATTAAATTTAAATAATTATACTGCCAAACGTTTGCACCAAATTACTTCCCCAAAAGGAGGCATGTCCTGGCAAGTTTAAGATTGACCTCGCCTCCTATGTAAAGAAAATATAATAATAACAATAATAATAATAATAGATTATTTGTGGCTCCCAGAGCGTTTACAAAGATCTACAGATCATCACATTCACACACGCGCGCGCAACCCAACACATGAGCACACACGCGTACACAGTTGTACGCACACGTGCGTCATTCACCCCCCCCCCGCCACCCCCACCCCCCCACACACAGACACCCATGCACACATACACACACACACACACACACACACGAGCGCGCGCGCACACACACACACGCACCTACGCACGCACACACATACACACACGTACAAGCACACACACACACACGCACGCACGCACGCACGCACGCACGCACGCACGCACGCGCGCGCGCGCACACACACACACATAAACACACACACGAGTACGATTATATGTAGTACTGGTGGTGGGTTGATTAAAAAGAGAAGACAGAAACAACAAATCAGTATGCAGAAGAGAAGAGTTTTGACTTAAAATAAGTGAGTGAAGAGAAAAGTCTGACAGAGAGACAGGAAGAGAGTTCTGGATGACAGTCCGATGTATTGAAAGAACATCTCCCCTGATCTGTCGAAATCGACTCACGTGACAATTTATTTACGGGCTAGCTGACAGGTTAAAAGACTGGTGCAAACACCACTTTAGGCAACATCATGATACACATCAGAATCCTGATACACTTTAGGCGATGTTTGTGCTTGACCTGAAGCCCTCTCAGAATGTTTGAATGTTTGCAGGAAAATGTAACGATACGGAATCTGAAGATAGTGAACACGCTGCGACCCCGTGACCCGCCTCGAATGGTGCGCCAGTTCCAGTTCAATGCATGGGCGAAGAGCAGTTTCACTCCTGTATCAAAAACTATGGCCCTCGACCTTCTTGACCTAGTACTGGACTACCAGGACACCTCGGACCACCCTGACAGCCCTATAGGTCTGTGTGTGTGTGTGTGTGTGTGTGTGTGTGTGTGTGTGTGTGTGTGTGTAGTATGATATATGTAGATTGCTGTGGACCCTGACCTTGCTCAGCCGTGTTAGGTAGGTATGCATAATATGTATGCATGTAATGTGTGTATATATATATTAGATGTATGCATAACATGTATACATGTAGTGTATATATATATATAGATAGTGTGGTCCGCTCTGAGATGCAGGCTAAGCCCGTCCTCCCTCCAAATAACCTTTCGATCTGACCGCCAGGTTTCTGTGTTTATTTGTGCAACGCACACTGATTTGAGTCTGATTTCAGCATTCAGTTTAATAAATTTACTTCAGTTGAATGCAGTCGGTATCTCTCATTTTCAGTGATCGTGCTCAGATAAGGCCGTTTTGAAATCTAGCTTGTGGAAGGATGTCTTTGGACACTTAGGTTCTGAAAACGGCGGGCTATCCGCGCCCAAATGTTGGCCCGGCGATTTGCCACAAACCACAGCCCTCTTCTTTTTCTATGACTGCAACTGCCTATGTCTGCAGCTGCATCCGCTGCTTCTCCAGGTGGACAATTCTTCTTCTTCTTCTTGGGTCTTAATGTCTTCGGATGTCATTCGACATATTGGGGACAAGATAAAAGAAGCTGTTAAACATCTAACTTTGTTAAAACCGTTTGGCTGTATGATGAACTATAAAATGTGTTATAGGTATTTACATATAATTGTATTTACATGTCCTGCCATTTAAAAGAGAAATTTAAAATGTATTGTTTATGTTTACAGGTCCATCGGTATCTAGAAGTATCTGAAAAGGAAACATGCAAAAGACGGACATAAAAAAAATAAACACTTCGTGGAGCATATGGCCCAGTCGTATTACTTCATTCATGCATAATTCATTAAAAATATTAATTTGTTTAATTAAATATTATTATTATTATGAAGCGGTGTCTGAAATAGTTCCTGTAGCAGCATCGGATCAATACGCTGAGAAAAATTCGTCACTCAACACCTTGCACCCGGTCATCGCCAAGCATTATTAGTAAACGGCAGCACATTGCACGATTAGGAGATTTATTCAAAGAAAGATATAAAATTATTCACAAAATCATCAGTTAAGTCGCCCGACAAATTATAAGGCCTGAGCAGATTGCTTGCCTTGGACGACACCACTGTCAGCGCCGAGTCTACAAAAAACGTGTGTAAAACAACAAAATGTAATGACGTAATACGCATTCCGTAAATAGCTGCACTCCGTGGGGAGATTCCCAATATATTTTTAGACCACTACAGTTAGTCTTAAATTGGCGTATTTCAAAAGGGCCAAAGCAAAAAAAATTGATACAAAAAAATCGTACCTAAATTCATGCCAATTTTTTTTCTTTTAGTCAAATGTGCGCGGGCTAGTCCCTTTAGAGGACAAGTAGCTTGTCTTTGCTTGCAGCAATGTTTTCTACATAATGATTGGTGCTGGCCACGTTGGAGCGATTATTCCACGTTCTAGTGGTGTGTTTAAGCAACAATACAATGATTTGTTCCACGTAATAGTAGATGTTTCAATGATGTGTTTCAATGATTGGTGTGTGGTGTTACAGTGGTCTTTGCGATGTTGCAGTTGTACACAGTGGTCTTTGCGATGTTGCAGTTGTACACAGTGGTCTTTGCGATGTTGCAGTTGTACACAGTGGTCTTTGCGATGTTGCAGTTGTACATTGTGAGGACGGGGCCACGCACTCAGGGCTGTTTGTGTCACTGGCCTTGCTGTGCGAGAGGCTGAACGAGGAGCAGGAGGTGGACGTCTACCACGTCATCAAGCATATCAAACGACGCCGCACCCAGATCATGCTTGATTACGTTCGTATTTCGTTTGCGAAACTCACTTACGTTCCCTTTATAAAACCGCAAATATGTGTGGACATTTCCCTCTCTCTTTCTCTCCCTCTAGAAAATGTCTCCCTCCCTCTCTCTCCCTTTCTCCGCCGCCCCCCGTCACTCTCTCGCTCTCGCTCTGTCTCTCTGTCTCTGTTCCTCTGTTTGTCTGTCTGTCTCTGTTTTACTCTCCCCCTCCTTCCCTGGTGGTTGCATGCTTATACATGTACAACTGAGTGATGTATGCACTGTGTACTTCTGGCACTGTGAAAACACAAGTTTTTTGTGTGGAAGTGTCTAAGTGTGGAAGACTCTAATTTCGGTATCCGTTCCACCCCCGTGTTACCGCAGTAGCACGTAAACGATCCCGGTCATTCTGCCAAAAGTGCAGGTGGCAGGTTACAGCTAAACTCGCATACACCTTACGTATGTGGCTTTGCATGGTTGTATGGTGTACACAGAACTTGCGCCGAGATGGCTGCAGTTTCATGTGGCACCAGCCATGCCAGCGCTTAAGTACACCACTTCGGTGGATATTAAAAAAAACGCGCTATAAAAAGCTTGTCACTCATGTAGAACCACAGGCGAGCGCAGTGAGTCTGCTCAAGAGAGCGGAGAATAACGCTATATAAGTGATCATCAATCAATCAATCAAAGTGTTTATACTTCATATGTAATTTCCATTCATTAATTCATGTTCATATGTGTATATGAATGATGCCTTGTAATTTTGTATTAATTAGTAGCTTAGCAAGGACTAATTGGTCCTTGTAAAATAAGGTTTTCGACTTCGATTTCATTCCCACCCTCCATCCCTATCTTACTGTCTGTCTCTTCTCTCTTTCTTTCTCTCTCTCGCCCTAGTTGCGATACAAAAACTGGGTAAGGACCCCTCAGATTGTAACAACTACAGACCTATCGCACTAATCAGTTGCTTGTGCAAAAATAATGGAGAGGATGATAAACAACCGATTGATGTGGGTCTTGGAATCCAACGGTTTAGTGGCCTCGGAGCAGTGCAGTTTTAGAAGAAGAAAACACCTTAGCAATGCAGATTATCTGCTTCATTTTGATGGTTACATTCGTAATGCCAAGAAAGAACACGTTCTTGTCATTTTCTTTGATCTTGAAAAAGCTTACGACACCATGTGGAAACGGGTGTTCTGTCTGACATAATTATATGACCTTGATTTTCGAGGCAAATTGCCTACCTTCAGTGATGGTGTTCTGTCCCATCGACTGTTCCAGGTTAGAGCTGGGTCCACTCTAATACGTATGAGCAGGAGATGGGTCTTCCCCAGAGTAGCATCTTGTATCCGGTTCTTTTCAGCCTTAAAATGAACAATATTGTAAAATCCGTCTTGTAAGGTTCAGAAGCGTCATTGTTTGCGGATTAGTTTGCTGTTTCTATTCGTGCAAAGTCCCTCCCACATGCAGAGAGACTTATGCAGCTGTGTGTAAACAGTGTGCAAGATATGGTTAAATTGTCCACTAGCAAAACAGTCTGCGTGCACTTTTGTAATCAGCGTAAACAATTTGCAGAACCGTCTATCCTGTTGGACAAAAATCTTACCAAGGTAGTAACAGACGCCCTCTGTTTCAGCGATTGGAAGTTTTGGTAAAATTTCGTGAAACTTATTTAGTTCTAACACCGTTTCATCTATTCGTTCTGCCAAATTTGATATACGTATTTGGCAGTTAAGGGCATGAGATCAGCTGTCATTTTTTATATAAAAAAATTTGGGGGGGGGGCGGGGGGGAGGTCAAGAGCAGTTGAGGTGAGCGGATGGAAGACGAAAGAGTCGAGTATCGGCAGACGAACAGGGTTGGCGAGAGTGAGCATTTAGCTGGATGAGATCAGAGAGATAGGCGACTTGCTTGTTCAATTATTTACAGATAAGGAGATGAATTTTGTACTAAATGCGGAATTCGACAGTAAACCAGTGTTGAAGCTGCCCTGACAGACCTGTGTGTGTGAGTGTGTGTGTGTGTGTGAGTGTGTGTGTGTGTGTGTGTGTGTGTGTGTGTGTGTGTGTGTGTGTGTGTGTGCATGCGTGCGTGTGTGCGTGCGTGCGTGCGTGTGCACCCATACTTGCGTGCGTGTGTGCGTTCGTGTATGTATGCTAGTATGTGTGCGTGCGCACGAGCGTGTGTGTCTGTGTGTGAGCGTGTGCGTGCGTGTGTGACTGAGAGAGAGAATGGCTGTACAGGTAGACTAACAAATGAATGCGTGAATGATTTTTACGTGGTTATGATCCTGAGGATATTCGTGATGTTGCATTTAATCGCATTGTATGTGTCTAAAAAATCTTGTTCCAGCTCTGTCCCTACAGTGTCGGGATGATTTTTACTGATAGATACACCGACTCTCTCTCTCTCTCTCTCTCTCTCTCTCTCTCTCTCTCTCTCTCTCTCTCTCTCTCTCTCTCTCTCTCTCTCTCTCTTAGGACCTTTTCTCAACGCTTAAAAGATTGCTTTGGGCAAAGTTGGCATGACAAGCTCGAATCAAGTGACAGGTTCTTTGAATACAAACTCATGAAACAAAACTTTGGTATGGAAGAGTACATATGTTCAATGAAGGGTCACTTCAGAGACGCATTACTAAGGTTCAGGGCAGGAGTGTCGTGGATCAAAGCCCACAGATTCCGTTTTAAGCCTGGAGCAGATACCTCATGCCCGTTTTGCCCACATGAGACAGAGGACGAACTGCATGTTCTGTGCAAATGTACAACGTACAATAATATTAGACCCGACTTTTTAAGGCGTGATGGTCTGCGGAGTAGTGTTCCTTACCATTCAGTTATGGACACAACTAATCAATGCCGTTTGCAGCAGATTGCATTGTTTCTTATCAAGGCAGGAAAAGGAGACAGATAACTGACTGAGTTGGAATAGTAGCGGCACATAGTTGTATGTGTAGGTGCTGTGTGTGTGTGTGTGTGTGGGGGGGGGGGGGGGGGGGATGAATTGTGTAAATACTTTGTCACTAGAAGCATGTTTAAAAAAAATGTATTGTGCAGCGAAATGTGCAATGTGTTCATGTTCTTTGTGAAAGAGGCTAATGGCCTAAAAACAAATAAACTTTCTTGTTCTTGTTCTTGTTCTCTCTCTCTCTCTCTCTCTCTCTCTCTCTCTCTCTCTCTCTCTCTCTCTCTCTCTCTCTCTCGTTCGCTCATTTACCGGCTAGCTGCTTTTTTGTGTGTTTTCGTGCAAAAATGAATGCAGTGTTTGATAGTGATCAAAAATTACATTCTTTCTGCGGCGCATAGACAGAGGTGTTATAGATGTGGGCATGCTAATAAAATATCCTGTGTTTGTTTCGGTTTTCTTTGTTTTAGGACCAGTTCCGATTCTGCTACAAGGCCTTGTGGGATTTTATCAACTTGCGCATGCCTGGCGGAACCTTCACTGACACGCTGGGTCAAAACAAGACTGACAGGCTGTATGGAGTGGCCAGCTTAAGTCTCACGTCGTACCAGGATAGTCTGTACTGATGCCTGGTCAGGCCAACGTTATACCAGGACTGTCTCTACTAATGCCTGGTCAGGCCAACGTTATACCAGGACTGACAATCTGTACTGAGGTCTGATCATGCCAACGTCATACCAGAACAGTCTGTACTAATTTCAGGCCTCGCCAACGTCATACTGTACTAATTTATGGTATCGTTAACATCATAGCAGGACCATCAGAATGAATGAAAGACGATTTAAAATACGCAGTAAAAACATTCAACACAAAAATATATGTTTACAGCGCAGGGTCGGGGGAAACATAGCATGCATCTTCACACACGCACACCTTAAGAAGCACAATGAGTTAAACGCACACGTGCACGCATACACACACAAACACACACACACACACACACACACACACACACACACACACACACACACACACACACACACAAACTGTAGGCCTGTTGATTCCTGGTCTAACCTTCAGGACAGCTTGTAGTTTCATGTGAAATAGCGACAGGGTCGTGCCTTGTCATTCTTAAATCGTGCTTGTTCAGCCATCCCATCTGATAATTATGTCTCTTGCCTCACACAAGAACAGTTAGTGCTGAGACGCCTTTCTCGCATCTACGTAAGAAGATAGTAATCTGTGTTGGTATTATCAGGACTAGTGTGCCTTTCTGAAATCAAACCAGTGCATCCATCATATAAAGACAATAAAAAAATTTTAAAAAACGACGCTTTCTTATTCACGTTTCGTCATACTTATACATCGCCCTCGCAGCATACCAATCAGGCAGTGCCTTCGTAACTTTTCAACAGTCGGTACTTTTAAGTACTACTGTAACTACATGTGTCTCGCATCATATCAGGACAGTTTACACTCGTTCTTAGAAAGTCCAATTTAATACGATCATGTGACACCACTCCTGCAAGAACTGCACTGGTTTCCGATTAAATTCCGACCACTGTACAAGATAGCCACTTTCATCCGCCGCTTTTTGGACGGCTCGCTACCAGGTTATTTTTCCCAGACCCTATGTGCATATGAACAACAAGAAACCTTCGTTCATCATGTTAGTAGCTCCTCAAAGTCCTAAAGCACGTACAGCACTGAAACGTTCGGGGATTGTTCCTTCAGCTGTTTTGCATCTTCTGTCTCAGCGATCTCAGATATTCGTCTGCTCTTTAAATCCAGAACTAAAAAAAACTCACTTGTTTATGATAGCTTTCTGCCAGTATGATTTCAGCAGTCTTCACCCTGCCCCCCCCCCCCCCCCCCAACCCCGCCCCCACGTGAAATGTGGGTGTTGATGCTTCCTGAGTGTTTTAGTTCCTTCACGATTGCTTCGAGAGAGGGGGGAGTGGGGGCGGGGGGGGGGGGGGGGGGAGAAAGAAGAAGAGAGAGATGGGGGGGGGGGGGGGGGGAACAGAGAGAAAGAAAGGGAGATACAGTGCGTGTGCGTGTGTCTGTGTGTTTCTTAGCGTAGTAACTGTTTTATATGTACCTGTTTTAAATAATAATTGCAATGTGTTTATGTTTTTATAATAGTTATTTTGTTCACTGCTCTACAAATACCTGTTTTATATTAGTGTAATTTATTAAGTATGTAATCATTATGTATCATGTGTAAGTGGCATATGTCATTGTATGTGAACAAGCGCGTTGAGCTCACTCAGTGGGGAATAGCGCTATAGAAAAATTATTATGTCTTATTATTATTATCTTACGCCTGCAGTCAAAACACTCAAACCTAGAAACAGTTGTGACTTTATCTTCACAGAGCTATTATCTCTTCTTGGCTTGTTTTTGTTAAACAAGAAACTGTTACTGAGGACCGACTGTGTTTGTAAATTTATGTGTGCGTGTCTGTCTGTTGTCTCCGTGTTTGGAAATCAGCAGCAGTCAGATTTGGTCTGAAAAAATATGAGAAAAAGAAAAAAAGAAGAGAAATTGTGAAAACAAAAATACATGCTTCCACTGATTTTTTGTTTTGTTTTTGTTTTTTGTTGTACAAAGCAGGCCGAATCACAATGCACATGGCAGGGCCGAACAAAGCAGGCCGAATCACAACGCACATGGCCGGGCCGCACAAAGTAGATGCCGAACAACCTCAACCTTACAGGGGAATTGAGCAATATGGATCTTGGGAAGCTGGGATAGCTCACTGGCAGAGAGCAGGATAAAAGGTCACGTGTCCGATTCTCGGCGAGAGAATTTTCTTCTCCAGGATCAACTATTTGTGCTGAGTTTTACTTCCGTATCCGTTCCACCCTCGTGTTACCGCAGTAGCACATACAAAAAAATAAAATAAAATTTTTAAACAAACAAATCCTGATCATTCTGCCAAAGGTGTATATGGCTGGTTGGAGCTAAACACGCATGCACCCTGTATGTATGTGGCTTCGAATAAAGTGACACTGTAAACTGGTGCATGGTTGTATGGTCTGCACAGAACGTGCGCCAAAACGGTAGCTGTTTTACGTGGCACCAGCTATGTAACAACTAAACTAAAGCCATGTACCAACTAAACAGTGCTGTGTATATTACGCGGCTACAGTGACTCACTCAGCCGCATATGATTAGAGCGCGGTGAGTCTGCTCGGAAGCACAGAATCACGCTATAAAAAAAGAAACGCATATTGGTTTTCGAATGTAACTAATACAATCTGAAACAAAGGCCCAGAGCACTTGTACAGAATCAACAGCTGACCCTCACCCTTCACAATCAACGGTAAATTTTCTTTTGTATTTACCGCCCACGACCAAACAAAAAGAACGCATTCACCGATACCATGATTTTTTTTATCAATTCCCAGAATACCGTGATTATCAGGCAAAGTGCTTATTATGGGCGATTTTAACATCCACTTTAAAACCCTAAATCATCACAACTCCAGGAAAATGCAGTCAGTCTGTCATTGAACCTTCACACAAGCATGGCCATCTCTTAGATCTAGTTTTTCACAGACATAATGAATGCCTTCTTCGCTCCACCTGCCTTGACCACGGACTTACATCCGTTCTATATCGGCTTGACATTCCCAAACCTGCCGTCCAACCTGTAACTACACAGTTGTAGGGGAGTGGGATGGGGAGTTGAGGGGAAGCAGGTTGGAAGCATGAATGAAGAGCCACAAGTCAGAGGTTGCTCTAACATAACTTTTATTCGTACGCCAACCAACCAGGAAACAGTGTCTGTACTGGAAAAGACACAAGCAAACAAAACATTTAGAACGTGAAAGCAAATGTAAAGTCTAAACAGCAGATGATGATGATGAGTTGATGCTTAATGTCCTCAGATGTCAGTTGACATATTAGGGACAAGTTATGACCAATGCCGAAGCACGGTTCAATAATTCTTTACGTCCACGGAAACCAGAAGGCTCGTTAGGACGGACAGCCCAGGACGTCCACCTCGACTCTCACACAGCTCCTGAACTATAGTATACAATAAAGTAACAGTGAAGACTGTGGATTACCAAGCTCATTTTTAACTAAACGGGAAGAGTGAGATAATCGTTACAGCAGCTCCACTTAAGCACACAACGAGATGGATAGTGACACGGGTGGCGTTTGGGACCATGCCGTAAGCGGGAAGAAGTCGGTCATAAACTGACCGGCTCCAGCCTCGTTACTCCAAGCGTTACAGCATGTCACTGTTACTGACTAGCAGAGCATATCTGTGAACAACGTCAAGCGTCTTACTGACGCGGGTAGCGCAGCAAGAATCTAAACTGTTGATCTGGCTGCGCCTGTCTGATCGGTTAGTGAACAGAGACAAAGGCCTAATTACCACCACTGACACGCATCACCGGCCAGTTCGGGTACACGCACAAAGACCCGGAAAGGGTTTACAAGCTAAGCAGAGTGAAAGTCTGCGCGCCCAAGACTCGGCCATACAAAATCCGGATCAAAACAGAAATAACATGTCTCGCAGTTTTTACAATCACCCCTATGCATTAAACCATATTCAACTAGTAAACTGAACATTCGACAACTATGAAGTCAACATCTTCAAAGTGTTAGCCATGATATACCACCGATTTCGTGTAGCAACATAGATCGGTAGGAAACTAAACATATAAGTTATGCCGCACGGCCACACTGACAAAGTACCCATACTTTAGAGGGATAACTTTGCATCGGCAAAGCATCACTCAAACTGAACATCCAACATTGGCAACATAACACACTAGCTACATATCAGCTAACCAGGGTTAGCTGCATACATTTTGGAAACACCGGTCATCCTGTGGCATAAAGGCTTAACATTCGAACGCACAAACAAGGTACTCTGACGCCATAGCGGCTGCAATCAGGTGGCAATCTAACGCCGAAATTACCCACGTGTTCAAGTACCAAAATCGTGGCACGTTGAGAACATGATATCATTGTAAACATACATTATTTACATCAATAAGAAACAACAGAACAACAAGCCATAGAAAAATAACTACTTACAGGCTCTCCCCTGAGATGAACACATGAACACCGGCCGCAACAGTAAACAACCTGCCTCTGCAGGGACACTGGGGGAAAGGGACGCTGCCGGCACAGCACACAACTTTTAACACCTTAGATGATTGGGGCCATAAACCCCCACCCAATCAAAAAGGAAAAGGACCGGAAAGAAAAGGTGTTTAAAGAAAAGGTTATAGGTTCATGGTCCGGAACATGTATACAATACACCCGGTTACACAGTTCCGCTCTATCAGTAAATTTACAAAAACTCCTTTAAACAAGATCTTGCCCAGTCCATCACACTACTCACACCCATCACTGATTTCAAAAGACAGCTTCGCTGCGTCCTTGACAAAATCACCCCTCTCTGCCACCGCACAGTCCGTCAGCGGAAGCCGACCCCCTGGTTCAGCAGCATTGCTGAGCAGTTTTGCAAACTGAAAAGGGAACGTCGCAGGGCAGAGAGGTCACAGGGTTCCAGGCGAGATCAAAAGATCAAGAGATCTTAGAGGAGGGAGGTGGAGCTGGACCCTCACTTTTGCCCAGAAGAGATCATGAGTAGGGAGGTGGTGCTGGGCTGAGCAAGTTGGATGTCTTTTGCTTCGAGTTGTCCAAGTTGTTCGTCAACAGCGGTGCAACGGACATTGTCTTAATGACACTATCCAACACAGCAGTTGAAAGAGCAATTGCGCGGTGCACAAGTCGCTGGGCAATGGCGAGGGGACACCGCCTTAGCACTTCCATTGTTCTGGCGGCGGTCCACGGTTTCTCCGGTCTTTTTCGGGCGGTTTCCGCGGTCGAGCCTTTCACTCTCTCGCCCCCTTCCCACTCTGTCCCCGTCCCTAATAGGCCAACTCGCCTCTGTGGACGTAAAGCAACACTAAACCAAAGCTTAAATCAAAACTCACAGTGCACAAACAGATTTATGAAAACATCAAAAGGAAATTCACGGACTTAGTGGACAATGCAAAAACAGCTTTCTACTCTTTCAAAATACAAACAAGCAACTCATGCAAGGAATTGTTCCACAACTTCAGTGCCATCCTAAGCAAAAAGAACTCCACACCTCTCCCATCTTCTTTAGACTCTGAAGAATACCACAAGCCTTTTCTGAATACTTCACCAACAAGATCATCACAATAAGAAACAGCTTTCCTCCACTTAACCCAACAGTTGCCATGGACAAATCCGGGAAATTGCTAGACATTTACACCAGTCACTGAACAATTTGTTTCGGAAATTCTCCAGAAGACTGTCCCCAAATCATGCGATCTTGATCCCATTCCTACAGAATTGCTGTACGAAAACCTTGATGTTCTCCTCCCTATAATCACCAACATCAACATTTCATTGGCTTCTGGTTTTGTACCACCAGACTTCAAAACTGCTGTTGTCAAATCCCTGCTCAAAAAAGCCTCCCCCGATGAAAATGTACTCAAAAACTACTGTCCAATCTCAAACCTGCCATTACTGTCTAAAATTCTTGAAAAGGTCGTTCTACGCAAACTTCTTGCACACCTCCAAGAAAACAACCTCTGCAATCCTTTCCAGTCAGCCTATCGCGCCGGACACAGCACCGAGACCGCACTCCTACGCGTTGTAAACGACTTGTTAAACGCTATGGATGAAGACAAAATCTCTGTTTTACTCTTACTGGATCTTTCAGCTTCGTTTGATACTATCGATCACCAGATTCTTCTTTCCCGTCTTGGAACTGTCTTTGGCATCCGCTCTACCGCTCTCCGGTGGTTTCGATCGTACCTTCTGGACAGAAATCAGAGCGTTGTTGTTTAACAATTCTGCTTCCTCTTCTTCTCCAGTCATGTTTGGTGTTCCACAGGGTTCAGTGTTGGGACCTATGCTGTTTGTTTTGTACACTACTCCACTTTCAGACATCATAGCCACTTACTCAGTCAACTATCAGCTTTTTGCAAACGACACCCAACTTCAAAAATCAACTTCACCAAACGACGTGCAAAGCCTTACACACGACCTGCAATCATGTACAGATGACATAAAAGCATGGATGTGCAACAACCAACTCAAACTTAATAAAGATAAAACTGAAGCCATTCTCTTCTCGACACCGTCTCTGTCCTCATGTCACTGCTTACCATCGTCAATTATGGTCGGTACACATGAAATTCTGTTTTCAGACAAAGTCAGGAACCTAGGATTTATCCTTGACTCTAACCCCACAATGAAGCAACACGTAATCCAAATCTGTCAAACAGCCTACTATGAACTAAAACGCATCAGCTCCATCCGTAGGTATTTCACAGAAGATTCAGCAAAACAACTGGTAACTTCTTGTGTATTGTCCAGATTAGACTACTGCAACTCTCTTCTCATGGGCACTCCGAACTCTGTAATTCAACCAATGCAGAAAGTCCAAAATACTGCTTCGCGCCTCATTCTCAGAGCTCCAGGCCATCAAAACTGCACACCTCTCCTACAGCAACTCCACTGGCTCCCAATTTCTTAACGGATAAAATACAAAACTGCTTGATCAGGCTCTTCCTTCAAAAGCCAACTCAAGACATTTCTCTTCTCAGAATATTTCAGTTAAACCACATTGTCCTTCACTCGTATCAGTCTGTACAGTGTGTGTGTGCGTGTATGTGCGTGCGTGTGTGCGTGTGTGTGTGTGTGTGTGTGTGTGTGTGTGTGTGTGTGTGTGTGTGTGCGCGCGCGTGTGTGTGTGCGTGCGTGCGTGCGCGTGTGCATCTTTTGTGCATCTTTTGCATATTTATACTTGAACACTTGTCGATATATACATTTATTTTTTTTCTTCTGGGGGATAACACTTTTCCATCTCGATGTACATTGTGTGTGTATGCTTGTTCAGCGCTTTGAGCCGCAGGGTAGGCGCTTTACAAATTTCTGTTATTATTATTAACAAACAAGGGAGTTAATTATCACTAGAAGACGTTACACACAAAAACATTCTCTGCAGCGATTTTATGCCCTGAACAGAGTTACTTGCGGCGAATCATAATGGATTGATTTCGGCACATATTAATTATAAGAAACAAATATGGTGACAGGGGATCACCCTGTCGCGTACCTCTTTGAACACGGAACCATTTAGAATATTGTCCATTAAATGATTTTCTTTCTTTCTTTTAATCTGAAACAAGAATGACTGCTTGCTTTCTAAAACGAGATCCAAACACATAAAAGATTCAAAGGAACAAAACACAGCCTTCTACTTTACTTCAAACGCCAGTGTGCAGCAAGGCCGACAAAATGGGGTAACCTCTTAATTAGAGAAAGGAACAAAATATCGGCGGGGTTTCATTGTCGGTGGAAGGATCAAAAGTCAGGAAGGGCAGTTTACAAAAGAAGTTCGACCACCTGGGTCTAGGCGGCCTAAGAGTAGCTGGCACGGACAAATGCACATCAACACACACACACACACACACACACACGCACGCACGCACGCACGCACGCACGCACGCACGCACGCACGCACGCACGCACGCACGCACGCACACATACACGCACGCACACAAGCGCCGCGCGCGCGCGCACACCCCCCCACAATGACATATACACACACGTGCGCGCGGGAACACACAAATACACGTGGGCGCGCGCGCGGGAACACACATACACACATCGAGAGAAGGGAAAGACAGATTATAGTTGCTGGCGTGACGAAACGTGCAGCGAGTGGACCTTTCGGCACGTTTTGTCACCACGCAAAAACGTGCAGGCAGTGCATCAAATTTAATACGTGACAAAACGTGCCGCAACAACCTCTCCCTCTGGTACAAATTCAAGTCATGCAAAATACCACACACACACACAAAAGAAAGGAAGACAGAACTGAGAGAGAGAGAGAGAAGAAACAATACCAACAGCTGCAGCAAGGCCACTATGAGCAACAACAGCAGTTAAAAGAAAACTATAAGCCCAAAAGAGAAAAGAGAGATTATAACAACAGCAGCAGCAAAAACCAAAACTCACAACAAAAATACGCAAAAGGATCCAAGGACCATATTTATGTACAATTCGTCAGATCGATAGACAAAACTGCACCCGGATACACTTCTCAAAATAATGAATTAGAATAAAAAGTTGCATTATTGTAGTTGCGGGTATTTTATCAAATACAGCACGCAAAAGAGAAAAGAGAGATTATAACAACAGCAGCAGCAAAAACCAAAACTCACAACAAAAATACGCAAAAGGATCCAAGGACCATATTTATGTACAATTCGTCAGATCGATAGACAAAACTGCACCCGGATACACTTCTCAAAATAATGAATTAGAATAACAAAATTGCATTATTGTAGTTGCGGGTATTTTATCAAATACAGCACACACTGACACACACACACACACACACACACACACACACACGCACGCACGCACGCACGCACGCACGCACGCACGCACGCACGCACGCACGCACGCACGCACGCACGCACGCACGCACGCACGCACTGGCGCACACACACGGAAGTAAACACCTAACCATACATGCCATGACGCGCCCAAACGCATAGCAAAAACACACTTGCGTCCGCGTATACACGCACGCTTATGCACATAGACAAAACAAAATACCCGTCAAGTCTAGTCAAAAATGAGACCACTACTCGATATTTGGGTTAGCCTACTTCCTATTTTTTTTCAGTCGCAATAAACAGAGAGACTTGCTTGTTGTCTGCTGCCATTGCGTGACAACAACAGTTGACTGACAAAGGTATCAAGTGTTCTGTCAAAGTAGCAGTGGTTCACTGAACTATGTTGCACGAGATGCACGTCTTGCAAGGGCTAAACTAGATTCCAGGGGCTGGCAAACAGCCGGTACCGAATGCACTGGAATTTTTGTTTTATGGATGTACAAACTAGAAAGAAGCCCACAACAAAGAAGATTTACTTCTCGTAAGCACCTGCCAGTAGTTTGTTTTGTGCCCTAATTTTTCAACAGTCCAGACAGTTTTGACAGAACTAAAGGTTTTGGCCGTGCAGTGGATCATTCCGTATGACTTTTCCTATAGTTTTTCGTGTGTGTGTGTGTGTGTGTGTGTGTGTGTGTGTGTGTGTGTGTGTGTGTGTGTGTGTGTGTGTGTGTGTGTGTGTGTGTCGTGTATGTGTGTGTGTGTATGTGTGTGTGTGTGTGTGTGTGTCTGTGTGTGTGTGTTTGTTGTTGTTGTTGTTTTTTTGCTTTTTTGGGGGGGGGGGGGGTAGTTGTTTTTAACACTGACTGTTCAGTTTTTAATACTTATCAGCGGAACCGTTAAAATAATAAATGATAATAATGGACCGCCTAACCTGCTCAGGCCTTAAGCGCTGGCATATGCCTTAACACACACTCCTAGCGTCGCGGCTTTCCGGCACCTTCCTCCAAACTCTGCCATATTTAGTTACGCCACTAAAAGAGTATCTCCGGCCGCGCAGCTGTCCAGCGACGCGGTCACACTCCGAGCATCGCTTTCCGGCACCTTCCTCCAAAGGAAGGACTCTGTCGTAAACCAGTGCTTGGAGTTTGCGACGCGGTTAGCACCCTCCGAAAGGTTAGGGTACTTACTGAATATCATAACTGCAGAAGCAACCTAGTGCCCAAGCACGCACGTAAACATGAGACGCATCCACCCCGGGTAAAAAGAAAAGAAAAAAGAGTTCCGTCTCGATTCAGTCAAACGGCCGGATTCAGTGGCCGCTTTATTTGTGCTGGTGCCGTAAACTTTCTCGGCGGCTATAAATGACACGCCTTGTTTTACTTGAGTTGTTTGTAACAAACTTACTACTGACTCAGTTGAGCACCAACGAAAAACACGGCGTTAGCTGACAGTTTTCTGGAGCCTACGGCGTAGCCGGCTAAATACGGGTTGAAGGAAGGATGTCGTTAACCAGTCGGCTTGGAGTTTGGCTTTAACAGTGTAAATATTTTAAGACACTGCATACAACACACACCGTTTCTCTCTCTGTGTCTCTGGTATCTCAGTCCGGGCAGACTGAGCGGTTATGAGGCTCAGTCAACTGATTTATGTGTGCTTTTGACGCCTGACGGTCCAAACCTTGACGACTAAACACCAAAGCCGCGGTTATTTCAACATAGGCTAATTGCTTATTATCTGCGGCACGAAATTTATCATAGTCTCTGCATAGTGAATATGTCTTTTGACGCTTGGTTCCCGCAGCGGCTTTTCTGGCATCATCAACAACTGACTGACTAAATGAAGTAACTGATGAGCCCATAATCAATTTCATATAGTGGACAAGGACAGCCACCTCAGTCGACTTTCACACAGCTCCTGCCAGTCCTGAGTTCTGACTCGGGCTAGTCAGTACCACTTCGCTTCTCAGTTCTTCAGTCTTTCCTTGGATGCCCACAACTGATCATGTTGATCAGTGATTATTCTGGCACTTTACTAGGCCGTGGTGTTCGCAAGTCGGCACATTTCAGCTCTGGTCACAAGTCCTGAAAATTAAATTGTTGCACTGTCTAAATATATATATATATATAAAACATAAAAAATAATAATAACTAAAGAACTACTAGTTGACTGTCAGTGGCAGGCACGTGACACAAAAGTCAGTGTCAACAGTCGGCGTCGCCTCTACTGCATCAAGTGTGTTCCAGTCCCAAACTCCAAGCACTGGTTTACACTGGAGGAAGGTGCCGGAAAGCGATGCTCGGAGTGTTCCAGTCCCTGAGTGGTGAGGGGTGAAAAGGAACCGCCTCTGTATTGCGTTCTGGTGGTGATGAAGCCTGTTGACAGCCTGGTGAGTGGTTGCGGCGCTGGCGGACTAGTTTGGTCTTGATGAGGGCGCTTGATTTCCTTGGTGATGTCCTCGGATGTTATTCCACATATTAAGGAGGAAGAAAGTACAAGGCTAATTCCTCGCAAGATGGTCAGATGTAACGACGTTACAAATACGAAACTAACATCAAGTTGAGCCTGTAGTTGACCCTATGACCTTTGACCTAGTCAGTTCTCTGCAATCGCAGCTTCGGAAGGGTCATGCTATGGCGACACGTGGTTGTGTCCAGTCAGCGCGAGCATTTCCACGCGCTTTAGGGTCGTCTACTGATAGAGTCAGTTGTACTGTTTACAGTGTTGCGTTTACAAGTCGTCTGCTAACGTTTCGAACTCTGTCACAGTCACATACAGGTGCTCGAAGTATGGCGTCCAGTTCACAGATCTCTGTGACAGGCCAGGAAGTTCGCAACGAATCGTACGGGGTACATTAATTATTATCCATAATAACTCTTTTCAGTGTTGTTTTGTTGGCTTCTGTTTGATTGTTTAGTTGCAATTTTCTGCATTTTTGCACAAATGTGCCTTTACGTCATTGTCATGTTCAGTATTATTTGCTAGTACTGGAAGTTGTGGAATAGGTAGTAGTAGGGATAAAGTCGATGACATTGTCGATCGCCTCACCTGTGGAGATCGCGAAATTACCTATCTCGCTGTTTGCGACTCCTTGTAATTGTAATTATATGTTTTGAAAGAAAACAACCCACGCAACGGTTTAGTCCAAGTCTGTGCCGGACACTTTCGTGACCCCATCAGGAGCCGCAGTCGGCCAGTCCCACCATGCAGAAAGAATCCGGGTATTTTGCAACGTAATTTAACCTCTATATATTATATAGAATATAACACACACACACACACACACACACACACACACACACACACACACACACATATATATATGTGTGTGTGTGTGTGTGTGTGTGTGTGTTTGTCTTGCAAGGGCTAACCTAGATTCACATCAGGGCTCAGACAGTTTTGACAGAACTAATAGTGGCTTCAAAAACGCTTCACTTTCTTCCCAGCAATGGAGTCATGGTGTGGTTTGTGGTTATGAACCTGATACTTGCGCTCCTTTTGCATGCGGGCATCAAACCAAACCCAAACCCAAACTCATGGCCAGCCTCAGACATGCACGCCTGGACAGCACAGACCACACATTCATTACAGCTGCTGTTTGATTCACTAACTGCTGCTCACCTGACCAACTTGAACCACGGACAGACAGCACAGTTGCCTACAGCACACCCAACTGCTCCCTCTTTTTGACCAGGATGTGACAATGACTTCAGTCTCAGAGTGCACAAACTGGAAAACAGGTGCTCATCTCTTCAAGCAGCAAATGACCAACTCCAGCAAGATGTAAGGTACCTGTCTTTAAAGTGAACTGTTTGATGCTCAGTGTGCAAACTTGTATGAATGAAAAGATCATTACTGACAAAGAAATGGACAAGTTGGAGTCATTGTCCTGCAGGAGCAACATTCATCTTTTCAACTTTTATGAAGGCCCTAACGAAGAGAACACAGCTTGTGTCAGAAAGGTGGTTAAACTCCTGAACTGCTTTTATTTGAGCAGCAAAACCTGGACTGCAGATGATGTTGAGCATGCACACCACACAGGGCCCAAGACTGACAACTACAAAAGTCCCCACCCCAATGTAGCACGACTGCGCAGATGGCAGGACAAGCTCACCATACTGCAACAGAGAGAGATGCTAGAAAGGAGCTGGCAGACACCCTCATCATTCATGTGGCTTCCAACCTGACCTGGGCACAAAGTTCTGTGCTTCGAGAGGGAGAGGAGTGCAGGCAGGCAAGCCTTCTTCAGAAATGGATGGCTTCGCTACAACAACAGACACTCTCCCAACAATTGGCAAACACAGACCCAACAGCCCTAGCACCGAGGGCACAGAGAGAACCACCACTCAGCACACTGCTCACCACCTATGATACAAGTGCATTCCTACCTCTCCTGAGGTGGCGGGCACCAGCAGCCATCCTCCAACAACAAAAGGAACAACAACCACAATTCACTGCTGATGTCAGCACCATTCCACTCTGCATTCCTGTCCTCCAAGCCTCCTCATCAAGCTGGTCCATCCTCCCACCCCTCTGGCTGCATCAGACAGCCTGAGGCAGCCCCTCACCACCTTGAAACAGACTCCCTCACTCAGACAGAGACCATCACCTGTCAGACGGGAACCGCCCCTCATTATCCCGAGAGTGACCCTCGCCTTCCTGAGACTGTCAGCCCACCTCTCATCAGACAGGGTCCACCTCTCATCAGCTTGAATTTGTTTCTTGTCAGTCAGAGACTGTTTCACTGACAGAGACCACCTCCCCCCCCACACCCCCCGACAGTCCAAGTGAAAATACAAAAGTATATATGGGACGTGAATAAAGCCCAAGATTATTATGACATTTTTTACAGAAGAAGTATTTGCACTTTTTACACAGACCACTGAACTTAACAATGTTGAAGCTGCTGTCAGAGTGTTTAACAGTGCTGTCAAACTTGCAGGAGACTGTACGAAAAGGATTGTTACAAGCAGTAATGTAACTTGCAAGTCAAAAATCTTGGTTTGGCCTTGAATGCACCAAAAAATGTTATCTGTAAAGCGTTAAGAAAATTAAATACAGGGAAAAGTGATCCCAATAGCAATGAACTCGGACTTAATTACTCTGAAGTAAGAAGAGAATACAAAAACTTTTGAAACAGAAAAAAAAAGGTTGTCCATAAAGAAAACATTATTAAAACACTTGAAGAAAGCATGAAGGATGCTAGAAAGTTCTGGAGTACAATCAAATTGATAATGAAGAAAGAACAGCACCTCAGTTCAGTCACATCTCAAGAATGGATTGATCATTTCAGTAAAGTTTTAGACTGGATCTCTCTCTGTAACTGTAAGTGATAATGAAGTTGACAATAATGGTTTAGCAAGCTCTTCTGGACCTGTGGAATCTGTTGACACACTGGATGGCATCATTACCATCGCAGAGGTACAGAACACAATTAAAGGACAACAAGGCTGCTGGCCCATATGGACTAAATAGCAATTTAAAAAAAAAATATATATATTCAGCCCCTTGTGTTTTACATTTCTTTGACTGAATACCTCAACAAGTTATTTAATACAGGGACATTTCCTTCTGAATGGTCTGAATCAATTATCCTTCCAATATACAAAAAAGGTGACGTCAATTTTCCCAATAACTATAAGGAATATCATTGATAAATGTGAGTGGTAAATTATATAGTTATATTTTTAAATAAGCATCTCACTCAATGGATTGAAAATAACAAACTGCTAAGTAAAGCACAAGCTGGTCAGACAAGGCTATAGTACAACCATGTGTTCATGCTCTTGGCTTTGGTACAGACAGAACTCCTTAACCATAGGAAATTATATGTTTGTTTTATTGGTTTTAAGAAAGCATTTGACTTAACTGATGTGAATTCTCTATGGTTAATTCTTAAAGGACAAGTCCAAGGTTTGGGGTGATTTTTGACATGATTTCCGTTAAAGTTTGCTGAGAACAATGATGTAGGTGAAATTGTGATCGGAGGGTTATAAATGCATGAAAACAGGCATTTTCTGTCGTACCGAAAGCATCGCCATGATGCTGAAAATCAAGTGCACCTATGCATACTACGTCACTCTGGGGACTCGCTGCAACATGGCTAGTAGCTACAGGGTTACTGACTTGGAAAAAATTCCAGTTCGAATCTCCAAGGATGAAATTCCGATGCTATTGTCAGTAGCTGGGCCTTTGTTTATTTCCTCCTTGTTATTTCCTCTTTTTCGAGCCTTGTTAGGTGCGTGGCATTTCAGTCTTTGTGTTTACTCTAGCTTTCACAACAGGCTAGTCCTCATCAGGGAGCCTGCCTTTTATTGGGTGTTTTATTTTATTTTCACAATTTATCCTTGTTTGTTTCATGATATGTAAAAATGAAAAAGTTTTGTTTGTTCTAGTTCAGTAGACTAGCAATTTCGTGGCCTGCCTAAGTTAGGGTTTAGGGTTGGGCTAGTTACCGTTTTTTGCCATTCACTGTTTTTTCTCTTGGCTTGCCCTTTTGTTTCTCCAGTTATATCATTCATTTATGATGTACGACACTACGAGTGAGGGGGGTAGTCTCGATGTTTAACGAGACCTCTCATTCTTTCTTTGTGTGGGGTAGTTCATGAGTGTCTGTTGCCCTGCTGTGTTGTTGTCACTGCTAAGTGGGTTGTATCATGTACATGGATTACGTGTATCCAGCCTTAGTCCTGTTGCTCGCTGACATTACTTGCCTCCTCTTTCTTTTCAGAAACTGTTGTTGTTTTCTCTCTTTCCCCCTTCTTTTTCACCATGCATTCTTTCTTTTTTATCTTCAGTTTATTGGCCATTTCGTACCCACTTGTTAGCTTGCGTGATTAGAGCAGCCATTTTGTATTTCTCTTGTCGTCTGCATTTGTTTACATCCCGATGCTTTGTCATCGGTAGTCCTGATAAGCATTTTAGTTTATCAGTCTGCAGCCTTTGTTTTCCTAGATGGAAGCCGGGTTACTGAGGGGTTAGTTTAGAGTTAGTTATGGTTAGTTTGGCTTTCCATTTGTTTGTTGTTGGCACAGTTTTTGCTCTGTGTTCTTATGACTGTAGTCGTCCACTCCTTTGTTGCAGACAGTAGTCTGTTAGACTATTATGATTTGGTGGTGTGTATTTGTGTGTGTGTTGTTTGTTTATTCCACCTTATGCTTGCAGGTAGGCAACCATTTAGGGTTTTGATGTGGTTTCAGCTGTTTTGTTTCTTTCATTTGGTGTCACCTGTTTACTAGCCTGATTAGGGCAGCCATTTTTCATTTGCCACCAGCATTTGTGGTTAGGTCTTTCTTTCTTTGCCACAGGCATTTGTGGTCTGTTGTTTCTTTCTTTGCCACAGGCATTTGTGTACAGTCTCCTTCTTTTACAGCCTTTTCTGTTGTAAGCATTCGTGTTAGACTTTTTGTATTTGCCTTGTTAGCGCTTATTTCAGGGTATTAGTGTATCTCTCAGTTTTTGGTATCATGCTGTGTGCTTGCTGCTTGTCAGCTTCATCCTTGGAGATTCAAATTGGATTTTTTCCCAAGTCGGTTACCCTGTGGACAGCCCTACAAATTCTGCTTTGAAGCAAAACCCCATTTGGTATTCTGCCATAAAGTTTACGAAATCACACTCAGCAAAGTGCTCACTACAGAAATGGGCGTGACCGAGGCACAGCATCAAAGTCAGCTTGTTTGAATTGTACAAATTTGACCCATTTTCACCTCACAATGGGTCAGTTCCACTGGAACTCGTGCACAGTTATGCTTTGGGTTGCTTGTGTGTTGTTACAGTTTGCTGCAACACAGTAGGCCGGCATGGTTAGAGCTTTTTGTCAACCACACGCATACACATTCAATGAACAATCTAAGATTGCAACCACACTGACTCCTCAGACTGACGTCACTTCGAGAAAGTCACGTGACTGATGGAGAACCCAAGACAGCAGTGTCAGCCAGCCTACAGAAAAGGGACACATCAGAAAGATTACACCTTGTTGTTAACTTTGAAAAATCCAAAGTGGTTATCTTCAGAAATGGCACATACATAGCTGCTAGAGAAAAAAGGTTTTACAACACTATGAAACTGAAAATTGTTAACCACTACAAATACTTAGCTGTAATATTTTCCACTGGCATAACATTTTCATCATATACACTTAAAGGAAAAGTCCAAGGTTTTTAAGTGTGCAAAATGACCATCAAAATGATTCACAAAAGAGTCACTAGTTTGAGATTTAATGAAATAAAAAATGTTTATGTTGGTTTTTAATCAATTTAATCTTCTGTAGGCTGGCTGAGACTGCTGTCTCGGGTTCTCCATCAGTCACGTGACTTTCTCAGAAGTGACGTCAGCCTGGGGAGTCAGTGCGGTTGCAATCTTACATTGTTCATTGAATGTGTATGCATGTAGTCGACAAAAAGCTCTAACCATGCTGTGTTGCAGAATCTGTAACAACTCCCAAGCAACCCAAAGCATAGCTATGCACGAGTTCCCGTGGGATCGACCCATTGTGAGGTGAAAATGGGTCCAATTTGTACAATTCAAACAAGCTGACTTTGATGCTGCGCTTCAGTCACGCCCATTTGCGATTTCGTAAACTTTATGGCGGAATACCAAATGGGGTTTGCTTCAAAGTAGAATGTATAGGGCTGTCCACAGGGTAACCGACTTGGAAAAAATTCCAGTTCGAACCTCCAAGGATGAAGCTGACGAGCAGCAAGCGCACAGCATGATACCAAAAACTGAGAGATACACTGATAACCTAAAACAAGTGCTAACAAGGCAAAGACGAAAAGTCTAACATGAATGCCTACAGCAGAAAAGGCCATGAAAGGAAGCGACTGTACACAAATGCCTGTGGCAAAGAAAGAAAGAACAGACCACAAATGCCTGTGGCAAAGAAAGAAAGAACAGACCACAAATGCCTGTGGCAAAGAAAGAAAGAACAGACCACAAATGCCTGTGGCAAAGAAAGAAAGACCTAACCACAAATGCTGGTGGCAAACGAAAAATGGCTGCTCTAATCAGGCAAGCAAATGGCTGCAGACTGATGAAGCAAAATGCTAATCAAAACCATCGATGACAAAATATCGATGACAAAGCATTGGGATGTAAACAAATGCAGATGACAAGAGAAATACAAAATGGCTGCCCTAATCAGGCAAGCTAACAAGCAGGTACAAAATGGCCAATAAACCGAAGATAATAAAAGAATGCATGGTGAAAAAGAAGGGGAAGAGAGAGAGAAAACAATACTTTCTGAAAAGAAAGAGGAGGCAACAGGACAAAGGCTGGATACACGTAATCCATGTACAACCCACTTAGCAGTGACAACAACACAGCAGGGCAACAGACGCTCACGAACTACCTCACACAAAGAAAGAATGAGAGGTCTCATTAAACATCGAGACTACCCCCCTCACTCGTACATCATAAATGAACGATACAACTGGAGAAACAAAAGGGCAAGCCAAGAGCAAAAACAGTGAATGGCAAGAACCGGTAACTAGCCTAACCCCAAACCCTAACCCATGGAGGCCATGAAATCGCTAGTCAATTGAACTAGAACGAACAAAACTTTTTCATTTTTACATATAATGAAACAAACAAGGATAAATTGTGAAAATAAAATAAAACACCCAATAAAAGGCAGGCTCCCTGATAAGGTCTAGCCGTTATGAAACTGAGCTAGAGTAAACAGAACGAAAAAGACTGAAATGCCACGCACCTAAAAAGGTTGGAGAAAGATGAAATAACAAGGAGGAAATAAACAA
This sequence comes from Alviniconcha strummeri, assembly GCA_963584105.1. Lineage (NCBI taxonomy): Eukaryota > Metazoa > Mollusca > Gastropoda > Provannidae > Alviniconcha > Alviniconcha strummeri. The sequence goes on from OY757551.1 coordinate 14,451,879, forward strand.
AGGCCCAACAATGGCGTTGGAGCTTCATCCTTGGAGATTCGAACTGGATTTTTTTCCAGGTTCAAGGTTTTATTGAGCTTTTTGCCCCAAGTCGGTTACCTTGTGGATACTAGCCATTTTGCAGCAACTCCCCAGAGTGACGTCGTGTGCATATGTGCACATGATTTTCAGTGTCATAGCGACGCTTTCGGTATGACAGAAAATGCCTGTTTTCGTGCATTTATAACCCTCATATCACAATTTTGCCTGCATCATTGTTCTCAGTGAACTTTAACGGATATCGTGTCAAAAATCACCCCAAACCTTGGATTTGTCCTTTAAAGATATGTCTGACAGAGCCAGGAAAGGTGTACTGGGTATTCTTAGGCTTCTGTGGAGGCTGGGAGAGCAGTGCCCTAAACACTGTATCAATACAGCTTTAGATTCGTTTGGGAATGAAAAGGTTTTTGTGTGAGTTCAGACAGCGATTAATTAACTGCTGTCATAATTAACTGCTGTTTTCAAGATTGGTACTGTGCCACGGCTTTAAAGGATTGGTATGCATTCTATTCCTCATTTTTTTAAATCCATTCTCTTGCAGATTACTTGTTTACTATTAAAAAAGCAGTTTTGAAGAATCATTTGGTCAGATTCGGACAACGTGTATCTCCTTTAAAAAGACATCATCTGTGATATTCAGATTCAGAAAGAACACCAGATATTTTTACTTGCCCATTTTGCGACACCAGTGAATCAGAAATTCATTTTCTGTTAGTATGCCCAAAATACAAAATGAGAAACAGTACAAGAAACTTATTTGCCCGCTAAGTTTTATAACCGCCCATCTGAGTGTAAGGTGGCAGTCCCGTTAGCAGATACAAGACTAGCTTTTCGAATTGCAAATCTGTAAAACTTAAGCATTTTCTAAACTTTTATGCCAGAATATTTTTTTCCAAGCACACATTCAGTCAGGTATAGATTATGCTTCAACTCTTTGGGACTCATCAAGTGACTCCTTGAAGTCACTACACAGGCGAGCAATCACAATTGTTTTTCTAAAACAAACTAGCCTTACAGATAAAAGACTACAAAATGGCTCAAATTCTCCTGCTATCTTCTAGATTAGAGTAACAAAGCGTGTTTTGTGCACAAAATTGTATCAGGTAGGATACCAATTTATCTGTCAACAAAATTATTGATTTGTTGAACCTGATTACATGACACACAGAACTTTACCAAATGAATATTTTGCAGACAGCATCAGATAATGGATGTCTGCTTTAAAGATTGAGACTAATATTTCTGACTAATCTAATATAGTAATAATATAATCTTATGCCTAATCCTGACTTTGTTGGATCCAGTTTGAGTGTGGATTTTTTCTTACCCAAGAAGCAGTGTGATCAGGTTTTAAATCATGTTTTTGCAACAACAAAAATTCAAATTCAAGCTGTTTTTTGTTTGTAGTACTAGTAGTAATGAATGTGTTTGTTTAGTTTTTTTAATTTTTTTTTTTTTTTTTTTTTAATATAATGATGTACTCTGCTAGTATTGGACTCTGGAGGTACTTGATCAAGGTATGAACAAGTCAGAACACAAGACAATTGTAGCAGAATTATAAAATTAATCAGTAACATATCAGAATGAAATGTAACATGTTAACTAATAGAGCCTATACTAGTAAAAAAAAAAAAAAAAGGAGTATAAATATGACAAAAGGCTGGGATCTGAAATTGGACACATGTGCCCTGAAAGCAAACAGAAGTTGTTTTTGACCTTATAAGGCTTATTATTGGAAGGTGGTATGCTTGTATTATTTTGAAAGCAAGGGAATGTGGGTAACACTTTTTCAGTAGTATTAATAATGTTTTTGTTAAATATTGCTTGTCAAGTGCCTTGAGCCAGAGGCAGGTATGAAATGTGCTATGAAAATGTATACTATTAACTATAATTTGCATAAACTATTATTTGTTAATGACATTTTTGCATGCTTGTATTACAGTATGATTAGTCTAGCATACCTATTGCCTGTCATTATTTTGTTTTGTCAGGAAGCAGTCATGGCCTTGAACTCTTTGCAGTCAAATGCAGAGACTATACAAAAATCACTGAAGTATCGTAATGAGGCCAGGAAACACAATGTTCCCAACATGGTCAACTACCTGCACCGAGTTGGCCTGACAGTGAGTATGTTACTACAATATAGTAATGGTATGTTTAATTTTTGCTACTTACTGCTGTTTGTTGCTTTCTCGATAAACTGATGCAGTGAGGATTTTGCTTTGTGGCCAGTACCATGCATTACCAAATACCTTGCAACAAATATTTAGTTGATAGAAACTGCCTTCTTTGCATAATAAAGTGTGATGCTGAAGCAATTGTTTTGATCAGAGGGGGGGTGGGGTATCAAACTGAGACCAGAGGCCAGCTAACACTCATGGTGGCTCCATACACAGAAGTTTGAAGCTTTCCAAAAGTTGCAGCTCTTTGCAATTTTTTGAAGAAAAAAAAAGAATGATAAAAAGAATACTTTATCAAGCATAGAAATGTGTGTGGAGGGGTGGTGGTGGTGGTGGTGGGGGGAGGGGGGTATATGGCATTATGGGTGTTCTCATAGGTTTACCAAGTATGTGTGTGTGTGTCACTGTGTGTAACTGTCTTTTGTGTGAGCACAGCTTTTTTGTGCACTTCTTTCAGACAACATCAAAAACTGAATCAGTATGGTAACATGCGAGCAATTAAGTATAAATAAAACCCATTGAAGGTTCATCATTTCTAAAGGGAGAGAGAAACATTGGTAGCATTTGGTTCTCAGCAGAGGGGACCTCAGTTTTTGTGTTCATGGTATCCCACTGTAGGGGAAGTGGAGAGAGAATTAAGAAAAATGAAGTTGAGTAGAACTTAGGACAGTAGAATTCACAGCAGTAGGCTAGGCATACAAAGCTATCAAAAAGATAACAACAAAAGAAATCAATAGCACTTGAGAAGATGTCACAGGCATAACAAGAGACACAACAGAGACCTGAATCACCTACCTGAATTTCAGCAATCCATTTGACTAGCAAATAGCACACACTGAGTTCACAACATATGGCAACAGGTAACCCACAGGTCACATGTAAAACCAGGCTTCACCAACCCCAATTGCTTTAACTTCACAACATGACTTCAAAGTGAAACAAGTTTTTCACATGGATGCCAAACAAAGTTATTGAACAGTTCCACCAACTCATGACTGTCTAGCTTATTAATATACAGTTTTTATAAGTTACAGTACAACTGCATACATTTTCCATAATGACCCACTTTGTCACAAAGTATGAAAGAACATTGGTTTCTTACCAGTGTGCATTTCTCCTTTTGGTACTCTAGCAAGCATCCTTGTATATCTGGAGTGTGAGAGAAAGAATGAAAGTTATGTTTTCCCCATTTTGAATATGAAAACTGGCTGCATGAACATGCTTTTGATAGGAACTCTGAACCAGAGACAAAGCACTGTGCATATTTCATATTAATTAAAAAAATACAATTGCTGTGTTTCAGTTGGATGATGTGAACAAGCTGTCTGTGATCCATGTGACAGGAACAAAAGGGAAAGGATCTACATGTGCTTTTGCTGAAAGTATTTTACGCCAGTATGGATATAAGACAGGCATTTTTAGGCAAGAAATTTACTTCAGTTGATGTTAATAAAGATGTTTGATGTGTGTGTGTGTATGTGCTTGACTGGATGACCAGGTTTAGTGTAAACTGCTCTTTTACGGTTAATATTTAGGTTTAATAATAATATTCAGTAATTGATTGTAGGGGCATTATGTTTAGGTCTGAAAGACCTTAAACAGAGTTTGATTGGCTGAAGAAGAAAAAAGAAAAAGAGAGAAGAAAGGCCAACTCCCTCCTGGAGTGGCAGTGCTAAACAGAGAGCAGAGGGATTATCGAAATCTGAAATTGTTGAGGACTATTATTATGTTAGCTGACTAACTAGCTGACAAATGTTTTGCTACCCAGTAGCTCATCAGTGTCCACTGGCACATAACAATGATACAATCCAAATGAAGGAAAATATCCTCAGATGTTGACTGACATATTACTTTTATTAGGTACATAATTACAACAGTGAAAATTCACTCAGCTTTAATTCAGGATGTTTAGCTTGTGTACACATGCACTGAGACTGGGTTCAGTTTAGCAGACTGTACAGATCAGTTTAGCAGACTGTACAGATGCTGAGCATTAAAACAGTTATGTGTGCAGTTTATTACATTATTGAAATGAGACAAAATATGGTTTTCATCTTTGTTTTTGTGTGTTTTTATTCCACTTAGAAACAGTTTTGCAGATTATAATACTATGCACACAAACATTGCAATGAATACTGTCATCTGTTTAATACAGTATGTACTGTACTAGTCTTAAACTATATCCCTACCTCTCTGTCTCCCCCTCCCTCCCTCCTCTCCCTCTCTGTCTGTCTGTCTGTCTGTCTCTCTTCCCTGTATTTCTGTCCAACACACATGTAGCCTGTTCTGAAATTAGAGAAACCATGGTGTGTTTGCACAGACAGATTTGTGTGTGTAATTATGCAACAGATTGACATCATATTGGACATCATTCTAAGATAATGGTGTAGTCTGCTGTTCTCTCTCCTTCCCTTCCCCTCTAATTTCACAATCTGAATTCAGTCTCTTTCTTTATAACCCCTGAAGGGAAAAAGTTGGGGTGGTGGTATACTGGCATCAGCATGTCCATTGGTCTGTCCACATGTCCAGATTTGTCCAAAGCAATGTCTTCTGAAACTAAACTTGGTATGGTGTAACTGTTGCATCATTGTGGAGTGGAGTGTCATGCAAAAACAACAACAGGTAAGCGAAATCAACATAAGTGAAAATGTCCAGTTGTGATGGTGAATGTTCAGAATTTCAATTAATGTTTGTCTGGATACCATCCAAATCTTTTAAAACCAAACTTGGTATGGTGATAAATCATCAAAAGCCAGAGTGTGATGCTTAAAAATTATGTTGCTATCTTCATGGTCATGGTCAGAGTGAAAATATGACTGCAGTATTGTCTACCTTTTATAGCCAAACCTGGTATGGAGATACATTATTAAAAGCCAGAGTGTGATGCTGAAAAATTATGTTGCTATCTTCATGGTCATGGTCACAGTGAAGGCTTGTGTAATCAAAATATGACTATTTATACAATATTGTCTGAATTAATGTTTTTTGTTAATAAATTTAGTATGAATGATGATGGCGCATCATAGGCAATATTTGTCTGGATATCTTCTGAACTAAGAATAAAGAGGATATTTTGGGGGCCTCATCTCAGATGAACTTAAAAAGGAAATTGGGTAACATGTTAAGTGAAGGAAATGAGGGCTTCTATAATTAAAATATGACTGTTTCTGCAATATCTTCTGAACTAACGGTTCTTTTCTAAATAAATGTAGTTTGATGGTAGGTCATTTTAAGCAAAAGTGTCCAGTGAAGATACTGATATATTTTAAGGTCATTCTTTGTTAATACTAGTAATAATAGTACACTCTCCACTGTTGGTTCCTGTGCCTTTTCTGTTTTCAGTCCATCAACATGGAATGACCTTCCCCTTCCTCTTTGACAGAAACCCTCTTTGGACTCACTCAGATCTAATCTATAAACATTTCCCAAAATTTTAGACCTGCCATGTTTTCTGTTACGTGCTGATGTCTTTATCCATTCCAAGTTTCCCGGGTGTTTGCTGCCTGTTTTAAGCTGTGTATATTTAGCTTTGTATTGTCAGTATGTTTGTATGTGTGGGTGCCTCTGTGTGTGCATGTGGATGTGCTTAGAATAGTCTCTAGGGACAAGATTTTACGCTTTTAAAATACTTTAATTATTATTTATTATTATTATTGTAGAGAATGTTTCTGGTGATGTGCACAAGGTGCTTAAGGAGGATCAAGGGGGTGGGGGGTAACATACACAATAAAAGATGTACACACCTAGATGCGTGCAAGGTGCTTAAGGAGGATTAAGGGGGAGGGGTAACATACTAAGTAAAGGATATACGCACCTATACAACTACTCTATCAATCATACTATACAAACACTGTAAAACATTCAACAGCAAATCCACCACTCCATGAGCAACTTGGGAGTGGGGAGGATTATACACCCTCAGTCCAAACCACTCTTCCCTGCACACACTTCTACACTCAAACATGCACACACCACATACTGATGGACTGAGATTTAGACTCGGCTAGGCCCATTGCACCTCTAAACTGGCAGAGAAGAGGTGGGTCTTTCATTGAGATTTAAAATGAGATGGGGTTTGAGCATGATGAGCTGAAAATGGGAGCCTATTCCAGATGACAGGACCAATATAAAAGAACTTGTGTCTGATAGAATGTAAAACATACATGAATAAGTATAATATGAGCTGAGAGACCTGGAAGGACTGTACAGCTAAAGAAGATCAGCAAGATATGGAGGAGCAGAACACAGCCATTGTAACTACTTAGCTATCTTGTACTGGATTCTGTGAGATACAGGAAACCAGTGCAGGTTGGCTAAAAGATGGCTTATAATTAAAGGTTATATGTTGTTCACATGGATCTTCTGCAAACAAGACGGACTGCAGCTTTCACAACCCTTTGAAGTTTGTCTAGATTTCTTTGAGGAATACCAGTAAACAAAGAGATGCAATAGTCTAAACAAGAGAGATTAGGGTCTTAGTGGCTTCAGTGGTTATATACTTCCTTATAAATCCAGTTCTTCTAATTTAAAGATGTGCAGTTTAGCAGACCTTGCTCATCTGTTCTCTCAGAGGTAGGCTCTTGTCAAAGATGACACCTAGATAATAAGCAGAATCAGCAAAGTCAACACAGGTCTGACCAGTTTGTAATGAAGCAGGAAGATCTGCAGACTGTTAAGGACCTAAGAGGAGGGCTTCTGTTTTGTTTTCATTAAACTGAAGCTCATTGACTAGTGTCCAGTCTTTCACAGCATTACTTTGTGGCAATGACCAGAGAATTGATATCATAAAGATTGATAGATATGTACAGTGCTGTCATCTGCAAACCTGCAGACCAGAATGATAATCTGTTATGTCATTAAAAAAATCTGAAACAAGAATGACTACTAGCATTCTAAAACAAGATCCAAACACATAAAGGTTCAAAAGAATGCTATTAGGACAAAACACAACATGCAAATTTGGGGTAATCTCCATTATCAAGCTACAAAACAAAATTTAAACGTAAGTAAAATGAGATGGAGAGCTAAGCTACTGGTCTGTTTTTGGTTCAGCTATGTTGTTTTTCTGTCAACTTGGACAGGAAAACAACATAGCTCAACCAAAAACAGGTAAGTGGCTTAGCTCTCTGTCTCATTTTTCATTGTTTTTCACCATTTAAGTGTTGTTTTGTATCTTGATAAAGGTCACTGTGAAGGCTCATACAATTAAAGTATGAGTGTTTCAGAGCTGCCGATTCTTTTGCAAGCAAACTTAGTTTGATGGTGGGAGTTTTCTGTGAAAAGATTGAATTTTGTGTTAGGGTCACAGTGGTGGTTCAAAACTTGAAGCTTTTTGAAGACATAAAATAAGTGGTGGTTCAAAACTTGAAGCCAGTGCAGATTGGCTAAAATGCAGAATTCTTTAAAAAAAAAACATGTTTCAAGTGATGAAGTGTATGTGTGTGTGCGCACACGTGGATGCACGCATGTTCTGAACCTTACTCGTGTGTTTGCGGGTGTATGTCAGCGGAAGAAGCCAGGGCAGGTGAGTGGGGAGAGAATGTGAGGGTGAGATTTTTACGTGTTTATTTTATATTGTTATTTTAAATGTACCATCTTGAGCCCATGTGTTAAAGGAAAAATTTCATTTTTATGCTTTGTATATTGATGAATAATAAAGATTGCTTTGATTTGATTGCTTATATGTTGTACCAATAACCAGGGCATGATGAGCAAATAAAGTTTAAAAAATCCCAATTTGCTAAAGAGTCCATTAGTCTGGCTCTCCTTGCACATGCACAAGTCATCAATAGCCTCAGAAACTGCTGTTGGCTTGTGTATGCTTTTAGATTAGGAAAGTTGCTAGTTTTACCAAAAAATGCAACACACATGACGTCCAAAGTTTGAAAATGGTTGGGCACCATGTGACAACAGCCTTGGCTGTTTACGTTCAAAGTTTGTTGCAACTGTAGCAGATTGTTTGTGACCCATTCCCAGTCGAGATTGTTGTGTGTCCTCTTTGCCATCTATGTTGATTATGCTGTGTCTTGATGATGAATCCATGTTGTCTTGAATAATTTGTGGTCTTCAGTGGTACATGGGATGGTGTTGGTCCGTACAAATGTTGTTTTTTCCTCAACAGCAGCCTCTGTCAGCAACGGCAGCACCAGAGCTGCCATTTTTATACGACATTAAGGCTGTTCAAACAACAACAACAACAAAAAAGAATATATAGCTTTATACATGTTTAGGCCAGTTGGATGGCCCTATTTGCACTTCACACATGTAGATTTGGTGTCATCATCATTTAGAAGATAACATGATTAGGAGGGCTATTTGTTCTTCATACATAATGTATGTGCTTCGGGCTCATGTTAGGTGTAAACACCTTATAAATACTCTTTTTACATTACATATGTGCAGAGAAGGTGGGATATAACTGACAATAATAGTGACTTACAGTATATAGGCACTTAACTGGGGGGGGAGGGGGGGGTATTTTGCTGCCTAAGGTGACACACCCGCTTTATATGAGGTAAAGTAACCTCATCAGTCATGAGCATATTGATTAAAACCTAAGTGTATGTTGTTTGCTGTTGAAACCAATTTTGGAGTCCATGTGTACCTGTATTATTGTGGAGACTTAAATAATAACCATATCATTCTTTTTACAGTTCTCCGCATCTTATTGAGGCTCGTGAAAGAATTCGCATAAATGGCCGTCCCATTGATCGTGACCTGTTCAGCACCTCTTTCTGGGATGTCTATGACAAACTGCAAGCAACAAAGGTATTACAAATAATGTGGTAAACAAATTGAGCACAGCACACTCCAGCTTGCTCTTGGGTCTGTTGTTAAGAGTTTCAAGTTGAAACTAGCAACATGAAACTAGAAACCAAAACCTACCAGCTTCGTCTGATTCCTTCCCCTCTTCTTCTGGAATGTCTGGACATTCTCCTTACTTCTTTCACTGCTCTTGTCAACTCTTTCCTGTCCTTTTGGCATCACATCACACGTTTTTTCAAACTGCACTTGTTATGCCTATTCTCTGAAAACACTGACAGTGGAAATATACCTTACCTCTGATCTTTCCTTTTTTGTCTCCAATGTAAATGATAATGATAAAATAATGAAATATTTGTAAAGAGTGAATCCCAAAATAGAAATAGAGCTTGGCATGTGGTAAGTGCCAGCACTGTACAGAATTCAGTACACCCACATTAAGACACCACAAGCAGAAAATGACAATAGCCATGACTACAAGCAATTCAAATCACAAGAAGCTGACCAGCAAGACCTACATTACACACACATACACATGCACGCACACATGGACACAAACATACACACCACATCAGTCAACTGAAATAATTTAAGAACAAGTTGTGGGGGAGGGGGGTTGCTAGCCATAGTAAGTTTTAACCCTGAGAGACCCAAGCACCCTTCCAGAAGAGAGAACTTAGATTCAGTGTGGAAGCATAATATCCAACCTGTAGGACTAAGAAATGTACCAACATTATGAACATGATGAAACTTTATTAATGAGCCAGTGAGTCTGAATGTACATGTAGAGTCTTTTAATGTTAGTGGATAACGTATATTTATATTGTTAACAAAGAAGTTTGGAGGTATGGTGTGGTATACATGTCATCATAAGTGCAATTTTAAATATCATTGCACACGTGCATGGGTCATTCTCCTGAAAACTGGACCAAAGAAGGTGCTGCTTTCCCAATTAAATAAACTAAAACATGAAACTTTTAACTACCACTATATTTCTGATCTGATGTATTTGGAGAAATAAGGGGGATGGCACAGTGTGTGAATGCATCATTATTTATTGTGCTGTGAGTCTTTTTTTGTAAAAATCATGACATTTTCATGGCCATCATTTGTGACTGCCATGGCTACAGGAAAGTTAGCTGATCACAGATATTTCCTTGAAATCGTTCATGATTGAATAAAAACAGATTTGATGAGAAACAATGTGAGTGATTCTTACATACAAATGATATTTCCTGTGTGTTGCTTCCTACTAACAGCTCCAAAGAAAGAAAAGATAATCAGTGTCTCGTACATTACCGATGGTGTCTTGTGAGTGTGTATCACAATATCGTGACTTGTTCACAACAGAAACTAAAGAACTTTTGTTTTTTCATCTGCTTGATAGATAACCACATTCCACCTTGTTTTTAATGCTTGTTTGATGACATGAGAGAGGATACGAAATAAATTACAGTCATTTCTTCAGAGTTGGTTAACATGGTGTCTTAAATGGTGGAACGTGCGAGCACACAAAAGAACTTTCTGATAGTACCATTGACTTTCAACCTACCCTAATGTACAAGTCCACATCAGCTGACTTGTGGCAGCAATGTCTGACCTCTTTTTGCACTGTGTGTGGTGTATTACTTGACTACAGAAGGCACTGTGGTGTCTTCAGGGGTGAGAGATGTAACGCGCATGACAAATATTTGTTCCCAGTCAGCTGAGTATTTGTATGCAACCTTTTGTAGTCCAACTTCGTATTGTGGTGCACCACCATGAGCCGGAATGTCATGCGAAAAAATGGGTTTTTATCTTCAAGGTCACGGTCACAATGTGGGCTTATATAATCAAAATATGATGGTTTCTGCTATATCTTTTATTAGTTCTAAACCAGTGAGTCTTTTGCAACCAAACTCAATTTGATGGTAGATCATCATAAGCAAAGAAGTGTCCAGTGAAAATACTGGATTCCTGTATTCAAGGTCAATGTCACAGCCAAGGTTAAAAGTTTCAGTTAATGTTAGTTTGGATGATATTTTACGAATCACTGAACCATTTGTAACCAAACCCAGTATGGTGATACATCATTATAAGCCAGAGTGTCATGTGCAAAAACTGGGTTGCTATGTTCAAGGTCAAGGTCACAGTAACTGAGTTTGGGTTCATACAATGAAATCATGACTATCTCTATTATTATGTTCTGAACTGCTGAGTTTTTGGTGACCAGCTTAATTTGACAGTGCATGTTCATAAGTTGGAGTGTCTTGTGAAAAGGCTGCTTTGCTGTATTCAAGGTCAAGGTCAAGAGTGGCAGCAATATAGTCCACAGTCACCCAAGCCATATTCTCTGCCTCACGCCCTGTGTAAAAGCAAGAAAATCTTTTCACGGTGTCTTACCCTGTCTTGAATGATATACCATCAAGCTAATTCGGATTGCAAAAATGTCAGTATTTCTGAAGATCTAGTAGAAACGATTATGGCTTTGACTTTGAACATAGCAAAATGATATTTCTGAATGATACTCTGGCTGAAGATGATGCATCACCATACTAAGTTTGACCAATCAGAGATATTGTCTGGGCAAACATTCACTGAAGTCAGAACTTTCACTATGACCTTGACCTTGAACACAGCAAAGCAACCTTTCCACAAGCTTATGAAAATGAACTGTCAAACTAAGCTGGTAGCCAAACAATCAGCAGTTGAGAACATATAATAGAAATAGTCATGATTTCATTGTATGAACCTAAACTCAGTTACTGTGACCTTGACCATGAACATAGCAACCCAGTTTTTGCACATGATACTCTGGCTTATAATGATGTATCACCATACTGGGTTTGGTTAGAAAAGGTTCAGTGGTTCATAAGATATTGTCCAAACTAACATTAAATGAAACGTTTAACCTTGGCTGTGACTGTGACTGTGATTGTTGAAATACAGCAATCCAATATTTTCACTGGACACTTCTTTGCTCATGATGATCTACCATCAAATTGAGTTTGGTTGCAAAAGACTCATTGGTTTATAACTAATAAAAGATATAGTAGAAACAGTCATATTTTGATTATATAAGCCAACACTATGACCTTGACCTTGAAGATATAATCCCTTTGCAACACACAATAAATACCATTTGCATGTAAGAACTAGCCTCATTCTTTCTCATGAAACCTGTTTTTATTCAATCATGAACGATTCCAAGGAAATATCTGCGATCAGCTAGCCATGTCACAAATGATGGCCATGATTTTTACCAAAAAAGACTCACAACACAAGAAATAATGATGCTTTCACCCATTGCGACATTTCTCTCATTTCTCCAAACACATTAGATAAAAAATATAGCGGTAGTTTAAAAAGTTTCATGTTTTAATTTAATTTTTATTTCGTCAGGAAAGCAGTACCCTCTTTGGTCCAGTTTTCAGGAGAATATCAGAGGGATGTTTGTTTCTTGCTTTCTAAAGTTAATAACCAGTTGCACTTAATTAGTAATCTGTCTCACAAGTTTTATATATATATGAAAAGAAAACTTTAAAAAATGTGTGATCTATTTTGTGCATGTCTGTACTTCAAAAAAATCATTAAAGAGGCAGGAAAGTGAAAGAATCAAAATTAAAAATTAAAAAATGTCAGAAGTGACAGATATTCTTTCATTAATTAGGATATATTGTGTAATAAATTTAAAAAAGGCAAGAGTCAAACCGGTCACTGAGCTGACTGTTCATGCCTTTCTGGTGTCTTCAGTAACTGACCAAAGACGTAACATGATGCACAATTAACCAAGTTCCTGGTGCACCCTGTCAATTTATATTTTATATTTCTGTACACAAGAGTTGTCAAGCTTTCATTTCCAAATAATAACATTAAAAAATTTACACTTTGAATTTTTACCTTCTATGTCCCAGTTTTCAGGAGAATGACCCATATATATGGATGTAGGTCTGCATGTGGGTGATACTTTTCAAGTTTTGTATTGTTTTTCTTGTTTTTATACAGCATTAGGACTAGGAGGATGTACTTGTATTAAAATGTGCTTTATAAGTTATCTACTATTATGTGGTGCATCACATGGTAAGATGGACATAAAACTAGAATAGACCCGATTTGCTGTATAGGGGAAGCAAGTCTGAATAGAAAATTGGTTCCAGAATATCATGTTGTTGTTTCCTTCGGAGCTATAGACTGCATCCTACTCAAAAAAATGCTTGGCTTCCACTGGTGCTACAGCACCGGCATGCCTCCAATAAGTTAAACAATATATGTGTAACAATAATACAATATCTGTATCATACAGAAGCAATGAAATGTGTGGTAAATGTCATACTGATCAGAAAACATTAGTTATATCTGCTTGATTCCTGCTCATTAAGTGCACCTGCTTACTTTCTCAGGACAACACAGAGGGAAGCATGCCACACTACTTCAGTTTCCTAACAGTGATGGCATTCCATGTGTTTGTACGGGAATGTGTGGATGTGGCCTTGCTGGAGGTTGGCATTGGGGGACAATTTGACAGTACCAATGTCGTTTCATCACCCATTGTGTGTGGTCTTTCCTCCTTGGATTTGGACCACACCAACCTGTTAGGCCACACCCTTCAAGACATTGCATGGCACAAAGCAGGTATTTTTAAGGTAAGAAATGTGCAGCATTTTTGTTGTTGTTGTTCCTGTTATATTTTGTTTTCACCAAGTAACAAACTAGAAATATCTCTTGGTGTTGGCTTGTTCATAATAACACTGATCTCTATTACACCTTGTGATTGCCAGGTACAGTAAACAACACACACATACACACACACACACACACACACACACACACACACACACACACACACACACACACACACACACACACACACACATGTGCATGCACACACATGACTAAACAGACCACCAAGGTAGCCTAGCAAATTGTATGTAAAATGGGATATGGATCAAATGAAAAGCTGTTGCACACATGCTTACACACTCACAGAAAATGGACATATGGGAAAGAAAACTGTGTACTGTTAATATTTTCTCAGACAGAGTGACAAGCACATAGACAGGAACACAATGAACAGTGTAGACACAGTGAATGTCTTTGTGAATTACGTTTGGGGGTGAACCCATTTCCACAGCAAAATTCAATAAAACAAATTGAACGGCTCCGTTTCTTTTCAAAAGCAAACAAGATCTTAAAATACAGTCAGAATTTCAAAAGCCCACAGCAATTGCCAGAGTCAATGGGCAAAGAGATAGAAGTCTCTCTCCCTAAAGTCTGATAGCAGTAAGAGGGAAAGATCTTAAAGACTGAGGAGAGAATCACAGTCACACAGAATCAGGCCTCTAACTGTGTAAGCAGGCCACATGAAAGCCTGTTGTGCCATGTGAGAAAGGCTGCTCAACACAGGCATTGACCTGAGAGCCAAATATGTGAGGACAGAACTGACACATCGACCACGTTTCCCAACAACAGAGCAGGTCATGCCACAGTACACAGAAGTCATGCTTGACTGTATCCATCACGCAATGGCATCCCCCACCCCCACCCCTCCCCCAGAGCAGGCCATGCAACATGTGAACAGAGGCCACACTTGACCTCGTCCATCATACAAGAGCACTGACCGATCTTAACCTGTTTGTTCACTGCCAGCACAGCCCAGTGTTGGTGCAACCACCACTGCCAGGGAAATTTCAAGATTTCAATGGAAAATAATCAAAAATGTGTAGCACCTGTCATGTTCAAGTTAGGTTTACAAAAGTTGTATTTTTTGTAAACTTTATTCATTTGTCTGCAAGCTGAGCATAATTGAAACAAAATGTTTTCATTTTCAGGTAAAACAAACTGTTTGAAATTACCTACTGAAATTGGACAACTTTCGCAGAACATACTTTTTTGGATGACATCATTGCATTTGCCAGATCATGAAAACAGGAGAAGAAAATAAGGGTGACAAGCCCTCCATAGACACAATCTGACGTAGAGACATTTTATTAGTGAATAAACATGAAAAACAGCACAATGGTGGCCCCGCTGTCAGCCATTTTTTTCCACATGTGGTGGCAATCCAGAAAACCTAAGGGGGTCACTCTTTCAAAGCACGGGCTTATAATTTCCATACAACATCACAGCAATGTCATTGGTACCAATTCATAGGGGAAGCCTAGGGTTTCTGTGGTAGGAAACACCACAGGTTTTGTTGTGAGTAGCGTTGGTTAAAAACAGTGCAACCCGGCCGACAGAATATTCTGTCACTGGGCACAGACACGTGCTGAACTTAGCGACGGAATATTCCGTCACAGGGCATTCAAGAGGTTAATCACCCAAACAAAAGTCTGCCATATAGGGCAGGAATGTGGACGGTCATTGTGGAAGTAGCTGACTTCTTAAAGTTAAGTAACTGACTTCTTGAAGTGGGGAATCGGAGAGCAGTCACACAGGTTGTTACAAAACCATGCCAGCCTTGAGGGCAGGACAGTGCTGATCCCACCCAACCCATGAACCTGCCTGCATACATTACATTTGTGCAAAATACAGCATATCAGTCATAGTGTGTTAACTATAAGAATAAGAGTTTGCTTGATGGGTGCACTTTCTGAACCCCAATGGTTTACTGTCTTCAGGGTCAAGGTCACAGTATGGGCTCATACTGAAGCCATTTACACTATGGTCTAGGCTGAGCTTGCACTTAGCTCAGCTCAGGCCGGGCATGAGTTACTACATTTATGGCTCTGCGATCTCAGCTAGACTTGAATCAGAAGTTTGACATTGTTATTACTCCAGATGTGATATCTGTCTGCAGTACTTACAATACAATGTAATAACACCAATTGGGAGCGGGGATAGTTCAGTGGTTAGAGTGCTGGTCTGGTGGTTATAGACCATGCCTGTCATGTGCCTGGTTGAAATGTCTGTATTGCTTTTGGAATAAATGAATGCTTGAGGGGTGTTCTTTTTGTGAAGGGTACTCTCAGCCTACCACTCCTGTCAATAAGTCAAGAGTCAAATTAGGTCTCAAAGGATGTGTGCCATTAGCCAAAATCTTGTTTAGTTGGTCAGTAAGTTGTCTGTGATAGACCAAGTATCCTGCTGTCTGCTGATCACCTCTCAAGCCTTTCTGGTGGTCTTTTCTGGCCTGTTCCTGGCCTGCTTTGAAGCATAAATTAACTCTCCCCAACATACACAGCCAAAGGTTAGAAAACTGATAATAGTGAACAAGAAAAACACCTGCAAAATGTACTCATGCACTCTGAATGATCTAAGTTTTCTCTGACAAAAAAGATGAGAGTGGACTTTCGTGATAATTTCATTGGTGTTTTCATGCCAGGCAAGTTTGTCTATAACTATAAAGACTAATAAAAGGTATTTGTCCACCTGTTCAACAGCTCTCTTGATCATGATTGGTTTGTAGTTTGGTTTCTTTCATCTGAAATCCATGAACATTTCCTTTGTTTTCCCTGCATTCAATACAAGACAGTTTTTCTCACACCAATCAACAAATCTGTCAAATCTGTCTGTAGTGAAAGTTGTCATCGTTCATGATCAGTCCTGTGTCGTCAGCAAACTTGTTAATCAGGCATGAGTCATGAAAACTCCTGCAGTCGGCAGTGTATAGTGAAAAAAGAAAAGGTGGCAGTATTGTCCCTTGGAGAGTATGAGGTTGGAAAGTTCAGAGCCAGATTTAACAAACTGAAGCCGATCAGTAAGATATTTGAGTACCCAGAGCATATAGTTGAGATACTAACCTTCATCTTCAGGAGTTTCTCTGCCAGTAAATGAGGCTGGATTGTATTGAATGTTCTAGAGAAGTCAGAGAACATGAGACAGATGTGGGAACTAAGTTTGTCCAGATGAGATTGTGTTATGCAAGACATGCAAAACAGCATCTTCCACTCCTCTCTCTCTCTCCTGTACACAAACCGCAAAAGGGTCAAGAAAACTGGCAACAAGGCTTTGCAAATGTGCCAGCACAACTCAGAATGACAGTACATCATTGTAAAGATGTCAGAAAAAAGAGGTACATAGAACATGATGTAGCCAACTACATTGGCAATGCTGTTTCTAGAGGAAGCACACAGAAAGCGAAACATCAACAGGCACTGACTGGTGCACACTAGCACACACATGCACACTTAATGCACAGACTGATGTATGCTAATGCACAGACTGACGCAAAGTAGCACACACACTGATGCATGCTAGTGCACACACTGATGCTAACCTACAGGCAGACACGCTGCAGCACACACGCCATAACACACAAACACACATGCGCTTGCCCACATGTGCTCATATTTCACACACAGTAAATAAGTAGAAAATGTGTTCGTCTTTTTGATGACCAGGAAGCAGTCAAGAAGGAAAAAGGTCATACTTGTCACACTTTACAAATCAGTTACACTGTTACAGTTTGCAGAAGATAGACTCAAAGCATGTCCCAACAACATAGAACCAGAAATGAGCCACTGCCAGACCAGCTCTTGCTCTTTTTGCATGCCCATCCACAGGACCCAGTACGTAGGCCATCTTCACCGACACCACCCTCAAATGGAACAGCCTCCCTGAAACTGTTGCCACAGCTCCATCCCTAGCCTGCTTTAAGTCAGAGTTGAGAGATACTTGTAATACACCTACTGTAATTGCTCTTTTTGTTGTGTTTTGAGTTTTTATCTCTGGGTTGCCTGCAATATTCAAAGTAAGGCTGTGCTTGCTCGGGCTCAGCCTCAGGGAGCACTTCACTTTCTACATTGGCCTAGTCTGAGACTTCAGAAGAATACTGTAGGGATTTATCTCCTTCTTCAGTTTACAGACAGGAACAAGGCATCTTTGATTAGGTCTGTTTACTTCATTTTATTTGTATGTTTTTTCAGTGTCCTAGTGTAACCATTTTTCTGTTGTTTCCAAACATTTAACAAAAAAATTCAGGGCAGGGTTTAACTTCACATTGTTTAATTGAGATTAAAATTTACCAGATGCATGGAGCTAAACTAAGCATTAAATAAGTAATAATCTAAGTGCTGAATAAGTAATGGACTAAGTGCGGAATAAAACCCTGAAACACAAAACAAACAGCCTCTATTACAATACATGCAAAGATTTTCAATCCATACCTCACAATCATATGCATGCACACCCTCCACAGCTGTCAAAATACATCCTGGCAAAAGTCAACCTTAAATGAAACCACATGTCAACTGCCGCAACATCCCCAGACTCCTTCATTTCAATTTATCCATAAACACAACCTACACTGACCACAACCCACAACCTATGGAACACCGCCGATCAACGGCTAGCTATTTTGTTATTCATTTGTTTTTCCTTATAGTAATACCATTCAGCAAAGAACAGCAGCAAGTTTACTACGTCCTCAAACCAATAAATATTATAACTGTACATACTTACCCTGTGTGTGGAACACAGGTTTCTCCTTTTTGAACTACTTTTTGGTTCTTGGAGAGAGAAAAAAAAAAGAGACTGCCTGCCTATGGTGGTTAGCTAATT
The DNA here is from genome assembly GCA_963584105.1 of Alviniconcha strummeri. Lineage (NCBI taxonomy): Eukaryota > Metazoa > Mollusca > Gastropoda > Provannidae > Alviniconcha > Alviniconcha strummeri. Next base: position 14,470,337 of record OY757551.1, read on the forward strand.
TATTTCCTTCCCACCAGCAGATCTCTGACGTACAACTTTCACCTCATAAAATTATGACGTCATGTCAAAGATGATGCCAGGTATTACTTTCTACTATTTATAAATACTAATGTTGCCATGCTGGCGCTGTATGACAATCAGCTGCTACTCTGCTATTTCTCTCTCATCTCCACAAACACACACACACACAATCTGTATCTAATAATACACATACACAAAACAGCCAGCCACACTAGTACATCCCCTTATGTACTCGGTGTGAACTTACAAGTTTTTATGTCGCCTACAGAGAAGAAAAAGAGGAAGATTGGAGCACTGTGGCCAAGGTCACAGCAAAGGTCCACAGCGCCATTGAATGATTGAATGTGTTTGTCAGTCCCATATTTTCTGTACCACCGATGACCTTGCAACCAAACTAGGTTTGTGTGTGTTAAACAATTTTTAATAATGTTGCAGAAAGGGGCACCAGCCATTACTGTGCCACAGCCTGACTCTGCGATGCAGGTCCTTCTCAGCAGAGCTCAGGAAACTCAGGTCTCACTATCTCTCTTGCTTGCTCACATGTGCACACATGTTTGTTTGCTGAAAGTAAAGCAGCAAAACCTCAGTAAAATGTTTTGTTATAAAATAAATGTGTAGGTAAAGATGATCAAAGGATTCAAAGAAAATATGTTGTAGGGTGTACACATTTTCTAGTTCAGCAGAATGCTACTGTTGATGACATTTTGCTCTTGCTATATATTTCATTATCTTAGCTAGTAGGTAAGGATGCGTCCTTCCTTCCTGCCCTAACAAGCCTAGCAAAACCTTTCTAGCAGAGTGACTAATAACTGTTTCTCACTGTACCAAAATAAATGTGTTTTTGGAAACCTTGGCAGAGAGGGGACTACACATGAACTATTTTGGGGGGGTTGAACAAACACAAGTACAATGCAGAGGAAAATAAATCAAGGGACTGATAAGCTTTAAACTGCAAGTTTTATTGGCACAGAGAGAGAGTGTGTGTGAGTGTGCCAATGCATGCTGTGTGTGTGTGTGTGTGTGTGCATGCGCGCACATGTGTGTGTGCTGGAAGTGATGAGAAAGGCATTAAATGAAGTGTTGCAGTGGCTGTGTTTTTTAATTAGTAGGGTTCATTATTATCTTACCCTTTCGTTGGCCCTAATGTCTTGTATTATTTACTTTAGGCTCATGCTTGGTGTAAGGGCTTTATAAATATTCTTTTACAAGCTCTCTCTCTTTTTCTCTCTCTTTTTTCCTGTATTTAAATGATGTTTGTGAGTCAGAACAGCAGAGACTGTATCATTCAGGTAGAGGAACCAACATGTGAGAATGATTTTTGACCAGATGCTTTGGAACAAGAAGAAGGAATTTTGAGAATGCTTGTATCAGCAAAAGCAGTGTACAGATGAAGAAGTTTGGAAAGATATTGTGGTCTAGTGCCTGTGGTTGCATTAATGACTATAGCAGACCATGGAAAGATCTGTTGATGAGGTTATTGGTGGGGCAACCAGCTGGGTAACAGTTGTGAATGTCTATCTGGGAATAAATAAAAGTGCAGCTGAGTTTTTGACTTCCTTTGGATCATGAGTAAATGACATAAGAAGTCAATTCAAAGACATAAAAGATTAAAAAGAGTGCTATTTATTATGACAAAACACAATATGTGATTTTTTTGGTCAGCCCCTTTTTCAAGCTACAAAACAACACATAAAGTTAAACAACAGTTAAATCTGGAAAAATGAGATGTAGGATACTTACCAGCTTTTGGTTAAACTGTTTTGTTAGGTTCTTTTGCTGTCCAATGTTTGGAAGAATGTTGGCATGACTGTGACAGTGTAATGATGTAATGAATATTGTAAGATGTAAAAATTAAATGGCACAGAAGAGTGATGGTGGTGGTGGGGGGGGGGGGGGGGGGGAGCTTCAGAATAGGTATAAATGGATTTATATATATATTTTAATATATCACTCTAACTAACAGCCCTGTTTGATTTGATGTGTTTGTGTGTATGACTCAGTGTATGTTTTATTTTTGCTTTGTTTCATTTTTGTACATGTACATTAACCAATTCCCCAACCCCCCATCATGTTCTTTGTAAAGCACTGGGGACTTTTTGAGAATTAGCACTTTAGAAATTATCATCATTATTATTATTAACATTTGACATGTTCACACCACTCGCCTAAATGCACAGATGTTAGCATACTCTTGTTGTCTGCATTGAGACTTGTCCTGTTTTATACAGTCCTTGATCAGTATTATGATTGTTCATAACACCCTGTTTGCATGAAAAAAAAAGAGTCTCATCTGGAAGACTGCACATTGAAAATTTGGTTGTATATCCAAACAAGGCCAGTCACGAGGGAGCTGCATTGCCAAGCTTCTAACATTAGAATCTTTCCATAACTACAATGAGTTTCTTACGTTAAAGCATGTTTTGTTACTATCTGGAACAGAATGAGGCCCAGGTGCCTGTGCAGAATCAATAAACAAGAAGTTAAAAAATGCTTGAAATACTTCACACAACCACAACAAAACCCGAGTTACTACAATTAGAGGATGTACCTCAGGTGGAGTTTATGTACCTTGTGTGCACTTGTATACCAGGTGAGATTTTCCATAGGTGACTCAAGTTGTTGTTGTTGTGTTTGTGTGATGTCTTTTGAGCGTTATGCCATTAATCAACTCCCTTGTTTTTTTATTCTGTACATTTTGGTATATTGTGTGGATCTAACAGAGATCAGAGAAATATACTTTTTGATGTTCTCTGAGATTGTTATTAAAAATACCAGTGCAGAATAAATATTCGTATTTCTGAAGATTATGAGATTGTTATTAAAAATACCAGTGCAAAATAGATATCTGCATTTCTAAAGGAGATTAATATATTTTGACAGTTGTAAAAAAAAAAAAAAAAAAAAAAAAATCAAATTCTATGTAATATATATATTTAAACTCTCCTGTTTCTGAAACTGTGGGCCAGTTTGCTGGGTTTTTTAACTTGTGACTTGATGACTTCTGTTTAGTTTCAAAGCCTTATTTTGATGATGTTCCAGAAATGTGTAATTTAAAATGTTTATGCAGTGGCTGATGGGATTTTAAAATCCAAGGACTCGCTAACTCATAGCTTTGTGAGGACTTTTTTTTCTTCCTGCAGTGGAACCAACTGTGTCTGATAAACTGAACAGAGTTGTAGTACAGGAGCAAAGCCAGTCTAAAGTGGCCACACACACACAAAAAAAAATCTGCTGTTTTGTCAACATTATCTACACTGTCCAAGGTACATACCATGTATACTTACTGTCATTGAAGTAAACTGAATCTTGACATCTGTGAAATCAGTTCACAATTTACTCTAAAAATATCTGAAACAAGATTTCACATTCTAAAACAAGATCCAAACACATAAAAGGTTTGAAATAACGCTATTTATTAGGACAAAACACAAAATGCAAACTTTCAATTCTCAAACAAGATCCAAACACATAAAAACATTTAATTGTTTTTCACCATTTAATTGTTTTGGTGTCATTTTGTAGCTTGATAAAGGGGATTACCCTGGATATTTGCATTTAGTGTTTTGTCTTATAAAGCAAATACAAATGGGACAGGCTGTTCTCACTGTTTTTGAGTTTCTGTTCATCAAGATTATTAGCTTGTCTAATAAATGATTTTGGAATACAAGGCATGGCCCTAGGATGGTTTTCATTCTGCCTTGCATACCACACTCAGTCCACGGCCACACCTCTGAGCCAGCTTCTATCTCCTTTGGTGTTCCACGATGATCAGATTTTGGACCTGTGCTCTTTGTTCTTGACACAGCTTCTTTTTCCAATGTGGTGATGGTCAATAAAAAGCTCTCTGTCCTTTACCATTCATGACTTTCAACTCCAGAAATCTGCATGCCATCATCAAAGCCCGGGATCTCCTTCTCACCATGCAGAAGTGTACTGGTGATGTTAAAACTGGGTGACAGAGAACAAACTTATACTTGACAAGGACAAGACTGAAGCAATGATTGTATCCTCTGGTACAAAGTCTAGGTCTCTCTCTTCCTCCTTCACAGAGTCTAGTCTAGATAGTGCATCTGTTCCCATGTCTGACTGAATCAAACACCTTTGTGTTACACTTGATTGACATTTGACCATGAAAACTCACATCTCCAATCTGGTATGAGCTAATTTTGAAGTCCATCCATCATCTGTCCACAGATGCCACAACAATTCTTTTCTCTGCCTTTGTTCTTTGGTGCCTTCATTGCAATTATCTCCTCAGTATCTCTATAAGAGATGCAAAAAGTTTAAAACAGTGCTGCTTGCCTTGTGCTGAATGTTCCCAAAACTGACCATATCTCCTCATCTTGCTTCTCTAGCTTTCCATTGGCTGCCCATTGATTCAAGAATACAGTATAAGTTTGCTTCTCAGTGCTACAACTGCCACAGCTTGACCACTCCTGGATGCTTGACTGAATTTCTTAAAGTTTACAAACGAACCTGCCAACTGTGCTCTTTTTCTGATACTGTCATTCTTTCTCTTCCCTCTGTGCGCACGCACTTGTTTGGTCAGAGCTCTTTTTCTTATGCTGCACTGTCTGTCTGAAACAGTCTCCCTTGCAAAGTTAGGTCATGTGTGCACGAGTGTTTTCATTTGTTTTGAGTGTGTTTTGGTTCTTTGCTTTGTAATGAGCTGCACTCCAATTTGGAGAAATAGCACATAAAAGAGTACGTTGTTATTATTGTTAGATGCTCAGATGCAGTAACAGTAGTTGCAGAATGGTAAGCATGTGCTGCTGTTCTGGCACTAGCAGTTGCAACTTGACATGTGTATTCACTTGCCCATGAAAGCCTATTAATGCTGTAGTGCTGAAGTATCTGCAGAAAGAACCACAGCATTTGATTGAATGATTATAGTTTATCAGTTCCATACACATGCATGCACATGCTGAACATAATTTCAGTCTAATGTTTTCTTTCCCAGCAAATGGGCATTGAAAAGGACTCTTTTGGAACAAAATAAAGCAAGTGCAAGCTCAACAGCTACAAATAACGAGCAGGCATTGGAATTAACTGAACACAGAAAATTACATCAAAGGAAAATGGAAAAGACCTGTTATGGTTCAAATGTATGTCAAGAATATTTTACTGGTTTGTTTTTTCCTTGCAGGTCTTACCCAACTGAACAAAACGAACACTTGAACTTGAAAATCCAAACTGAAAAAAAGTGTATTTCAGTTTATACGCAACTGGACAATGAATCAATCACACATGATCACCTGAGGATGACACAGACATTTATGAAAAAGAAAAAAGCTGGTTGTAGAATTGTAATGGTAGATAATAATTATACTATTTATAGTTGAATGCACTGACTAAATTTGCATCTATGTTTGCATTGTCTAGGCATTATCTATTATTGCAAGACTAGCAGATGCCATAAGTTATTTTGTCCCACAGCCATCACACTGTACAATGATCTTCTTAGTGTGTGAAACAACATGTTGCTTCTTTCTGTAACTTCTAAGTTTTACTGCTGCTGCTGCTCTGTCTTGTGTGGGGGGGAGGGGGAGGAGGTGTGCATGCACTTGTGGGCAGGGGTATTACAAACATGGACTACAATATTGGGATTGAAAAAAAGATTAACCACAGGTTTTAGGCTATTAGCTGTTCCGTTTTAATCAAAAGTCTTTGGATATCACATGATTTATATTATAATGATCATGGGCATGTTTTATACCAAATTTTATAGTTCTTTAACTTTCTTCATAATACAGTGTATGGTCTGTTCAGGTACATGATGTGAGGTCACATTTGGACACAGAGAGTGTGTGTGTGTTTGGGGGGGGGGGGGGGGGGGGGGGATGGACATTGAATGCATGTTGTTGTTGTTGTTTTTGGGGGGTAAATAGTATGCAACAGTCAATATATACAGTCTCTTTGAAATGTGAGGTTTACTGTATTCAAGATTACATTATTATCTCAGCAGAGAAATCAAAATATGGCTGAACATTAAACATGCATTTAATGAGTCTTTTAATTTGCCTTTATGTGACAATAATTTTATGCCAGATCCCCTGATGTGATTGCTGCTTATCTGTGAATTGTGTGTGTGCACATGCATGCATGTGTGTGCGTGCATGTGTGTGTGTGTGTGTGTGAATTATAGTTTAATGTTACATAATGTGCAGACGAAACAAATTTCTGTGTATTATTTTACCATGGACAATAAACAATCTTTATTATAAGGTGTGCATATAAATCCCCCCCCCCCCCACCCCCACCCCCATTTTTTTCTTCTTGTTTTTTTCAATATCATGACAACAAAAAGGAATGCACCTGATCATGAGGAGAAGGAACAAAATCAGTTACATGTATCATACAAAAAACGTACAGAGAATGACAATACAGATTATATATATATGCCTCTGAATCTTTATAACAACAGCAACAATATACTTTATTCGCCCCAGTGGGAAATTAAAGCTGTCATTCAATCTTATGCCTTAACGCACAACGAAGAATTGAATTGCACACATCTCAATAATTAAAGTCATGAAATGTAGACATGTACACACTCTTGGACATTCACCCCTGTCTTTCAATCTACATATATGCTGAAGCATTGATTTGATGCTTATACCTAGATAACCCAAAATTACCAGGAATAATGTTATTTATGACAAACCAAAACTCTGATACTCTGAAGATTAAAAAAAAAAAAAAAAAAATCTGATACCTAAGTATGGCACATACTACAGTCAGTGCAAGTTCACTAAAATTCTTTTAAGCTTGTGTAGGAGTTCAGAATCTATTGAAACTTCTAATGCAAATCCCCTTTCCTTAAGTTCTTCAGCATTCAGTTCTTCAGCTTATTTAACTTCAGTAGCAGCAGGGTCCTGATTCACTATTAAAATTGTCTTGTATCATGTATTCATGAAATGTTAAAACTTGTACAAGCTCAGTCTGGTATGTTACTGCATCACTGACCAAGTAAAGACTTGGTCTTCCTGTCAGTTTGGCATATATATAGAGAGAGAGAGAAGGTATAACAAACTCCAAGCATGTTATACCTTCTCTACATGAGACCATACTAAGTCCTTCCTGCACGGTGTGGTGCCTAGGAGTCATAGATAGATATAAAATAACATTGATCATAGTACTGTGTGAAAAATGACAGGCTCAGAGTGCTGTACATTATCAACAACAAAATCACAGCATTCAATAAAAAGGAAATCACAGCATTCAGTAAAAAGGACAAACTTGCATATATATATACATTACACACACACACACACACACACACACACACACACACACACACACACACACACACACACACACACACACACACACACTCTCTCTACACAGTACCTACAAAAGCAGAAGCAGTAACAGCCTCTCTCACATTAGTCATATGTTCTACAGCCCCAAAACATGGATAATATTGTCAGATCAAGAATTTGATTCTAAATCTGAGATTATGGGTTATGTTTTCATTAATGTTCACAGTGTGATTAATTCACTTCAGTGTAATCTGTTCATGTTATCATCAACTTTTAGAACATAATTTCGGCCTTTTCAGTTAACTAACCTTTCCCAATGCTTTTCAGGAGGTAGAACATAAGTTCTGCCTTTTCAGTGAACTGACTTTTCCCATTGCTTTTCTGACATTAAATGATATGTGGTGTAATTATTATGAACAAACTTTCTACCTGTCAGATCATGCTTTGGTAAAAAAAAGAGTTTCCTTATTATTATTATTGTTATTATCTGAATAATTGTGATTTGGCATAGTGTAACTATTGCAGTGAACTGGTCATTAAAAAAAAAAATCGTTGTGTTGGTCTGCAGTGCCCACTGTACATTGCTGCACCTCTGAGACTGGAAGAGTTGTCAAGTGATGAATCCGTGCAGCTTGGTATTGCAGGTCATAAACAGGTTTATAATGCTGCTCTTGCACTGCAGCTTTGTCGGGTCTGGCTCAGTGCCCATGGCAGAGGTGAGTACTCTCTATTATTACTGGGCAGGGCTCCCATTAGTGAGAATTTTAAGGGGGTTCCTGGGACTCCCTGCTACAACTTTTAGAGGATCCCTGGGTTATTTTAAAGAATCAAGTCTAGTCTAAAACAGTGGTTGTGCTGTATACTGCTTTGCATATGTTGCCCTTTGCTCCTTCTACAACTTGCTTCTGGGTTCAGTTCTGTCAGACAATGTCACTTTTAGTTGTACATTTTCAGGTATGCTGGCTCATTATGGCAGCCCCCAAAGGGAGGCCAGTGATGTCTAATGTAACCCCCTGTCTTGAATCTCTGGGCTGTCATTTGATTCCCCTTTCCTATCTCATGTCTTATGTTGTGTGTTTTTTCTCCTGTCTTATGTTGTGTGTTTTTTCTGTGTAGTCCTCTTGTTCTTTCTGTCTTGTCATTTAACTCGCAAACATGTTTAGTTAAGAGTTAGGCTTTTTTGTATGGCTCTTATTGAAAGCAACGAGATGATAGTTGGTAGGTAGTATATGCAGCTTGCTGCCATGTGGCACTGGTTTTGACATTATGCATTTATATTTTTATTTTTATTTCTGTGTACAACTTTTTTTAAATATTTTTTTCTTTAGTCTTGTATTAATAAATTAGATGGAATGGTTGACAATACCAGCATGTCTTAGCCTTACACGCTCTTTTAACAGGGGTAATACTAAAGGGACTACCAGTTCAAAATAAAATTGTTTGATGTTTGTATATGTGTGTTTCATTTTATGTTTGCGTACGGATTCATTTTGTGGACTGACGAGCGTTTATTGTTATATGAAAAGAGTTTTTAAATGTACATTTGCTTATGGCAGAGTTTGATTGTCGTGAGGTGACCCTGTATGGTTGACGGAAAATTAAAATGCAATTACTAACTAATCATTATGGCAATAATAGTTTTATTCAATGGCCTTTTCTTATCGTTCTCTATGTCAGTATTACTTTTGTGGTTGGCAGCCCTGCCAACTTGGTAAACATGTTTTAGTGGCATCCATCAGTCAGTATCAAGATTTTTAAGTTGCATAGTAAGAAAGCAAAATATGTGTCACTCTCAAACACAAGACCATTACAAAATATCTGTCCAAAACAAGTCAGAGTAATGGTATGCTTTGAATCTGGAACAGATCAAAACCAAAGAGAGAATGAAGGGAGAAAGCTTTTATCTTTTTCAAATGGAGAACAGGGTAAGTGATACAAATAGCTAAGGCAGATTCTGTACTGAAATGTGTGTATATCTTACCAGCTCCCGAAACTTAATTGCCTTCCTTGGTGCCAGTTTCAGCAAAACCAATTTACTGGAATAACTCTATTTCTCTTTTTTTCTGTTCTTATTCTGACAGCTGGAAATTCATAACCAAAAAATGTTCATGTTAGAAGCTGTCACAGTGACAGCCTGTACAAAGATCTCTGTTAATCCTTGGTTTCTTTGTCATGTTTTTGATACTAAACTTCTCGGAACCAGAAGACCAAAACATCTCACAGTGTAGGGTACATAAAGTGCTGACATGATTTGTCTCCCTCTTCACCCCCCCCCCCCCTGCTCCATACCCCCTGCCCCCCCCCCCCCTTTCCCTAATAAGCCTTGTGGTTTCTGTGGTTATTAAGCATGATGTTTACTTATTTACTTACTTGTTTGTTACATACCCCTCCCCCCATCCCTAATTAGTAATAGTAATAAACCTTATGGTTTCTGTGGACATTAAGCACCATGTTTACTTACTTGTTGTGTTTCTTTTTCGCTGATGTGGAGTAAGGTTTGTCATCCTCTGTGTTTCTTGATGTTTGGGTACTAGTCAATAACAAAGTCAGTGTAAGGTAGCTGTTGGTTTTGAGACAGAAGACATGATACAAAAACTGTGTGGCTCAGTGTGTACACCCGGTTGCAAATGTCAGGGACCTCAGACAAAGAGTTCATATGACCACATTTTCCATCAGATGGGCACAGAAGGTCTGGACTTAAAAAAGACATAACCAGGCTTTTTTTATTTAATGTGTCCTGTGGGACCATCTATGTGTAAGTTTAGTGCGTCCTTTTCAGTTCTAGTGCATAAGGGATGTACATTTTGTGAGCCGGTGTGGCCTAGCGGTAAGGCGTTAGGCTGGTAAGCGGAAGGACCTCGGTTCGATACCGCTTCGGCTCTCCTTTCTCATCAAAAAAGGTTGTGGTTTGTGGACACTGTCTTGTGACTTTGTCCATCACTTCCTACTGAAACATTAAAATGGCTCTCATCGCTGCCCATCTTAATGCAGGAATCATTCTGGTGGTGACAGTGTAGCGATAGGTATATAGTCTCCCTCTCCCCCCACCTCCATGCCCCCTTCCCCCCCTTCTCCCCGTCCCTAATAAGCCTTATGGTTTCTGTGGACATTAAGCACCATGTTCACTTCAGTAATGGGAGCCCTACTTGGCATTTCTTGTGTAGGAACTGAATGACATAAATTTGCTGACACAAAAAGTGATCAACAACAAAAGAGATGTCACACAAACACAACAAAGGCCTGAGTCTGTTGTGTTTGTGTGACATCTTTTGAGTGCTAATTAACTAACCATCAATAAACAAACAACAACAAAGACCTTAGTCTTTGTTGTTGTGTTTGTGTGACATCTTTCGAGGCCTCATTCTGTTCTAGATTTTTATATAGAACATTTGTTTAAATATCTGATATGCAGGTGACCAGGGAAATGTAGAAAATCACACAAGTGTGACAGCTGTTAAAGACATCCCTGTTCAACACAGCACATATCTGTCACAGCAGATGATCACAGGTATGCACCCCACAATGGCCCTACTCTCTTTTTGCACTCTCTCTAGAAATAAAAAGCTTTACTGATTTCAGTTGATCACACACACACACACGCACACACACACACATGCACACACACATTCACGTTGTCACGGGACTTCAATATGAATCAGCTAATGAATGCAAGTGAGTATTTTTGTAAAAAAACAAATATATATATATTCAGAATAAAAGTCACATCATTCTTTGTATGATACACAAATGTTCTTTCCTCTGAAGGTACTGGGGGGGGGGGGGGGGGGGTCTATCTGTCTGGGAAATGTAGGACAGAAGAACTGCTAATGAACAAACCACCTTACAAATGAATAAAACATCTGAATAATTACCATAAACTCAGTGTTTATATAGATACATTATGTGTCATTTTTTGAGCAGGACTGCGTGACTGCTACTGGCCAGGCCGTACCCAGACGATTTATGCAAGAGGTGTCACTTATTACCTGGATGGGGCACACACAGCTGACAGTATTCAGGTAACTAACTGAGGGTGTTTATTTGTTGTTGTTATTTGGTTTTGTTTGTTGCCCTTGTTGGTGACATTTCGGTTGAACTTACCCCCTTCTCAGACTTAAAATCACATGCAAACAAATATATGTTAGAACTGTGGCAGTCGGAATGGGATGAGTTCTTGGAAAATAAACTACGTATTTCCAAATTTAAGCAACCTTTTACAAAAATGCACATATGTTCAAAGCTCAATAAACTACTTCCACAAAACCGCTACAGGTGCTGTCTTATTCACTGGTCTACCTCCATTTAACCTGAAATCGGTTTCACAGTACTCTATATCCCATGGAAGATAGGCGAGCAACATGCCCAATGTATGTACGGGGGCGGGGATAGCTCAGTGGTTAGAGCGCCGGACTTGTGATCAAAAGGTCGCGGGTTCGAATCCCTGCAGGAGCGGTGGGAGAATTTTATTCTCCAGGGTCAACTTTCTGTGTTGACTCTTATTTCGGTATCCATTCCACCCCCGTGTTACTGCAGTAGCACGTAAAAGACCTCAGTCATTCTGCCAAAAGTGCAGGTGGCAGGTTACAGCTAAACACGCATACACCTTACATATGTGGCTTTGCATGAAGTGACATGGTGCATGGTTGTATGGTGTACACAGAACGCGCTGAGATGGCAGCAGTTTCATGTGGCACCAGCCATGCCAGCACTTAAGTACACCACTTCGGTGGATATTCAAAAACGCACTGTAAAAAGCTATTCACTCCTGTAGAATCACATGCGAGTGCAATGAGTCTGCGCAAAAGTGGAGAATAGCACTATATAAAAGCGATCAATAATAATAATGTAAAACTTACCAGCTTTGCCTTTGTTATGTCTCAGTAAAACAGTTTAGGTTTAGGAGCCTGATGCCACCAGATCGCATCTCTGGTTTGGCTTAATTCAGCATGCTGGACAGTTTCATGTATCAGCTTGCAGTCAGCAGATTCTTTGCTATTATGCCAAGAATACAGACGATCAACTAGGAAATGTCAAAGATATTCACCAAAGTGATTGTCTACACTGTCAATGATTTGACAAATCATTATTGACTTTCTGAAATTGTTATCTGATAAAAAAAAATTTTTAATTTAACGCATTACTCTCTTTATTTCTTACTGCTTGTCATTATAGCTTGGGTGTATTTTCCCAGCCAAAGATACCAAAGCCAGTGCCATAGAAGGTTGCCAAACCTGAATGTCCCTTACTTTGAGTGTCACTGAATGCATGTCCAGCTTAGACATATATGTCAGCCTCAAACCTGAAGCCATCAAGATTCTCAAGCTCTGTGTATTCTTGATAGTTATCTCCCTTTTGGGGTTGCTCCACCTGGATTTCAACCAGGTCTTGCGGCATGAAAAAACAGTCTGTCCAGTCTCTGGTTTGGCTTTTCCATTCACAGTATGCAAGCCATGGTCATCTGCTTGAGGAATGGTTTTAGGTGCCTTAACTGCGGAATATCAAAAGTGCTTGAAAGCTGGCCCTTTCGATGTGCATTATCAATGCATCTCTGCATGGTTGCATTGTGACTGTTCAACAAGGATGAGGTGTGTTGACACATTTTGTTGACATTTATCACTTACTTACCTCAACAGAGAAGATGCATGGAATGTTCCAGTTTAATTATTTTTCCTTAACGTAGTAATCTCTTTATCTCTAAATGATTCTGCCCATAACGTAAAGAACAATGTACTGAAAATAATGTTTATATGGTCTTGTTGGAAGCTTGCTCTTTAATGGTTTTAGTGTCTTTGATGGTTTCCTGGTGTCTGTCATTCTCTCGAGTGTAATCTCTCCGTCAGGTGGCATGGTAATGAGCTTCTCCTCAGCTGTTTTTGACACATATTTGACTAATGTTTTCAACATGTTGTTTTCTCATATTCAAGTCTTTTCACAAACAAGACATCTGTCACTGGGCAACAGCTAGCATTGTGGTTGCTGACGGATTTGCTGTTCTCGCTTTTTGGAGGATCATACATCACTCCCTTCTGACGGGTTCTTTTGTTTTAAAATAATTCTGCAGTCATTCATAAAGTTGCACAATGTGTGATTCCCATACAGATTCGGTATATACTCATATATTTCATCCACCATATCAGGATTGGACCATTGCACATGTTTAAGTTATTTAGTTCTTGGATTTGTATACCTCATCAACCGCACAAGGTCACTTCAGGACAAATCACAGTCACAGTTTCTTATGAGCAAAAAGCTGGCTCATTATTCTACACAAAACACAATCAATAGCAAACATCCAACCAAAACAGTCAATAATTAGCACATATCACTATCTACAACTGCAAAAGATACTTCCAGACAGATTCCTTGTAACGCATTCAGTACAAAATTAAAGAACAATTGATCAGGTCACAAGTATGTGTAAATCACCTTTTTGAGGCACAGTAACACACGTTTTGGTGCCTATTTATATTCTGCAGGCACTCAACATGACAATCTGCTTAAATCAATTGACTATGACCAGTGTGACCTATTTTATTTCGCAGGCTAATGCGGGAATTCACTTCAGCCAAGACTAACGCAATTAAAAAGTATAGAGAGGATTTGGAAAAAGTGAAGGTGAATGGACCGGGGAAGTGGAAATTAGGACAAGGAAGAAATTATGGCACTGACTAAACATATTTGGCTATATTCTGACCTACTCTGTGCTTGTAAGGGAAAACATTCATCAGCTCTGGGGTTTTTACAGAGGGGACCTTAATATTTCTGCTTCCGCAGTGCCCAATAACAAGGACACATTTAAGACAAAGAGAAACGGAAAGCTACAACATATTAAACTGTTCAAACAATAAAACAATATATGGAAATGGCCTTTTTTGTCATAATAGATGAGTTGCTAAGAGACAAGGTCATCGCAATTTGGAATTCCATGTAGTGCATTTATTAGAACCAGCACCACAGACACAAACAGCAACAGCTCACTTGCAGACAACCTGAACTGTGTACTTTGATGGTCAAGGTACCCAGATATTACCATGTGTTAAAATCCCCCGGTGGGGTGGGGGGGGGGGGGGTATAGGCTGGCTCATGGTCTAGCTATGCAGCTGTGCTTTAACAGTGTTCAATTTTGGGTGTGTATGCCTGTACCATTTGTTAGTCCATTCCAAACTGATTATGGATGCATTGTCTATGAATTGGCTAATCCTTTGGTTCTAATGCAATTGGATCTGATCCACTATCAGGGCTTGTGTATTGCATTGGGGGATTTCTGCACATCTCCTGCTCAAAGTCTCTACGTGGAAGCATGTCAGCCATTCCTGGTTTGTTACAATCTGAAACCTGCTTTAAATTATGTCCTGAAACTAAAATCTCTGCCTGAAAAATCCAGCTTATGGTTGTGTTTTTGAACCCCAAAATGTTAAACTATTTGAAGACTCACTATCAAAAATTCCAGCTCTTGGCATCCGTATGTTACCTCATCTGGAGAATGCCAAACTTTACATTAAACTGATTTACAATGCTTCCTTTTTGGACATCATTCCTTGGATGCTTTCAGCCCCAACAGTCCAAAAAGACATGACTAACCCTGAAACTTACAGTGTTATCGGCAACTTGTTGCAGACAATCCTTCATCCAAAATTTTCACTGATGGTTCAAAGAGAGGAGAAGGAGTCACTGTGGTGGCTGTCTTCACTAAACTTATTCATGAACTATACACTTACTGGCTTCCTCTTGACAGTTCTATATTCATCAGGAAACTATGAGCCATTCTTTTGGCTCTCAGACATGTCTACCACTCTAAACAAAAACTTCCTGAAATTGTCTGATTCCCTTTCATCCCAACAAGCTATATATAACCTGTAGTACAGCCACTCTATCCTAGTAAAGAGTTTAGAACTGCATGTGAACTGCAGAAATGGGAGGAAGATTGTTTTCATCTGGGTTCCTGGCCATGTGGGCATAAGAGGAAATTCAGCTACAGAATGTTGCTACCGATGTGATTTATGGTGACATCTCAGATGAGTTCATCCCCTTCTCTAACTTCAAGCTGTGTGTGAATAAATATTTATTAGAGCTTTGACAGTCAGAGAGGGATGACTACCCTGAAAATAACTGCATATTTCCTAAGGATTGGATTACTTGTCCTTGGATTAACAGAAGACACTTAGTCCATGGGCCAGGTATCAACCCCCCCCCCCCTCCCCCCGGGGATTTTTGGAGACAATGATTTTTGGATAGCTCAGTATGTGTCTTTTTAATATCTGCTTGTCTGCAAAAATGAACTACTCTGCTTTTAGGGATTATCTGAGATGGTAGATAGCAGCTTAATCGCATGTATTAAAATGGGTGTGTCCCTTACAAATCCCAAACAACAGGCAGCTATACCATTCTTTGGACACACAAAAATACTGCACATGCTGGTATCAGTGGGTAGCACTGCTCTTGTGGCTGATGGTGTCTTACCCAGGTATGGTGGCCTTAATTCCGCGTGTGGGATTAATGAAGTATTAAAAAAGAAAACATGGCACATAGTACAATGCTCGTGTAAAAATATTGAACAAGAGTGCTTCATTTACCACCAAATGTATCATGGTGTTTAAGAGGGTCACAGAGAATGTCTGATTAACACCTGCAAAGAGGAGGATGTCACGGAATAGAATATACTCAAGTTCAAAAGTTAAGCAACCTTTTACAAAAATGCACGTATGTTCAAACCTTAATAAACTACTTGCACAGAACAGCTGCATGTTCTACCGCCATTTAACCTGAAATCAGTTTCACAGTACTCTACACCTCATGGAAGATAGGCAAAAAACATGCCCGATGTGTGTAAAACTTACCAGTTTTGCCATTGTTATGTCTGAATAAAACCGTTTAGGTTTAGGAACCATTAAACTGATGCCACCAGATGGCACCTCTGGTTTGTCTTAATTCAGCATGCAACTGCTGGACAGTGTCATGTATCAGCCTGCAGTCAGCAGGCTCTTTGCTATTATGCCAAGAATACAGACGAACAGCTAGGAAATGACAAAGATATTCACAAAAGTGATTGTGCACACTGTCAGTGATTTCACAAATCATTACTGACTTTCTGAAATTGTTATCTAACTTTGATTAAAAAAATAATAATTATGCATTACTCTCCTTAAATGCATTACTCTCCTGTGCTAGTTATTATATGTCTATGTCTCTAATAATAAAGAATGCCTTGTGACTCAGCCATGTGTTAGTGTATTGGATAAAAGAGAACCCCAACATTATTGTGATCAACACAAATAACATTACAATACATGGTGGCAGCAGGGTTCTGATACATAACTAGTTGTGTGTGCTGTGGTGTGACAATACTTCAGTGACAGTGACAGTGACTCTGAGGCCTGAAACGGCACAGCTCCACTACAATTCACTTGCGGATTACCTGATTGTGACTGAGAGTATCACACTCTTCACCTCCATCGTCACATCCGGTAAGTGGTATCGTTTTCCTTTTTTTTTTGGCAACCACACACACACGTCAGCATGGCTGACATCACACTGCCTTGACCTACAATGGACTGGTCAGCATCTGACCACGCCCAAGCACTGCGTGACTTTCAGCAACTATGCGAGATGTGGTTTACAGTCAACCAGACAGCAGATGCCCTCCAACATAACTACATCATGCTGTGGCTAGGAAGTGAAGGGCTCATACTGTTGAACTTATGGAGTTTGACAGCTGACCAGCTCCAAGACCCCAAGAACATCTGGGACAGACTGGCTCTCTTACAACCCAGCCAGAACTTCCGCATCCACTGTCTGGAAATGCAACGTCTATGCCAAAAACAAGGGGAATCAGTGGAAGACTTCTACATTCGCATAAAGACGCAAGCGCTGAACTGCATATACGCGTCGGAAGATGTCACACAAGAGAGAATCCTAGAACAATTCATAGCAGGAACGGCCATCCCAAAAGTCCAGCGGGAGCTCCTATCAAAGGATGATACCCTCACTCTAGCACAGGCATTAGACATTGCAAGGGCACATGAGGCAAGCATCAAGCACATGAAGCAGATACAAGACCTAACACCAACACTAGCAACATCAACCATTGATGCAGTCAGCAACAACAGGAGCCACAAGCAGTGTGGAAACTGTGGCGACACTCATGCCCCACGCAAGTGCCCGGCATGCGGTACAACAGGCTCCCGGTGCCACAAGAAGAATCATTGGCTCCAGGTATGCCGCTTGGGCAGCAGCAGCATAGTCAACGCCGGCAGAGGACAGGCAGGAGCACGTGCAAAAGCTCCAACAAAGAGGCGTGGATGGTCGCCCCGTCACCCCAGACATGGCTGCCAGGCAGTTCACACCATCACCAACGACAGCAATGATGCCAGTGGACTGGAATGCCTTGAATTCTCGTCCATCAAGAAGAACAGCAGTGACAACCGTGACGAACTTTACGCCAGTCTGGACATCCAACACAAGCGCCCGGCGTCCCTGAGAGTAAAGGTCGACACAGGAGCACAAGGAAACATTCTCCCACTCCATATATTCTGCTAAATGTTCCCCAAAAAACTGGCCCCCAATGGATATCCAGCAGGGGGAACTACGAAGAAAAGACAAACCATACCGCAGGCATACAACAGCACCACAATAAAGCAGCTTGGTGTCATCACCCTCTCTTGCAAACAGAAGGACACTGAGTGGCATAGCTCTGATTTCTTTGTCACAGAATCAGAGGGACCGGTGATCCTGGGACTGCCAAGCAGCAGGCAGCTGCGACTGATGACAATACACTGCATGGTTCAGACAGCAACATCACCTGCTGCCCAGCCAGTCCACAACGCCATGGACCTTAAGCGTCTATATCCAGACAGATTCAAAGGAATCGGGGACTTCGAAGGAGAACTTCACATCACTCTCCAGGAGGACGCCCAACCAATGGTACAGCCCCCACAAAAATACCCCATCCAACTCCTGGAGGAAATCAGAACAGAACTGGAGAAAATGGAGGACCTTGGAGTTATCACCTCCATCACAGAGCCAACAGACTGGGTCAGCGCACTTGCCTTCAGCAGAAAGGCCAGCGGCGGTCTATGAGTCTGTCTCGACCCGAGATCACTGAACCAGTGCATCAAGAGGATGCACCACAAGACCCCCACACTGGAGGAGATCACCAATTGCCTCAGCGGCTCCAAGGTGTTCAGCAAGCTGGATGCGAAGCATGGCTACTGGTCAGTCAAGCTCAATGAAGAGTCACTGAAGCTCACGACCTTCAACTGCCCCATCGGACACTTCAGGTTCAAGAGGCTTCCCTTTGGACTGAACATCTCACAGGATGCATTCCAGCAGTGCATGGATCAGATCCTCAGTCAATGCCCAGGCACCATCGGGATCACCGACTACGTCATTGTCCACGGCAAGGATGACAAAGACCATGACAGAAATCTCCACCACCTCATGAAGGTTGCCCAGAAATGTGGACTTGTTTTCAACACTGCGAAATGTTTCATCAAGACAGTGCAGATCAAGTCCTTTGGAATGGTTTACGACACTAATGGCATGCATCCTGACCCAGAAAAGTGCGCTGAAATCCAAGCAATACCCACTCCAAAGAATGTCACAGAAATTCAGCAATTTCTTGGCATAATCCAGTTCATGGCTCCATTCATCCCCAAGCTTGCAGACCAAATTGCCCCTCTGACAGCTCTGACCAAGAAGGATGAACCATTTGAGTGGAACACAGCTCCCTGCAGGTTTTCGAGAACGTCAAAGCCTCCAACTGCAAGGACATTACTCTCACGTACTTCGACATCACCAAACCAACCACCATCCAGGTAGACACATCAAAGATTGGAATCAGCGCAGCCCTTCTCCAAGATGGATGACCAATAGCCTTTGCCAGCAAAGCCCTGACAGACCGACCAGTGGTATGCCAACATCGAATGTGAACTCCCGGCTGTCGTTTACGGCTGTGAACACTTCCACACATACATCTACGGAAAACCCTTTGTGGCTGAGATTGACCACAAACCCCTGGAGATGATCCACAAGAAAAGCCTTGCCAGCACTCCCCCACGTCTACAGCAGATGTTGCTGCGTCTACAGCACTATGACGTCAGCATCAAATACCATCCTGGCAAAGAGATGGTACTCGCAGATAGCCTCTCACGCCTCAGTCCCATCCCTGACAAAGAGATTCACCTTGAACAGTCAGTATACGTAGTTCAGTTCACTGATGCAGCAGCTGAAGCTTGAGTCAGAATCCAACCATAAGGAGCATCATCATTGATGGTTGGCCAGACAGCGCCAAACAACTGCCCAAAAATCTGCGAGAATTTTGGTCATGCAAGGATGAGCTTTCAGTAGAAGATGGACTGGTACTGAAAGGAGAGCGAGTGCTGATTCCTACTACCATGAGGAGCTGCATTCTGCAAAACATCCACGCAGGACACCAAGGAATGGAGAAGAGCAAGCTACGTGCCAAGACGTGCGTGTACTGGAAAGGCATCAACGTGGACACCGAGCGTACCGTGAAGACGTGCTCAGTATGCCAGACCAACTAGAGCAGTCAGCAGGCAGAGACTCTCCTCCCACGTGACATCCCAGACGGTCCATGGCAAGTGCTAGCCACAGCCAGTGACACCTTGATAGGAATGACTACGTCATTGTTGCTGACTACTACTCAAAAATGCCCTTTGTTCAATGTCTGACCTCCAACTCCACCAGCGCCACGGTCATCTCAGCTCTGAAGCAGCTGTTTGGAGAGCACGGCATACCACACAAACTGCTCTCTGACAATGGACCACAGTATGACTGCATAGAGTTCAGGACATTTGCAGCAGACTGGGGATTCAAGCACATCACAAGCTCACCCAGATACCCCTATTTCCAACCGAACCGGCCAGACTGTCAAGAAAACCATGTTCAAGGCAAGGCAGAGCAGTAATGATCCAGACCTCTCTCTGCTGTGCCGACACACCACCCCCATCGACAACAACCTCCCCTCCCCTGCCAAACTCCTATACTCCCGGCAGCTCAGATCCAACCTCCCTGTCCTCTCCTCCCACACCCCCCAAGATACAGCTGTCCACAAGAACCTGCAAGCCCGCCAGCAGACGCAGAAGAAGTACCGTGACCGGAGCGCCCGTGACCTTCCACCATTCCACACCAGCCAGCATGTCCTTCTGCAGGAAGCCAACAGGACCTGTACACCAGCCACTGTTGTCGAGAAGAGGCCCGAATTGCGTTCATACACCGTACGCACTCCAAACGGTGGTCTCTACCGTTGTAATCGTCACCAGCTCCGGGACTTAACAGCACCACCCAAACATATCACATAGGTAGACCAGACCAGCCCCGACATCAACCACACATCCTCACCGAAACAGCAACAACAGATAAACATGCCAGCGACAACAACAGCTCCACTGCCTAAAGCAGACAGCTTCACCCCTGATGGCCAGACCAACAACAAGCCTGCGCCAGCACAGACACCCCTACGATGTTCCAGCAGACACACAAAACCACCTCAAAGACTGATCGAAAGCATGTAGGATTCAGAAGATCAAGCAAGAAAGATGGCGGAAGAACATGCATCAAGACAAAGAAGAAAAAAGAGAAAATGAAGATTTGACAAACATACAAAAATGCACCCAAGGAACTGTTTTGCATGTGTTTCCAGGACAATAGAATATATATATCAGTAGCATTTATGCACATATATACTCCTGTTGAATTCATATATAATGTTTTCTTATTGGACCCTTTATTATTTACAACGAAGGAACTGTCTCCTGACTCAGTGACTGCAACATTTAGCGATACCAAGGTGTTTGAAGAAACAGTGTTTTGTACTCTGGAGAAATTCATCAATCAAAAGAAACTGTATAATTAATAATACCATAGACCAATAATCTTAACACCTGTATCCCATTGTCTAAGTAGCCTATAGAGTATACTGATTGTTAAAACTTTGTATAGTCCCATTTCACACTTAGCCTCTGCTCCCTTACTGCCCTACAGTCTGGAACCAGCCGCTCCCAGCCCAACACATAAACAACCTGATAGCAGCTTCCAGACTGACATGAGTGTGGTCAGTAGTGCCCCAGAGCCACCCCCTTCCCCTCTCTTCACTGCTTCTCACACACTGGCCTGCCACTTGCTCTTTGTTCCTGCTACCCATCACATGTTCCTCTGTCCTCTGTGCTAGTTATTATATGTCTATGTCTCTTGTAATAAAGAATGCCTTGTTAGTGTATTGGATAAAAGAGAACCCCAGCATTATTGTGATCAACACAGATAACATCACAATACACTTCACACTTCACACCAGTTTGAAATGCAAGGAGCCAAAACACATGCAAAAAGTTGGCTCACTGTTATACACAGAACACAATCAATAGCAAACATCCCAGCCAAAACAGTCAGTAATTAGCACATATCACTATCTACAACTGCAAAAGATACTTCCAGACAGATTCCCTGTAATGCATTAGGTACAGAATTAAAGAACAATTGATCAGATCACAAGTATGTCTAAATCACCTTTTTGAGGCACAGCAACATGTTTTGGTGCCTATTTATATTCTGCAGGCACTCAACATCAGAACTGGCTTAAATCAGTTGACTATGAGAAGTGTGCCCTTTTTTATTTTTTTTGCAGATTAATGCTGGAATTCGCTTCAGCCAAGACTAATGCAATTGCAAAGTATGGAGAGGATTTGGAAAAAATGAAGTTGAATGGACCAGGGAAGTGGAAATTAGGACAAGGAACAAATTATGGCACTGACTAAGCATACTTGGCTATATTCTGACCTACTCTGTGCTTGTAAGGGAAAACATTCGTCAGCTCTGGGTTTTTAACAGAGGGGACCTTAATATTTCTGCTTCCACAGTGCCCAATAACAAGGACACATTTAAGACAAAGAGAAGCGAAAAGCTGCAATATAAAAAAAAAAGTTCAAACAATAAAATAATATATGGAAACCTTTGGACATACTGGCTGTTATTTTTGTTTGACCAGTTCTCAAAAAAAAAAAAAAAACGCAGCACAATGATAGAGTGTGTGTGGCGCACGCGTGCGTGCACGTGTGTGTTAGGCATGGAAGGGACCTGGGTGTTTGATAGTATGGATCTGTTACAGTATGGACGGCCATGTATCTGACCGGTTACAGTGTTACAGGAAAGTGGGCTAAAAACAGGTGATGGGGCTTAAATGTGCTAGACATTTCTCATCCTGGCCTCAGTGGTGGATCTGAAGGCCTGGGAGGAGTCTGCAGCTGGTGCATGGGGTGGGATGATGTTCTACAAGCATATTGCTGACAGGGAGAAACTATTCCTGTGGATTTCAGTTTGATCACAGTTGGTGGATGTAGCATTCCGTTTCAGAGCTCTGTTAATGGAGCTCTTTAACACTAGACAGTGTCAGTGAAACAACACATCTGTAGCCTGTGTACTGTCTTTCTTGCACTTCTGAAAATTGCACCTGTCCATCCATTCATGTCTAATGGTTTCTGTGTGACATCTGTTTTAAGTTGTGTGTAAATCAAGATTTGTATAGTCAATATACTTGTTTGTGTGGGTGTGGGTGTGCTTACAGTAGTCTCTATGGACAAGATTTGTGCTTTATAAATATTTCAGTTATTATTATATGAACAAGTTCCACAGCAAAGCTTGTTGTGTCCATGACCATGTCAAGACTGGTGAGTGGGGATAGAGCAACAGACTCGTGATTGAAAAGTCTTGGGTGTGGGTCCTGGCAGGAGCAGTGGGAGAATTCGTTCTTCAGTGTCAGCTTTCTGTGCTAACTCTTATTTCAGTCTCTGTTCCACCCATGTGTATCACAATAGCAGGTAAAAGAACCTGGTCATGCTGCCAAAAGTGCAGGTGGCAGGTTACAGCTAAACATGTGACTAAGTAACACTGTAAACTGGTACATGGTTGTGTGGTGTACACAGAGCTTGTGCTGAGATAATGGCAGTTTCATGTGGCACTAGCCATTTAACAACTAAGCAACACAGATAGTCAAAACGCACTGTGTAAAGTGACAGTCACGCATTCAGTCACAATAAGAGTGCAATGGGTCTGCTCAGAAGGAGAGAACAACACTGTAGTTGCCATTGTGAAGTGCTAAGGGCTCATCTCAGATTAAGCACTCGACAAGTATTCATATATATAAATAAAGATTGGACTACTGCAGGGCTAAGTTTACAAGTGTAACTAATGAACAAATCATATGTGTACAAAAGGTCCAGCCCAATGCCACATGGTGCGTCTTGAACAAATCAGAGTGGTAATGCTAATAAAGAAATATTTATAAAGCATGAAGCTCCAATGTAAAAAATAGAGCATCACACGTTGTACAAATTCAAATATAACTACATACAGGTTGAGACACTTCAAGCAGTTCAGATCACAAACAAATTGAACAGGCAAGACCTACATTGCAACACATATACATGCATGTGCACATGCATGCATGCACACACACATATATGCATGCACACACACGCGTAATATTGTATTCCTTGCACACACACTCGCACACACACACACATACACACACATGCATCCACTATGTGCACATGTACAAACACATGGGGGCACACAGATGGAATGTAACCTGGGACAAAAAGTAAGAAGACAGAATTTTAAATCAGTTGTGGTATTGTTGGTAGAGGTGATTCAGTTTAGAAGGCATGAGAGGATTAAATGTGCATGAATCCCCCATAGAATAATAGTTTGAAACTTCAACAGTCTGGTGAAAGTGGACTTAGAATTAACTGTAGTAATGCAACAGACAGTTGTTGATTAAATGTGGAAAATATATCAACTTTTTGCCATTTACTACCACAGTATTCATGAACAGTACACACAGAAGGGTATTAATTTAATTTAAAAAAGGAAATAGATGTAATCAGTTTCTGTACTTGAATTTTGGTTTGTTTCTGTTTTGTTTCAGCAATGTGTTCAATGGTTTCAAGATTCATCTGATAAGGAAAGGAAACAGTTGCGGTGAGATTTACCCTCCTTCCAACTGGACACACAACAGTGCGCGCATGCACACACACACACACACACACACACACACACACACACACACACACACACACACACACACACACACACACACACACACACACACACACACACACCTGTACTTGCACTGGCATGTGCATGTTAGTTAAAATTGTAGCTGTATAGTGAGTTGCTGATGAAAACTCATTATGTACCTTACCTCGTCTTCTGTTACATTCCATTAAACAAATGGAATTGATTGTGCATTGTTCACATCACTCATACCAATGATGGCATCACTGAAAATAGTTTGAGTGGTGTCTGCAGTACTGGGGTGCTTCATGAACTTTTGAATGTATCACTTTTGTGACAGTAACCTCACATCAGCATAAATCATGCAAGTCTGCCTTACACTTACAGTGATAGCTGTTGAACTTCAAGCAATTCTTTTAGCTCTTTAGCATGTTGACCATTCATGAGAGAAGTATTTTGTGATTCTGTCCAATTCCCTGTCATCAGGCCACTTGAAATATAGCCATCCTGTTGTGATAAAAAATAAATAAACAAGATTGACTGCTAGCATTCTTAAAAAAGATCCAAGTGGTTGAAAGGAATGATAATATGACGATACAAAACATGTGCAAATTTTTGGGGTAAGCCCATTTTTTTTAAAGCCACAAAACAACAGTTAAACAGTGATAAGTGAAAATATTGTACTTCCTGCTGTGGTGTGTTGAATGCCCGGAGTGTCTGGAAGCACTAATGCATGCATTTGAGAGAATAAAATGTAATGAAAAGCATGTGAGTAAAATGAGCTGTTCCTAAAAATTATTTGGATGTTTGGTTTTGACATAATTCCATGTATGAACATATATGCATGCAAGAGAAATTGGCAGCCACTGTATTGGATTTCGAAATATTGGGTTCTAAAATTCTAAACAAACTCTTGTGTGTGTGTGTGTGTGTGTGTGTGTGTGTGTGTGTGTGTGTGTGTGTGTGTGTGTGTGTGTGTGTGTGTGTGAAGAAATCAGTATTTGGTGATAAATCATTTTTGATTATGGGCAGTTGTCAAACAGTTGCGCAAAAGTTCACTGAGGAAGTATTGATAGAAACATGATAAATAATGCTGCAGTATGAAATACAATATAATTTTGTCTCTCCAGAAACCAGCATAATTTATTTAGAAAATGACAGCAGATTTTTTACATTAGATTACAATAATTAAAAATCTGCAAGCACAGCACATACACTAATAAGATACAACACATTCATACAATTACCAGGTTAACTGGAACTATACATTAAACTGACATTTGGACAAGAAAAAAGAAACGCTCTCACGCACACACATGCACGCACACACACACATGCATGAGCACACACACACACACACACACACACACACACACACACACACACACACACACACACACACACACTCTTCAGTGGCTGGTGGAATGAGAGAGAGAGAGAGATTTATATTACATTTTACTCTAAACACAAAAGATCAGCAAATGACAACTGTTGGGCCTCATGTCTTTCTTTGTGGTCTGAAGCAGCGGTGCAACGTTTCTCTGATCACTCTTTGCTTTCACGAGTGGATGAAAATGCTAACATTTGGTTTTCTATTTTGCAGTTTTGATTTGAAGATGTAGAATGTTGCCATCAAAATAATTAGGCCAAAAACTATCAATCTGTACATTTTGGTCAAAGCCAAACAGAGTCAGAGGCATATGCAGTTCCACTTGTATGTCCCTTCAGATCAGTGCACTGACATCAGACCAAAAAGACCTGACAGCTGGGCACTCCCAAAGAAGTAATCTTTCTTCTTCATTGCTGCAACAATCATGTATTGTCTTAAGTACAAGTAATGTCTCATTGGTAAAAGTCTGTGTGAGATTCTGAATTGAAACCATTTAAGTTGCTTATCTATTATTGTTAGAGTCACTTTACAGGATATTTTTCCCAGTTGATCATTGTTTTATCTATATTTTACATCTGTTGTTAATAATCTGATCATGCACTAATTTTATCATGTATATATATATTTTAAGCATTTGGCTGACAAAATGTGTTTTGCCCTGATATAGCCATACCAGTTGACTGGGCGTTGAAAAACCAAGTTACATACTCTCATTTGATGCCTCATGCTTGTGTTTGCTAAAAAACAATAGACGTAATTCACCATCCAGCCCCTATTCCACCACCTCCCTTTCCATTGGTACAGCTGTTGGTATTTTTTCTTCTACTTGCTTTAAAAAAAAAAAAAAAAAAAAAAAAAAAAACTTTTTTCTTTCTTTTGAATTTCATTCTTTCTCTCACTTTCTTCTGCTGATCGTTCCACAACCAATTTTAGTTTGATGTTTGGATTGCTTTTGGTTAAAAACTTTCTAAAGCAGGTAGTTCTAGTTTTGATGGACCTGAACTGCTTCCCAGAGAAGAAGAACTGATATGTAGAGTTAAAGTAAAGAGAAGAACAACAAAAACTTGCTAGCACATAGACACACAATTCACCTCAGTTTTAATGTTCTTGCTTAGGTAAAGAGGTTCTGCTAATGCTTCTTCTGGTGATTCTGGCTTTAAATTATATCAAAAAAGTTCATAAACTTTAATAATAATTAGTAAATAATAATTAAAGTGTTTTTAAAGCGCAAAATCTTGTCCCTAGAGACTATTCTAGGTGCATACATATCCATACACACTAAGAGAGGCACCCACACACAAGCATTCTGACTATACAAAGCTTAATATACGCAGCTTAAAATGGGCAGCAAATGCCCGGGAGACTTGAAATGGATAAAGACATTAACAGGAACAGAAAGCATGGCAGATCTACAATTTTGGGAAAAGAAATGTTTTCAGATTAGATTTGAATGAGTCCAGAGTGGATTTCTGTCGGAGAGGATGGGGAAGGTCCATGTTGATGGACCGAAAACAGAAAAGGTGCGGGAACCAACAGTGGAGAGTCTGATTCAAGCAGTCTAGAGGCTGAGAGTATCAGAAGCAGAGCGGAGCGTACGGGAGACAATCACAGAGACAAGACGGAGCAGTGCCCATATTGTGGCAGTTTTTGAATAGTGTGTATGGACACCAGGGAACCATGGGGTAATAAGTGGGGGTGGGGGGGTCTGGCCCTATACGAGCTGCCATCCCTAGTTGGGGGGGGGGTGCTACATCCTGCCTACCAAAGTCTCTCGAGTTTACCTCTGGAAGCACAATGAGCTTCAGGGTTTCCCTGAGGAGCTGAAGCTAGAGCTGATGATGTGGAGTTTAATCTCCTCGGATGTTGGTTGACATATTAGGGACAAACTATGACCAGTGCATGTGCATGGTTCAGTGTTGCTTTACCTTCACAGAAACCATAAGGCTTATTAGGATGGGGAGCCCAGGTCGCCCACCTCAACTTTCACACAGCTCCTGAACTCTGAAGCTAGCACCATAACCTTACGTTATTTATACACCCAAACCACAACCCTCCTGGGAATCTAAATGTGGATGATCAAAGGGAAAATAGAATGAAATGTTGCAGAAGCACAAAAGTGTGCTCCGCGCAACATAGTTCCAGTGACAGTGATGTTATTCACAATAAATTTCCTAGCAACCAAGTATCATTTTGTAGAGGCTGCATGAACTGACCTAGCATACCAACAAAAAATCCAATTTAAATTCTCAAGTACACAATTAGCATTACCAGCAGACATGCCACAACCACAGTCTATGGCAGACTCTGCACAACACCATACTACTTAATAGACCATGAGCCAGCCTATAACCCCCCTTCCCCCACCCAGGGGATTTTACCACATGGTAATTTCTGGGTACCTTGACCATCAAAGTACACAGTTCAGGTTGTCTGCAAGTGAGCTGTTGCTGTTTGTGTCTGTAGTGCTGGTTCTAATAAATGCACTATATGGAATTCCAAATTGTGATGACCTTGTCTCTTAGCAACTCATTTATTATGACAAAAAAGGCCATTTCCATATATTGTTTTATTGTTTGAACAGTTTAATATGTTGTAGCTTTCCATTTTTCTTTGTCTTAAATGTGTCCTTGTTATTGGGCACTGCGGACGCAGAAATATTAAGGTCCCCTCTGTTAAAACCCCAGAGCTGACGAATGTTTTCCCTTAAAAGTATGGAGTAGGTCAGAATATAGCCAAATATGTTTAGTCAATGCCATAATTGTTTCCTTGTCCTAATTTCCGCTTCCCTGGTCCATTCACCTTCATTTTTTCCAAAAACTCTCCATACTTTGCAATTGCGTTAGTCTTGGCTGAAGCGAATTCCCGCGTTAGCCTGCAAAATAAAATAGGCCACACTGCTCATAGTCAATTGATTTAAGCAGATTGTCATGTTGAGTGCCTGCAGAATATAGATAGGCACCAAAACATGTGTTACTGTGCCTCAAAAAGGTGATTTACACATACTTGTGATCTGATCAATTGTTCTTTAATTTTGTACTGAATGTGTTACAAGGAATCTGTCTGGAAGTATCTTTTGCAGTTGTAGATAATGATATGTGTTAATTATTGACTGTTTTGGCTGGGATGTTTGCTATTGTGTTCCGTGTAGAACAATGAGCCAGCTTTTTGCTCGTAAGAAACTGTGACTGTGATTTGTCCTGAAGTGACCTTGTGCGGTTGATGAGGTATACAAATCC
Organism: Alviniconcha strummeri; assembly: GCA_963584105.1. Lineage (NCBI taxonomy): Eukaryota > Metazoa > Mollusca > Gastropoda > Provannidae > Alviniconcha > Alviniconcha strummeri. The sequence continues at coordinate 14,499,274 of OY757551.1, forward strand.
AAGAACTAAATAACTTAAACATGTGCAATGGTCCAGTCCTGATATGGTGGATGAAATATATGAGTATATACTGAATCTGTATGGGAATCACACAGTGTGCTACTTTATGAATGACTGCAGAATTATTTTAAAACAAAAGAACCCATCGGAAGGAGTGATGTAAGATCCTCCAAAAAGCGAGAACAGCAAATCCGTCAGCAACAACAATGCTGGCTGTTGCCCAGTGACAGATGTCTTGTTTGTGAAAAGACTTGAATACAAGAAAACAACATGTTGAAAACATTAGTCAGATGTATGTCAAAAACAGCTGAGGAGAAGCTCATTACCATGCCACCTGTCGGAGAGATTACACTTGAGAGGATGACAGACACCAGGAAACCATCAAAGACACTAAAACCATTGAAGAGCAAACTTCCAACAAGACCATATAAACATTATTTTCAGTACATCGTTCAGTATGTTATAGGCAGAATCGTTTAGAGATAAAGAGATTACCACATTAAGGAAAAATTATGAAACTGGAACATTCCATGCATCTTCTCTGTAGAGGTAAATAAGTGATTGATGTCAACAAAATGTGTCAACACACCTCATCCTTGTTGAACAGTCACAATGCCACCATGCAGAGATGCATTGATAATGCACATTGAAAGGGCCAGCTTTCAAGGCAACTAAAACCATTCCTCGAGCAGATGGCCATGGCTTGCATACTGTGAATGGAAAAGTGGGAGGTATACTGGACAGACTGTTTTTTCATGCGGCAAAACCTGGTTGAAGTCCAGGTGGAGCAACCCCAAAAGGAAGATAACTATCAAGAACACACAGAGCTTGAGAATCTTGATGGCTTCAGGTTTGAGGCTGACATATATGTCTAAGCTGGACATGCATTCAGTGACACTCAAAGTAAGGGACATTCAGGTTTGGCAACATTCTATGGCACTGGCTTTCGTATCTTTGGCTGGGAAAATTACACCCAAGCTATAATGATAAGCAGTAAGAAATAAAGAGAGTAATGCATTTATTTATTATTTATTTTTATATCTCAAAGTCAGATAACAATTTCAGAAAGTCAGTAATGATTTGTCAAATCATTGACAGTGTGGACAATCACTTTGGTGAATATCTTTGACATTTCCTAGTTGTTCATCTGTATTCTTGGCATATATTATTATATTCAAGCTGATACATGAAACTGTCCAGCATGCTGAATTAAGCCAAACCAGAGATGCAATCCGGTGGCATCAGGCTCCCTAACCTAAACTGTTTTACTGAGACACAACAAAGGCAAAACTGGTAAGTTTTACATTATTATTATTACTGACCGCTTTTATATAGCGCTATTCTCCGCTTTCGAGCAGACTCACTGGCTCGCATGTGATTCTACATGAGTGACTAGCTTTTTATAGCGCGTTTTTGAATATCCATCGAAGTGGTGTACTTATAGCGCTGGCATGGCTGGTGCCAAATGAAACTGCTGCCATCTCGGCCCGTTCTGTGTACCTGCCACCTGCACTTTTGGCGGAATGACCGGGGTCTTTTACATGCTACTGCAGTAACATGGGAGTGGAAAGGATACCGAAATAAGAGTTAGCACAGAAAGTTGACCCTGGAGAAGGAAATTCTCCCGCCACTCCTTCAGGGATTTGAACCCGCGACCTTTCGATCATGAGTCCGGCACTCTAACCACTGAGCTATCCCCGCCTCCGTACATACATCAGGCATGTTTCTCACCTATCTTCCATGGGGTATAGAGTACTGTGAAACTGATTTCAGGTTAAATGGAGGTAGACCAGTGAATAAGACAGCACCTGTAGCGGTTTTGTGGAAGTAGTTTATTGAGATTTGAACATATGTGCATTTTTGTAAAAGGTTGCTTAACTTTTGAACTTGAGTATATTCCATTCCGTGATGTCATCCATTAATGCAGGTGTTAATCAAACATTCTCTGTGACTCTCTCAGTCGCCATGATACATTTGGTGGTAAATGAAGCACTTTTGTTCATTATGTTTACATGAGCAGTGTACAAAATTATGCAATGTGACATTTTTTCTTTTTCAGTCTTCATTAATCCCACACACGTAATTCATGCCACCATACCTGGTAAGACAACAGCAGCCGCAAGAGCAGTGCTACCCATTGATACCAGCATGTCCAGTATTTCTGTGTATCCAAAGAATGGTATAGCTGCCTGTTGTTTGGGATTTGTAGGGGACACGCCCATTTTAATACATGTCATTAAGCTGCAATGTACCATCTCAGATAATCCCTAAAAGTAGAGTAGTTCATCTTGCAGACAAGCAGATATTGAAAAGACACATACTGAGCTATCCAAAAATCATTGTCTCCAAAAATCCCCCAGGGGGGGAGGGTTTCGATACCTGGCCCATGGACTATAAGACATACATCACACTTCCATGCGCCTAGGTTAAACTGACATGATTGTCATTGTGTGAAATGAGTGGGCTACTCAAATTTGGTGCAAACAAACCAGCAACTAAACAAACAAAAACCAAGACCAGAATCTGATCAACCATAATGAGGCTGAATTGTAATTCTGCCACAATATATTTATAGCAGAGAGTTTTTTTGGGTTTTTTTTTGGTACTGAATTCTTTGTTGGATTGGAAGCCAGTGGAGAAAATGAAACAGAGGTGTGATGTGGTCAGTTTTATGTTTTTTCAGTGAGGCACAATTCTGTAGGCGACAAAGGCTTTGGACAGAGGAAGCAGGCCAGCCAGAAAAGAGAATTGCAGTAGTCAAGGCGTGACAGAATGAGTGAGGTGACCAGTTTCAGAGGTGGAAAGATACTTCCAGACAGAACTAATTTGACAGAGCTGGTAGTAGAAGGATTTGGTGGTTTGACTGATGAAGTTCTCCATGGACATCGTGCTGTTGAGGAGAATGCTGAGGCTTTTGACGGAGTCAGAGAGAGACTATAGTATCATCAAGCCGAAGGGTTTTGACAGAAATAGAGGACAGTTTTTGTCTTATTTTGATGAGCATCGCTTCTGTCTTTTCACTATTTAGATGAAGTTTGTTTTGTGTCATCCAATTTTTAATGTCCAAATAACAGTCAAATATGGTTTTCAGAAGATTGTGGATTTTTTCCAGTAAGGCGCTGTTAAGTAGTTGAGTATCATCAGCATAGAAGTGGTGATTCAAGTTGTGACGGTTGATGATGGAGGCTAGAGGGGTAGTACAGAGGGTGAAGAGGACCGGCCCCAGGACAGAACCTTGAGGGACACCACAGGAAAGTTTGACAGGATTGGACTGCATGTTATTGACACTTTTTGGAACTGGTTGTACAGATAGGACTTAAACCATGCAAGGGTTGTACTGTGGATTCCAAATGTGTACTCTAGGTGGGTGAGAAGAATGGTGTGGTCAATATTGTCAGAGGCAATGAAAGTGTGAGAAGTCTAGAAGTGTGAGAAGCAAAAGCAAAACTTTTCCGGAGTCGAAGCAAGAAGTGAGTCATTTAGAATGTGAAAGAGGACAGTCTCAGTGCTAGGGTCAGAGTGGTAGGCAGACTGAAAAGGATGAAGGTGATTGTTATTTGATGGGTTGTTGTTGAGCTGCTGGAGGACAATTTTCTCAAGAAGCTTGGAAATGAACAGAAGGTTAGAGACAGGGTGATAATTTTTCAGGTCATTTGGGTCAGGGTTGTTCTTTTTCTGGAGAGGATGAACAATAGCTGTCTTAAAAGCTGTGGGAAAGGAACCTGTGCACAAGGATGTGTTGACAATATCAGTGATGGCATGAAGCAGGTATGAAAGGCAGTCAGAGAAGAGAGATGCAGGAACATGATTTGAATAACATTGATTTCAAATCATTTGATATTTCTATTTCAGAGACAGGATGAAAGCAAGAGAGCGGTGTTCCGGTGAAAGGTAGGTCAGGAAGGCACAGCTGGAGAGGTGTCTGGTCAAGCTTGTCATGGATATTTTAAATTTTAGCAGAGAAGAAAGAAGAGAACATGGACAGCAGTTCAGCTGTACTATAAGAAGTAGGCAGAGTAGGGGATTTAGCAGTGCCAAGAAGTTCATTCATGCTGGAGTTGAATTCTTTGGCTGCAAAAGAGTCAGTGGTGTGGTTGTTATCGTGTTTGGTTTTGGTGGAGAAAATCATTCTGGACTTTTTGTTTTTCTTTTTGATAAATTTGTCTGTGGACAGTGAGTTTCGTGGAGTGCCATCAATGTTCTGCCTGCTGATGTTTGTGCTTGCCTGACTGATTTCAGGCGTGTACCAAGGTGCGTACAGATGGTTGGGCAGGAGATGTGTGGTGGCAGGTGCATGCTTATCTGAGAGCTGGCAGAGAGTTGAGTGTAACGTGATGCTGAATCAGAGGAAGATGGTATGAAGGAGAGATGCTGGACAGCATCAGAGCTAAATTTATTTTTGGTGATGATTTTTAGTTTGCGACGGATGACGAGATGTCAGTTCTGAAGAGGTTTAGAGAGGCTGAGACAGGCAAGGACGGCTTTGTGGTCAGATTCTAACTGGTAAGTGACAGATACAGAGCCATAGTTCAGGAGCTGTGTGAGAGTCGAGGTGGCCATCCTGGGCTGTCTGTCCTAATGAGCCTTCTGGTTTCCGTGGATGTAAAGCCATTTATAACATGATGAACCATGCTTCGGCATTGGTCGCAGCTTGTCCCTAATGTGTCAACTGACATCTGAGGACATTAAGCAACACTACCTACCTCGGGAAGATTTAAAAGAACTGACAGAGGTAGAATGATAGACAGAAACAGGGAGTTGGTTCCAGATAACTGGAGCTTGGTAAGAGAAAGAGCACTGACCACTGGACTTTGTTCAGAAGGATGGTATTCTGAACACTTGGGTGTCTGCAGAAGAGTGGAGCTGCCAGGAAGGAGTGTTAAAGTGAAGAAGTCCTGAAAGGTAGATGGGAGCCTGATGAGGAATGATCCTAAAGCAAAGCAAAGACAACTTCTATTCTGTCCTCTGCTCAGTAGGTAGCCAGTGAAGGGAGTGAAGCATAGGAGTGACATGGGTGGATCTGTTGTTCTGAAAATGAGTCTTGCAGCATTGTTCAGACCCTTTTGGAGTTTAGAAAGAAGATACTTAAGACAGCCCGCCAAAAGCAAGTTGCAATATTCAAGTCTTAAAAGTACAAATTCACACAACAGCTTTTTGGTGACATCTTCAGACAGATAGTGGCATATTGCACTAATCCGATGAAGTTCCAGATAGCATATGTAGGAGGAGATTTGCTGTTGGAAAGAGAGAGCAGGATCAAGACAGGCACCTAGGTTGCAATCTGTATTGGCAAGTTTGATGTCAGAACCCTCCAGGTTTGTGGACTGTGGAACAGAGAGTTGAGAATCGTCTTTGTAGCATCATTTCCATTTTATCTTTGTTTAACTGCAGTTGATTATGTCACCCATGCATCAGAAACACAAGTGAATGATTTCAGGAACTTGAAAAGCGTTGCCAGATTTGTAGTTAGTTGTCATCAGAGAAACTGTGATGTGAGAGTGATAGGATACAATTTCAGAGATAGGATGAATGTAAAGGACAAAGAGAATGGGACCAAGCACTGGCACTTTTGCCTAATATTATACAGTTTTTTCCATTTGCAGCTTTTATGAACTGGAGTGTTCAGTTTTATGAACCTTTATTTGTATCAGTCAGATTGTGTTTTTCAGTTCTTCCTCTCATTGTTCGCCATGATATAACCATAATGGTTGACTGGGCGTAAAACACCAAGTTACTTACTTACTTCCTCTCGTTGTCTTACTTTTTTGTTGTTGCTTTTTTTTCTTCTTTTTTTTCATTGGGGGGGGGGGGGGGGGGGGGTATTGGGGGGGGTCATTGTGGCACAAGCCACCTCTTTACTTAATAATTATTATTTTTTTGCCTTGCTCAGTGAGCGATTTGCTGCCTGTCACATGTGTATACATTCTAAATATAAAATAACTACATATGCCCTGAGGTTATTAGTTTTCTGTTGTCAAAATAGGCTTATAACAGAGCCAATTCAAGATAAAGGTGGGCAGTTCGCCACTGATCTTTGCATTGTATTCATCTATTTTGTATTTCAGCATGAGTTGTTGAAGGAAGCAGGAGAGAGTTGGCAAGCACTTGTCGAGTTTGCATTTGTATATAAATTGCTTAGCTTGAAGTATCATTAAATCAAAGACTGTGTCAGTTTTGATATCTATTTCTGTTCCAAACAATGCAAGAGTTTGTGTAAATTTTACATTTAGCGCTGTCTCACATTTTTCTTTCAATATTGTTTCCAGCGAAGTCCAAAAACGTCTGATACAAGCACATTTCTGAAACATATGTTCAGTGCTATCTTTTTCGTCATTGCACAAGCCACACTCAGTTAGCAGTGACTCCCATTTTGTGTAATACTGTGTTAGTAGCTATTATTCTATGTATAATGCTCATTTGTAACCATTTAAGTTTTCAATTGCAGCTTTTATGAACTGAAGTATTTAATTTTTTGTACTTTTATGAAAACTGTATTCCAAGAAATATTTGACTTCAGTTTGTCACTCCATTTCAAGCAACAATTTGGCATACAGTTGTCGTTTACATGACTGTTGTAATAGAGCCAAACAATTTTTTAATGTACATATATCATATGCTCATCGATGCCCTGAGCACTCACATGATATATACTAACCTAAACACAATATTCTGTACACATGTAGAGCAAAGTCCAAATATGCCTTTCTTTATCAACAACTCCAGAAATCTTTCATTTGCAATTCAACAGAATTGAAGATTCAGTAATAACACACCAGGCAAAAATGATGATATTTTCAATGTTTTCGTATGAACTAACTACTGACATCCAGTGCTATCTTTAATCTTAGGGGCGGGGAGGTCTTGGTTCTAAATTACTGATTGAGTTTGGGGGGTTGGGGCTGGGGGGGGGGGGGGGGGTCTGTGGAATGGGTGGGACCCACAGAGACTACTTGAGAAAAGAAAAACAGTGGCATCTTTAGCCATGCTACTACTGTGGCATATACAATACTAAGTAGAATACTCATAATGTGTAAGGTTTGTAGGGGAGTGGGGATGGGGAGTTGAGGGGAAGCAGGTTGGAAGCATGGATGAAGAGCCACAAGTCAGAGGTTGCTATAACATAACTTTTATTTGTACACCAACCAACCAGGAAACAGTGTCTGTGTTGGAAAAGACACAAGCAAACAAAACATTTAGAACATGAAAGCAAATGTAACGTATAAACAACAGCAATTATCTAATAACTACAGTAACCATGTAGTTTACCTGTAGGTTACTATAATACGTAACAAAATGATTAATAATCAAACACATAAATCGTGTGCTTGACTTACACTTAAAACCCGTATCTCACAGAGTCACGGTGAGTATACAAGAGACGGCCAGTCAATTAACTGATGAACTCCCAGTATAATAGTATACAATAAAGTAACAGTGAAGAATGCGGATTACCAAGCTCATTCTTAACTAAAAGAGGAAGTGAGATAATCGTTACAGCAGTTCCACTTAAACACACAACGAGATGGATAGTGACACGGGTGGCAGTTGGGACCATGCCATAAGTGGGAAGAAGTCAGTCATAAACTGACCGGCTCCAGCCTCGTTACTCAAGGCGTTACAGCATGTCACTTACTGACTAGCAGAGCATATCTGTGAACAACGTCAAGCGTCTTACTGATATGGGTAGCAGCAAGAATCTAAACTGCTGATCTGGCTGCGCCTGTCTGCTCGGTTAGTGAACAGAGACAAAGACCTAATTGCCACCACTGATGCGCATCACCGGCCAGTTCGGGTACACGCACAAAGACCCGGAAAGGGTTTACAAGCTAAGCAAAGTCTGCGCGCCCAAGACTCGGCCATACAAAATCCGGATCAAAACAAATAACATATCTCGCAGTTTTTACAATCACCCCTATGCATTAAACCATATTCAACTAGTAAACTGAACATTCGACAACTATGAAGTCAACATCTTCAAAGTGTTAGCCATGATATACCACTGATTTCGTGTAGCAACATAGATCGGTAGGAAACTAAACATATAAGTTATGCCGCACGGCCACACTGACAAAGTACCCATACTTTAGAGGGATAACTTTGCATCGGCAAAGCATCTCTCAAACTGAACATCCAACAATGGCAGCATAACATACTAGCTACATATTAGCTAACCAGGGTTAGCTGCATACATCTTGGAAACACCGGTCATCCTGTGGCATAAAGGCTTAACATTCAAATGCACAAACAAGGTACTCTGACGCCATAGCAGCTGCAACCAGGGGGCAATCTGATGCCGAAATTACCCATATGTTCCATATGTTACCCATATGAACACATGAACAACGGCCACAACAGTAAACAAACAACCAGCATCTGCAGGGACACTGGGGGGAAAAGGGACACTGCCGGCCCAGCACACAACTTTTAACACTTAGATAATTGGGGCCATAAAACCCACACCCAATCAAAAAGGAAAAGGACCGGAAAGAAAAGGTTATATGGTCATGGCCCGGAACATGTATACAATACACTCGGTTACACTCATAATGTGTATTTTCATCACACCATATTGTGTATTTCTTTCCACAACAGTCAAAATTCTTGGAGCTACAGTGGAAGGGGAATAAATGTATGCAAGTTCATCATCACACTCACAATGAACTGGATGTTGGAATTTGCATTGGCTTGAACGTGTCTGTGGTAGACCAGTATTGTCTTTTCCTTTCTGTTCATGCACATTTTTGATTGCACGCACTTTTTAATCAAATACCTGTTTGTTCATTGCCATAGCATGGTAATGTCCATGAGCACTGCCTGTGATTAGCTGCTTTAATGAACCAGGTGGAGGTGGGGGCAGTATGTGCTCTCAGAGAGGGGTGGTTTCATTTCCCTCAGACACTATGACATGTTGTTGGTGTACTGGTAGGCCTACTGGACTGAACATCATGATAACATGGTTGTTGGTCACTGTGTTTGCTGCCATCTGTTTGCATTTTGTTCCAAAGAAAGAAAACAAAAGAAGGAAGGTAATCAAAGATGAGCAAAAAACAAAGATGATGTGCAGCATCCACACACCAAAAAGCAAACTCACAGCATATGGTGATGCAGATGATGTTTAAGGTGCCCAACTAAATGTTGCAGGGGAAAAGTGTGTCGGTCACTGATTTTCAATGTGACTGGTGAGCGCCCTGTGTCAACCCTGCTTGAAAAGTTGAAGGTAAGGATACTTGATATTGCAAAGAATCAACTTCCAAGGTACACCCCACAAGTCCATGTGCAGTGGATCTTCAGATCTGGAGAGGGACGGGGTGAAATGCATGCTGTTGATCACAGGTAAGTGGCATTTTTAAAATTTAAAACAATTGGATGTCATTGGTAACAATGATTTTCAATTGTATTAATATTGTCTTCTCAGCAGCATCCATTCAGACCATGCACACGCTGTGATTACTGATTCAGGGCAGTGTTCCATTTTCTTTTATTCAAATTTTACTGTATGCATACATTCCCATGGTGTTACTACTTTTGATCACTAGATGTGAGAGACTTGACCTGGTAGCCACAAGCTGTAGAATTTATGAGATGAAGAGGTCTCAACAGGCCTGCAGCAAACAGTCACTCTGAACCCAGCTTAAGGTAATTTAATAATGTCCTCTGTTTGCCAGAAATCTTGGACATTTACTAAGTGTGCTATTTATATTCCTGTTCACTCTTTAAGAGTCCTTTCATTTTGTACAGCCGATTTTCATTCATGGTCTACTAAACTCCACATAATCTTACCTCTCAACTTGCCGAGATATAATTTCCAGGAAGCCATGGTTGGGATACACATATAGTCCCTGCAGGAACAGATTTCTTAATTAGCTTCATTTCCAAACAGGATCTGACATCACAACTGGCAATTGCCAATGGATCACAGACTGAATTTAGCCTGGACAAGAAATGGTAGTAATCAATTTCGGTATAAAGGAAGGTTTTGCTCAGATTTTATTAGCACTTATTTTTTAACCAAATTTAAGTTTAATGGTGAAAAAAACTAATATTGAGTTTAAAATACTATTTTGTCATCTGAACAACAAGAGAACCTTCTTTCACACCATAAGGTGTTTTTTGTTGTTGTCCAGAATGATAATTTATGTAATTTCCTGTTTGGGGAATGAAGCTAACTAAGAAATCCATCCATATACAGGCAATAGGTGTATCCCCCCACTAGTTTCTGGATGTTATAGCTTGAAGAGTATGCCACCATTAGAGAAATCCATCCATTAGCATCTTTTCACAAAGAGCTTGTTGTGGCATGTTTTGTCACCACAGCACGTTTTCTCACCTACTCTTAGTGACAAAATGCATCAAATCTGATGCACTGCCTGCACATTTTGTCACCCTGGCACGTTTTGTCACCACATGGTGACAAAACGTGCCAAAAGGTCCCGCGTTTGCCAGCAACACTATAATCTGTCTTTTCTCTTCCCTCCATGTCTATGTGCATGCGTGAGTGTGTGTGTGTGTGTATGGGGGGGGGGGGGGGGGGTGAACGTGAGTGTGTGTGTGTGTATGTTGCATTGTGTTGTGTTCTATTATCCCTGCATCAGTTAGCATTAAATTAGAATTTTGTATTGCTTTGAGTAGACTACAAGACAACTGCTACTTGTATCTCCATGAGCTATGTCAAACATGATTATGTAGAAATTGATCATGTGGTTTGATCATGTGTTGCATATGACGGAATGACTGCTATCATATGATAAAGCTGAAGGTAAATGAGGACTTTTGTCAAAGTGTTTCATTGTACAGCACCTTCAGGTTATAGCATAATATGCTCCAAGCAAGTTTTCTGTATTTATTTATTAATTATTATTTTCCTAATCCTAAATTCATGAAGACATTGTGGTTGAAGTCCTTTTGAAAACTACCACTCACGACTCACTCAAGACCAGCTTTGATCCTTCCACTGACAATAAATCCCCACTAATATTTCTTCTTTAATTATAGGTTACTCCACAGTGTCTGCCTTGCAAGCAGTACTGCACATTAGTGTTAGAAATAAAGATTAAAGTGATGTAGTCACAAAGAAAGGAAGATCAAAGCAGCAGCATTTGTTTATTATTTAATGTATTCATCAAGTTTTCAAAAGAACTGTAAGCATTCTGTGGAGAAAAGTTTGATTTTATTTCTGATGTTCAACAACTTGCACATCACTGGTGCTGTACATTTTAATCTCTGTACATTGTTCTTTTTTTTTTCTTTTTTATTCATTACTGTGACTCCTCTCTCTCTCTCTCTCTTTGCTAGTGCTAACTGGACAAGGGCACATTTTGTATGGTCCATTACCTTCGAAAGAGCATATTCAGTATAATAAATGTATTTTAGTGCACAAATTGCAAATCACCCCAGTATATGAGACAGATTGTCCACACTGGAGTGCGCAGCGACCGTAGTTCGCGGAGCAGCATTCTTATTTTGCCCAAAACAAGAATTGACATTTATAAGATGGGTTTTGTTTATTCTGGATCCTTTTATTGGAATGCACTACCTAGAAGTCTTAAAATAACATGCTCAATTAGCACATTCAAATCTAAAACTCTTCAACATTTTTGTACTCAATTAACAGATTTCAGTCTTGAACCATACAGTAGTTTCCTAATGTTTGATACATGTGGCATTTTATGTGTTTATGTATAAGTATGTGTGCACACCCAGGAATGTGTGTGCAATTTTATTTTAAATGTATGGCTAAACATATCATCCTCGTATGATGAGGTACATTTCTTGTTTTGATTGTATACCAGCTCTGTGCTAAATACACAAAATATTGATTTAAATGATGTTTTGTTCCTTTCATCTTTCCAGTTTCTGTTCATAGTATCAGTGGTAGTAGCAGTAGTATATTGTTATCATCGCAGCACTAATTAGAACATTCATTGCCACATCATTGCCATATATATATATCCTGAAAACTGGACCAAGGAGAGTGCTGCTTTCCCGGTAAAATAAAAACATGAAACTTTAAAAACTACCACTATATTTCTGATGTAACGTCTTTGGAGAAATAAGGGAAATGCCACAATGTATGAATGCATCATTATTTCTTGTGCTGTGGGTCTTTTTTGGTAAAAATCGCGACATTTTCATGGCCATGATTTGTGACATGGCTAAGGGAAGGTTAGCTGATTGCAAATATTTCCTTGAAATCGTTCATGATTAAATAAAAACAGATTTCATAAGAAAGAAGGAGGCTAGTTCTTACATACAAATGGTATTTATTGTGTGTTGCTTTCTACTAACAGCTCCAAAGAAAAGAAAAAAGATAGTCTCATATGTTACCGATGGTGTCTTCCATGTCTGTATCATGATATTGTGACTTGTTCACAACAGAAACTAAAAAAACTTTCATTCTTTTTTGTCTGCTTGGTAGATAACTACATTTCACCTAATTTTTAATGCTTGTTTGATGACATGAGAGTAGATATGAAATAAATTACAGTCATTTCTCCAGGGGTGGTTGATGTGGCATCTTAAAATGATGTGATGCGAGAGCATGCAAAAGCACTATTTCTGTTAGTACCATTGACTTTCGACCTACCCTAACATATAAGTCCACATCAGCTGACTTGTGGCAGCAATGTTTGACCTCTTTTTGCACTGTGTATGGTGTATTAATTGACTACAAAAGAGAAAGCACTGTGGTGTCTTCAGGGGTGAGGGATATAATGCTCATGACACATATTTGTTCCCAGTCAGCTGAGTGTTTGTATGCAACCTTTTGTAACCAGACTTGGTATTGTGGTGCACCACCATGAGCCAGAATGTCATGTGCAAAAAAAAAAAAAGGGATTCTAGCTTCAAGGTCAAGGTCACGGTGTTGGCTTATATAATCAGAATATGACAGTTTCTACTATATCTTTTATTAGTTCTAAACCAATGAGTCTTATGCAAACCAAACTCAATTTGATGGCAGATCATCATAAGCAAAGAAATGTCCTGTGTAAATACTGGATTGTTATGTTCAAGGTCAAGGTCACAGCCAAGGTTAAACATTTCAGTTAATGTCAATTTGGATGATATGAATCACTGAACCTTTTGTAACCAAACCGAGTATGGTGATACATCATTATAACCCAGAGTGTCATGTGCGAAAAATGGGTTGCTATCTGATCAGCCAGTTTTAGTTCAGATTTTAGAATTATATAAAAAAAAAAATGACAAGAGAGGGGAGAGAGATTGTTTTCATCTGGCCATGTTGGCATTAGGGGAAATTCTGCTGCAGATTCTGCAGCTAAGGATGCCCTTGATGGTGACATCTTGGTTGAGCTCATCCCATTCTCAGACCTAAAACCATGCACAAATAAATATATATTAGAACTGTGGCAGTCTGAGTGGGATGAGTTCCCGGAAAATAAATTATATAAAATATTCCCAGTATTGAAAGAATGTATATTTTGTCCTCAGACAAACAGAAAAGAAGAAACTGTGATGGCCCGATTGCACATTGGCCATTCTTTTCTTACTCATTCCTTTTTATTGAAGGGTGAAGAACCACCAATGTGCATCAGATGTGATAAACGTTTAACCATAGAGCATATTTTACTTGTTCGGATTTTATTGAAATAAGAGAGACACTTTACAGCTAAATCACTGCACATGTTGTCTAAAGGTATTTCACCTGAAAAGATTTTTAACTTTTTGAAAGAAATTAATATTTTTTGAAAAATTTAAATTTGAGATTGTTTTTAGTTATGTTTGTGTTTTCACCTTTTAAGCATGGTTTTAAAACTGTATATAGACTGATTTTAAGGCATACACATTATTAAAAATTAAATATATAAGATGACAATATAACCGTACCAGTTGACTGGGCGTAAAGCACTAACTTACTTACTTCAAGGTCAGGGTCACAGCAACTGAGTTTGGGTTCATACAATGAAATCATGACTATTTCTGTTATATGTTCTCAACTGCTGATTGTTTGGCAACCAACTTAGTTTGACAGTGCATGTTCATAACCTGGAGTATCTTGTGAAAAGGTTGCTCTGCTGTATTCACGGTCAAGGTCACAGTGAAGGTTCTGAACTTCAGTCAGTGTTTGCCTGGACAATATCTCTGATCGATCAAACTTAGTATGGTGATGCATCATCATCAACCAGAGCATCATTCAGAAATATCATTTTGCTATGTTCAAGGTCAAAGCCACAATCATTCTACTAGATCTTCAGAAATACTACTTTTGCAATCCAAATTGCAAGACAGGGTAAGACACTCTGAAAAGATTTTCTTGCTTTTACACAGGGCATGCGACAGAGAGTGTGGCTTGATGACTGTCGACTAGACTGGTGCCACTCTTGGCCGTCCCATTATCCCAAACAAGGGTCAATACCAGTCCCAGTCAAAATAACGTGGCAAGAACATTGCTTTTGTAATGAATATACTTGTTTATTAAGTTTTTTGGTCAATTGTACAAGTGTGTGATTCTTATATCCTTTTGTACTTGTGATGATGTCTACATAACAAGTGAGATTAAGTGCACTAATTAAGTGCGATCGGTTATTAATTTTAGAAAGCAAGAAACAGATACCCCTCTGACATGTACATTATATATATATATACAGCTCAAAACACCCCCCACCCCTGAATTACTTTGGAAAAGCAAACTAAGGAAAAGAGAGGTGTGATCTATTTCGTGTATGTCTGAACTTCAAAGACATTTTAAACCAAAATCGTTAAAGAAGCAGGAAAGTAAAAACATGATAATAAAAAAATAAAAATAAAAATCAGAAATGACAAATATTCCTTTATTAATTAGGAAATGTATCATTTTTAAAAAAAGGCAAGAGTCAAACTGGCCACTGAGCCGAGTATTCATGCATTTCTGGTGTCTTCTGTAACACATGAGACGCTGACCTGTGATGTAACATAATGCACAATTAACCAAATCCCTGTCACCCTGTCAATTGGGGACGGGGATAGCTCAGTGGTTAGAGCGCCGGACTCGTGACTGAAAGGTCCCAGGTTCAAATCCCTGTAGGAGCGGCAGGAGAATTTTCTTCTCCAGGGTCGACTTTCTGTGCTGACTCTAATTTTGGTATCCGTTCCACCCCCGTGTTACCGCAGTAGCACGTAAAAGATCCCGGTCATTCTGCCAAAAGTGCAGGTGGCAGGTTACAGCTAAACTTGCATACACCTTACGTATATGGCTTTGAGTTCCAGACAGTTGGAGCAATGTAACCAAAAGAACGTTTACCGAAGGTTTTCAGGTTTGTTTTTTGAATTTTGAGCAGTCTTTCTGTCGAAGAACAAAGGGAGTGCAATGGTTGATATGTGCAGAGAGAAGAAGACAGGTATGGCGGAAGAGTGCTGTCAAAGTGACGGAAAACGAGTATTTTACTGGGAGCCAGTGGAGTTCTTTCAAAAGCGGTATGACGTGATCACGCTTCGATTTTTTCAAGATGAGCTGTGTGGCATTGTTCTGGATCTTTTGTATGCACGCAATTTGTTCATCGGCTACTCCTGCAAAAGCAGCATTGCAGTAGTCCAGTCTTGACGTGATCATAGACGCAGTGAGCTTTTCTATGGAACTGTTAGAGAGGAATGGACGAATAGAGGTGATTCTCCTGAGTGCGAGAAACATAGTGCGGCAGAGGCTACTGACGTTTTGTTTCATTGACAGTGTCTGGTCAAGATGCACTCCAGGGTACGTAACGGTGGTCTGAAAAGGAATGCAACTTCCATCTGTATTTGCAGACTCGCAGCTGACCGAACTGATACGCACTGATTTGCATCATCTCAGTTTTTTCTGTGTTAAGCTTCAGTTTGTTGCTTTGCATCCATGACAAAGTATCGCTTATACAGGATTGAATGTTGGCCTGAGCAGAAGTGAAATCGCTGGGTGGTGCACTGTCAGAGATTTCTGTGTCATCAGCGTACTTGTGATAGTCACAGCTGTGACATGCTATGACATCAGACAGGGGTTGTGAATACAGGGTGAATAGTACAGGTCCAAGGACTGATCCCTGAGGAACACCAAAGACAAGGGGTATTGGTATGGACATCAAACCGATAACCACAACAGACTGTGTCCTATCACTTAGGTATGACTCGAACCAAGACAGCGCTAATCCCGAGATTCCAAAAGTGCTCTGAACAGACTTCGTAAGGAGGCCTACTAGTATACTCAAAACAGCAGTTTCGGTACTGTGATATTTTCTCTACGCAGACCAAATTTTGAGTAAGCCGTTTGCACACAGGTGAGACTGCAGTTGAAGAAGAGCTACCCTCTCTAGTATCTTCGAAACGAATGGGAGATTTGAGACTGGTCTAAAATTTCTTAAATCATTGGCATCAAGACCCTGTTTCTTCAGTATGGGTGTCACAAGAGCCTGCTTTAACCCAGATGGGACAGTGCCGGGGGCCAAAGAGACATTGACAATCCTTGTGACAAGGGGGGCTAGGTCATGCAGACACTGCTTAGTCAGAGTAGTGGGGATGGGGTCAAGGGTGCAAGGGTGCAACTTTTCGTTGGTGACTGAGAAATGAGTCTACAGATTAGCTCTTCTGTCACAGGTTCAAACATGGACAACTGAGGCCCATCGAATTTAAAAAAGGACGGTGGGTCATGGGGACAAGAGTCAAGGTCTTCACGGATCTGCTTAATCTTGGTCAAGAAAAAGTCACAAAAATGCTGTGGGAATGTTTGAGGGGAGAGAGGTAGTCTTTGCTTTGCCGAGCAGTTTGTCAGACAGAAAAAAGTTGCTTAGTGGTAGAGCAGATGTCTATCTTGCTGCTGTAGTGAAGCTTCCTGGTGTCCCGTATGCATCTCTTCACCGTGGCCCGCTCCTTGACGAAGATTTCCCTGTGGACAATCAGGCGAGTTGACCTCCAGCGACGCTCTTGCCTGTTATCTTCTTCCATGGGGCTGAACGTCGGGGGCAGACGCAGCAAGTGACCAGAGGGGCGTGGCGGTCCATGACTGTCACTGTAGCTATCCGCAAGGTCTCTTTTGGGACACTGACTGTAGCGATCTGCGAAACACTTGATGTCCGCCTGAAAATCAGGAAGAGACACAGCCTTGGTGTTTCGAGATGTGACAATACGCTTTGATTTGCTTGGTGCTGTGATCATCATCTGACATAGGGTCCTGTGGTCGGAGATGTCATGTCATCCACTCTCTCAAGCACGAGACAACTCACGTCTGAGCGAACTACAGCCCAGTCCAATGTGTGTCCTCACCTATGTGTAGGAACGTCAACGAGCTTTGTCAAACCGTGGTCACTAAGCATAGTCTTGAGACGATTCACCTGGGTATCAGCGCAGTCATTGGAATGAAAGTAAAAATCGCCAAGCAGTACTAGATCACTGTGGGAACCTGCAAAGTAACTGTGTGAGAAACTCGGGAACTCCTAGAGAAACAACTGATTGGAGAGTTTGTTCTTCCTGCTGGGAGGGGGTCTGTACAGGCACACCACCGATACGGACAAGTTCCTGCCGGAGATATGAAGCTCGACGGCCTCGAAAGAGCAAAAATTCAAAGAGCAAAAAATTCAGCTTCATAGAGGAAAAATGGACAGTTCTTTACACGAGAAAGCCTAATTAAAACCCTAAGTCTATGCTGAGCCCAAGTTAAATCTAAAACCCCAAGGTAAGTCTAAAAACATTGGCTGATACGGCCCGCTATATACTATCTTGTCGCATTTTTGTGGCCATCATTATCACGGGGATAGCTCAGTGGTTAGAGCGCCGGACTCGAGACTGAAAGGTCCCAGGTTCAAATCCCTGTAGGAGTGGCGGGAGAATTTTCTTCTCCAGGGTCGACTTTCTGTGCTGACTCTGATTTCGGTATCCGTTCCACCCCCGTGTTACCACAGTAACACGTAAAAGATCCTGGTCATTCTGCCAAAAGCGCAGGTGGCAAGTTACAGCTAAACATGCATACACCTTATGTATGTGGCTTTGCATGAAGTGACATGGAGCATGGTTGTATGGTGTACACAGAACTTGCGCCGAGATGGCTGCAGTTTCATGTGGCACCAGCCATGCCAGCGCTGTAAGTACACCACTTCGGTGGATATTCAAAAAATGCGCTATAAGAAGCTAGTCACTCATGTAGAACCACATGCGAGCGCAGTGAGTCTGCTCAAGAGAGCGGAGAATAGCGCTATATAAGTGATCATCAATCAATCAATCAATCATCCGTGACCATCCGCCCCCGGCCACGACTCGTGGTATCTCCTCAACCAATCACAGCAGTCTCCCCAATCAAGGGAGACTCATGAACTCCGGCCCATCTGCCAATGAGCCCAGTCGGACCCCAGGTGACCGCCGTCCGGCCATACCTGACCCCCATAATAAATAATCACCAACTCACGTCACCTCCCCACGCAGAGGCATAAATCACTGTCATCAGTTCACTTAGACCGCACTTGCGCATTCAGTACACGAAAGGTTACCACCTCTTTGTTTAAGGGAGGTTTATTATTTTTAGCTCATTGGTCAAGGAGCCCCGACAGTGAGGACGGTCATAAACCAGATGGCTCCCACAACTAGTGAGGACGGTCAGAAACCAAATGATCCCCACAATTAGCGACAGTCGGAGGGGGCACAGCGCCACTGTGTTACATATATAATATGTGCATACATGTGTGTATATATATTTATATATATATTTTAACTTTTAATTTGTTTAAATGTTTTGCTGATGTGGTTGTGTTTTTGTTGTTTATATTTTATTTAGTATCCGTTTCCTTTTCTTTATTATTGTTAGTCTTTTTCTTAAAGTAAAAGTCCAAGGTTTTTAAGTATGCAAAATGACCATCGAAATGATTGACAAATGAGTCACTAGTTTCAGATTTAATTAAATAAAATATAAAATAAATTTTTGTTTTTGTTTTGTTTAACTGGGTTTTTAATCGATTTTATTTTCTGTAGGCTTCCCTGGAAGTGACGTCATTCTGGGGAGTCGGTGCGGTTACCATCTTAGATTCTTCGGTAAACTGTGTATGCGTGTGGTCGACAAAAAAGTTAACTATGCCAGCCTACTGTGTTGCCGTGAACAGTAACGATTCGCAGACGACCCCAGGTATAACAATGCACGCTCGTGCGACCCGCAGTGAGGCGAAAGTGGATTAAGTTTATACAATTCAAACGAGCTGACTTTCTTGCTGCACCGCATCACACCCATTTGTGTAGTGAGCATTTCAGTGAGAGCGATTTCGCAAACCCCATAGAATACCGCATGAGGTTTGCTTCGAAGCTGACACGATGTTCTGGTACTCTTTCAAAATCCTGCCTGACAGGCTCAAACTGATACGGCTGTATCCTTGTGGGTCTCTCGGGCAAAGTATCAGTTTCGTCTTCGGAGATTGAGTTGGCCGTTTTGCAGCGACTTCCCAGTGACGCAGTAGGCATATAGTCATGTGATTTGGGCATCATGGCGACGCTTTCGGTGCGACAGAAAATGCCTTTTTTTTCTCAGATCACAGTTTCACCTACATCATCGTTGGAGGCGAGCTTTAATGAAAATCATGTCAAAAATTCCCCCCAAACTTAGACTTGACCTTTAAGGTTAATTTTATCCCTCCCCTTTCCCTGTTCTCTGTAAATTATTCAAAATGTTTTTCTTTTCTTTTTGTCTTTCTTTAAAAAAATTGGATTTTAAACTTTTCACCTCCAGTTGTTTTTCACTGTTTTTTTGTTGTTGTTTTTTTCCATTTCTCTTGCAGTCGTTGTTTCATTTTATATGTGTTGTTACTGTTATTGATGCTGTATTTGTCTATATCCTTCTGTCATAATATTTCACTATGAATGTCTTGGTCATTAGTAGTACTTACTTAGTAGTTGCTACAACAGCAGATACGTGAATTGGTTTTTGTGCTAATATCTCTTCACTGTTGAGAAATAAAGTTTAATCTATCAGTCAGTCAGTCAATTAGTCTCTCTCTCTCTCTCTCTCTCTCTCTCTCTCTCTCTCTCTCTCTCTCTCTCTCTCTCTCTCTCTCCAGAATAATGCCTGTAATTTGATATCTACTCATCAGTAGCTTAGCAGGACTAGTTAGACAGGTTTTTGACTGAACCTAAACTACAATCCTTGTTTTTGAGTTTGAGCTCTCTCTCTCTCTCTCTCTCTCTCTCTCTCTCTCTCTCTCTCTCTCTCTCTCTCTCTCACACACACACACACACACACACACACACACACACACACACACACACACACACACACACACACACACACACACATATGCACACACACTTGTCACACGTACTGCAGCAGACCTCAAATTTGGGGGCAGTAGCATTAGCCCACTGCATGGAAGTGGAAAGATGATAAAGAAAAATAAAGCTTAATGAACTGCAATGGTAGAAATTGGACCAGCAGAATTCATGACAGTAGGACAAGTAAGTAATGAAAAATGAAAAAAAGAGCATCAACAACAATTTACAGACAAAAGACACAGCAACAGAGACTAAAACTTACAGTAACTGTCGCCTGACTCATGAGTAATTATAAGGAGTATAAAATCCTCCAAGTGTTTATCATCTCTTAAAAGAGAGTGTTTGTAGGTACTGGGTACTCAATATTTCTGCATCTGCAGTACCCATCTGCTGGATTGTCAGAACACACCCATGCACATAGCTAGGCACCCCGCCATCCCCTCCCCCCATGCACAACACACACACACACACACACACACACACACACACACACACACACACACACACACACACACGCACGCACACATACACCCTGTCACACACACACACACTCACACATACAATATCACATGTACTGATATCCAAGTTTTAGAAAAAAAGGTACAGTGCCTGCACTATTTGTCACCACCTCATTGGTGACAAAACGTGCCTTGGTGACAAAATGTGCTAGTTCTGTCATTTTCTCCAGAGATGGCCTTATTTGAAGGTGCATCAGGCAAGAGCCATCTCTGAACTCAAGGCAAAACCAACTTCCAATGAAAACATGTATAGGTACATGTGCTACAGAGAACTTAGTCTTTTTCTTTAATTTTTTGTCTTTTTCTTTAATTTTTCATCGTTTTTTTGACCGTTTATTTGTTGTTTGTGGGATTTCCCTGAAAATTGGCATAGTGTGTCTGTGTTTAAAAAAAATAAGCATTTGTATGAACCTTTTTGTGTTTGGATGTTGTTTTAGAGCGCTAAAATCATTCTGTCTCATTTTGTGTTTTTTCCTGACTGGCAAGAAACCAATCACAAACTCAAACTGGCAAGAAACCAACCACAAACTCAAACTGGCAAGAAACCAATCACAAACTCAAACTGACAAGAAACCAGCCACAAACTCAAACTGGCAAGAAACCAATCACAAAACGTGCGAATGGCTGACTGGGAGAATGATTTGTTGAGTACCTGGGAGAATGATTTGTTGAGCAAAATGGTGCATGAGGTAGTGGTAAATCACTTCATCAGCTGACAAGCCACTGAAAGTGACAGTGCCACCTAAACCTGGCGAGTTGTCAGCAAGAAGCTGTCTACACAAAAGGAAAGTTGGGTTTTGAAGGGCAGTTGCACATTTTCATGCAATCTATATAATTACATATTTCTCACAGCTGAAACCACCTTTGGGGGTGCAATCTGAAGCTGCCACCACATGTGTAGGTTCATGTACTACAGAGAATTTGAAAAAAAAATCCTGACAAAGTATGACTGGCAAGAAACCCATCTCAAACTCAGACTGGCAAGAAACCAATCTGTCTGTGGCTTGTCAGCTGAAGAAGTGTTTACCACTACCTCATGCACCATTTTGCAAGGTACTCAACAAATCATTCTCCCAGTCAGCCACTACTCTTGCTGAATGATGGCCACCTGTCATATCACCCCAAACATTGTTGACTGGGCCATTCACAAAGATGCTATTCTTTATGTATGACCACCACACCTCTGAATATCACATTCTCTTGGTCAGCATCTAATCCTTTAGAT
The DNA here is from genome assembly GCA_963584105.1 of Alviniconcha strummeri. Taxonomy (NCBI): domain Eukaryota; kingdom Metazoa; phylum Mollusca; class Gastropoda; family Provannidae; genus Alviniconcha; species Alviniconcha strummeri. Next base: position 14,521,219 of record OY757551.1, read on the forward strand.
CAGCATTGACTCAATATGACTGATCTGTGTCTGTGGCACTTCTGTATTTTGTACTGTAAATATTGTTAATACAGTTGTAAAGCACTGTGAGCACTTGTGACATAGGGTGCTTTATAAAAGTATGTAGTTAATATTTCATAACACACTGATACAGATACTTTGTTGACACAATGACAAGATATAACATATGGAAACGTTGTTGATAGAGTGACAAGATGTAACAGACCAGTGTGGATATTTGGCAAGATAAATGTATAACAGACTGGTATGAATACTTTGTTAATACAAATTACAGTAACAGGATATAACAGACTGGTATGGATACTTTATGGACTGGTATGGATACTTTGTTAATAAAAGACTGCCATGGATACTTTGTTAATACAAATCAGTGACAGGATATGACAGACTGCTATGGATACTTTGTTAATACAAATCAGTGACAGGATATGACAGACTGCTATGGATACTTTGTTAATACAAATTACTGACAGACAGGTATGGATACTTTATTGCAGGAGTGTGGTTTTGACAGGGCAGCCTTTTGTCCCAATGTAGTGTCTACAACTGCAAGTGAAAACATCCCAGGTTAGTTTCAGTTTGTTTTCTGTGCATGTCATGTGATTTTATAAACCTACATCAAGGAAGCCGGCCAAACTAAAAACTTGTCCGGTATGCCATGAACTCAAGTTAAAATGCTGCAACCATATACTGCTAGATGTCCAAATTGCATAAGGTTTTCACATGCATGTCATCCATGTTCTGGCCATCTGGCAAAAACTTCAGTGTTCGCCTTTTCTCAAAGGCTGTTTCAGTGAATTCTTTCCAAGTTTGCATTATACACCAATTTCGGGGACTAACATGAAACAATGTTAATAAAACAATGTTGAAAAGCAAAAGGTAAGGCTGAATACTTGTAGAATTACTACATAAACCAGTGTCTGGAGGGTCAGTGCTTTAAAAAAAAAATATGAAAAATTGGCCGATGGACTCTGAGATCAAAATGGGTATTTTTTGGTAGTGTGCATTATAATTCATATAGCACATTAAAGAACATTGAAAAAAATATAGTCTCTTTACATGAGCTTAAATGTTCTTTTTGAGAACATTTCAGTTTAGTTTTGAAGTAATATAAATTAAGCAGGCATGGGAATGTTCTTTGGATCTGCTGTTTTCAGAGGAAGTGTGGTTGAATTTCAGAATGGAGAAAAAAGAAAAGAAAAAAAATATGCAAACAAGCAAATCAGTAGACTGGATCTGCTGTTTTCAGAAGAAGTGTGGTTGAATTGTAGAATGGAAAAAACGGAACAAACAAAAAACAAAAACAAACAAATCAGTAGATTGGCTCTGCTATTTTCAGAGAAAATGTTGAATTTCAGAATGGGGAGAAAAACAAAAAATCAGTACAACTTCCAAAAAGATGTGGCTTTTGGGTGTTTGGAAATTATGTCTGTATCTTATAGCTAACAAAGCTGAACATCAGTATTAATTGTGAGGTTTATTTGGTTTGTGTATTCTCAGTACGCTAACTAAAACAAACAAGAAACAACCACAATTTTTAGCATAAAAGAACAAAATAATAAGTCAAGGGACACAACCAACTTTGAGTGTGGCCCTGTCTGACTTCAAACTTTGGCTGTCAGCTTTGGGGATTGCCCCAATTGAGCTAACATTAGCTGGCACTTTGCTTGCAAGGATGTAGTTTCTTGCTCAGTTTGGGTTTTGATTTCTCTCTCTACTATGTTCTGTGGCATGATACCCGACTTACGTTTATTCACATGCACCATTTGAACTTGGCTATGTGCATCTGTTGTGCAAAAGCAGTTTGTGATACCCTCCATGAGAATTTTTTGTCAGGATCATATTTCAGTTCTTTTTCCTATTCAGTTTTTTTTTTTTTTTTTTTTTTGTTAGCTGGTTTGGCCTAGCAGTAAGGTGTTAGGCTGGTAAGCAGAACGACCTCAGTTTGAATCCGCTTCAGCTCTCCTTTCTCTTCAAAAGTTGTGGTCAGTGGATGCTGTCTTGTGACTTTGTCCCTCACAATTAATGAAACATTAAAATGTCTCTCATCGCTGCCCAACTTAATGCAGGAGTCATTCTGGTGGTGACAGTGTAGCAATAGGTATATAACCTAACCCACCCCCCCCACCCCCACCTCCATACCCCCTTGCCCCCTTCTCCCCATCCCTAATAAGCCATATGGCTTCTATGGACGTTAAGCATCATGTTTACTTACTTACTTACTCAGTTGCATTTGATGCAGTGGATTAATGAAAGGCCCAAAATTTGCAGTCAAATGGGTCTTTAATTTGGAACAAGCTTAATGTGAGTTGAACAGAGGGAACATACCCTACCTGATTTGCTGATTGCTGCTCATCCTGTTTGGCAGTGGTTTTTGACATGCAGTGGTCACACTGGGGGTGGGCCCAGCAGGCACATTGTGCACATGTGTTTGAAGACAAAGTTCTTTGCCCCCAGGACCCAGTCATTAGCTGGTAGCAGCGCATTGCTTTGGAAGCATATGGCCAGGTGTTGTTGATTTCTCCTTAAGCATGACGGTTGACAGGTGTGGGGAATCTGCACCACAGTGGAAGTACACTGTTGCCTGCCAACACCTGGACTCCTGGTTGTACAGCAAAACAGAAGCCCAGATGTAGCAGGACACGGGGCATAAATAAGCATTTTGGTTTTGCTGTGCTTGCTGGGTTTAGATAGTACTGTGGATTTAAATCCATCCTTGCAGTTGTTTTTGTTACTTGGTCTATGTCACTGCCTTCACCGGCACCCCTAATGTCTGACAGTTCATGCAGGTTGTTATGTATTGGGTGGTTTGATGAAGCTGGTTTGCACAAGTGAATGCGCTTTGTAATCTTTCACGCAAAAAGTTGCGAGAGGTCACAGCGTCACTTCCGGGCCGATTTCTGAGTAGGCGTTGCTTTACGCTCTGTATAACAATGGAAGTTGAACCTAGAATTGTGAAGCAGTACAAATGCCACCACTGTTGCAGTTGCAAAAATTATGGGGAAAGGAAATGGAGGGTGGAAAAATAATAATCTTTGCATTGTTTTTTGGCTTACCAGATTGCGAATTTGTGTAAAAAATGTGTTTTGGGGCATCCTATAGCACGAACAACAAGTTACTGCTTGTTGCCAGACACATTCTGACAACGGGCCTCCCAAAATGCCTTTAAAGTTGGCAGTGTAAAATTTGCATATTCACTGTTACCGCCTTCCATTGTGAAGCAAGTATGCACCAGAAGTAAAAGCAGCCAAGGGACTGAAATGATGCTGGGCAAAAGTCAAGGGAATTAACAACCCTGCCTGAACCGCCCAGTAGACACAATTCATGTTATCGAAGTACATACAACATTTTTTTTATAATTATTTTACTGATATTAAAATGCATGATTATGATGCATAAAGGACCATCATGATGTGCTCTGATTGCACATATTTTAATCTAAACAGGAAAATAGATCTGGGAAGCCATGCTTGGGGACCCCTAGCTTCAGAGGTTTTCACTTTAACTAGTTTTCATGCCTGATGAAAACTAGCTGATTCAGCAGCTGTCTGATTCAGCAGCTGTTTGAACACAGATCAGTTAAACCATGTGCATTTTCTTTTGGTTGCAGATCAGATCAATCATACTGTGAATCAGGACACTGTATTGAAAAGAAGTCACTGCAATCGCCAAGCCTGGGACAAGTTGTTTACAAAGTATCCAGCCAGCACAGACATTACCCCCATGTTGAAAACTTCATCATCATCAGCCAGTGTCAATTCGGTGAGTACACATGCACAATCTGACAGTGACTCACAGAGCCATATTACCCTCGAACAATTCAATGGATATGGCGCTATGGATTGTGGCAGTGATTCCATTTCACGGGAGTGTGTATCAGCCAACTTTCCTTGCATTGCATCTGCTCTGAAGTGGGGAACCCAGACTCTGGGGTTAAACTCAGCAGTGCCTTCCACCTCAACAGCAGAAGCAGACTACACCATTAGGACACTGGAGGCAGGAAATGACCATCACCATGTTCAGGTCCTTGTCACTGGCAGCCTGCACTTAGTGGGTGGTGTGCTGGAACTGATTGCACCTGACATGAATGAATGACTGGATGATTATGTACAGGGGGAGCCATTCATAAATGACAGTTAACATAAGTTGGCAGTACTTTAACAATAGCTCAACAGCTTCTTCTTTCTTTCTTTTTTTTTTCTTTCTCCCAGTTTGACTTCAAAAGCTGCAATTTGCATTAAAATGTTTTGCTTAAATTTGCATGAAAATTCTTTTATGATTTGCATGAATAAATTGTCTGTGTGGTGGCCACCACAGAATAACTTTAACATTGCATTTTTCTTGGATGCAGTAAAGTACTTTTTTGTTTGGGGAAATGACGCTTGAAAAAAAGGAGTATTTTATTATTACTATAATCATTATTATATAAATGTCCAATGTACAGTAAAACCCCTGTCTTCTGATCACCCTGACCACACCTCTATTATCTTTTTATCCCCCCCCCCCCCCCCATACCACACCTCTATTATCTTTTTATCCCCCCCCCCCGCCCCCATAACGGCAAAGACTGGGTTCATAATAAAAGGCCACCAGCTGGCCATGCAAGCAACTCAGCTTTGACAATGAAAATATTTGTAATTTTAATTGTGATATTTGGCTCTGTACTAAACATTACAGCTTGTTCACATATGTAATGTTACAACTGTACAATCACTTCACTGTCATTTCCCATCATGTTAATCATGAACTTGAATAGGTTTTCAGTGTTGTTCACAGGTCAAGGGAATTTGATTTATTGGTCACTGTTCAGCTCAACCAGAATAAGAGGAGAGCTTTATATCAACTGTCTCTGCTGCAACTTCTGCATGACACTGTGGACAGTGTACTTCATCAGCCCTATCCAAAACTGGCAGTATCCATCCATCACGTTCATATTATATCGCTCAATAATTATATGAGAAAAGATTTGTTTTAAACTAAATCTGTGGCAGATCACTACTGTCATTCAGTGTTAGTCATGTTAGAGTGTCTTATTTTTCCTCTCCATTCAGTCTTCACTGATGTTCACCACACACTGTTCTCGATCCATTTGCTTGAACTTCCACTAAATGTTTATACAAGACTGATGTAATGTACATTTTGTGCTGCTGTTTGATGGTTCAGCAAGAGACATAATCATATTAATAATGGAAATTTGTAAAGCGCCTACCCTGCTGTTCAAAACAATACACCTAATGGACATCAAGATGGAAAATGTTATCAGCAATTAAAAAAACTAGCAGACATCAACAAGGGTTCCAGCATCAAACTATGTGTAATAAAACTGTGTGCAAGGTGGGTGTGCACACGCACATGCATACACACACACTGTACAGACTGATAATGGTGAGAAGAAAAATTTGTTGTGTTTTCTTTTAAAGAAAAGAGAGTAGCAGGGTCTTGGGCGAAATTGTTCCGGCTGAAGTGTAAAAAGGTATGAAAGTCATGGGTTTTGCTGTTGAAGCATTGAAGGATTCAGTGCTTTAGGAAATCATTTATTATTATTGTCATGTTTAAAAGCAAGCCACGAGTGGAGCATGCTGGAGGGCTGAAAAGGGACAGAGCTGCAAGCCAAGAAATGGATTGGTCTGTTATTATCTGCAGGGCTTGAAAGGCTAAATATAGCCTGTGAAGACTAGATGGGCCTGTGCAAGGTTTAGCAAAATCTGCAAACAGAATCAACAAACCAGGGAATTAATGTCACAGAAACACAACAAAGATCAATGGTAACTCACACCTGGAGTACAATGTACATAAACTCTGCCAGAAGCATGGGACTAAACACAAGGTACATAAACTCCACCAGAGGTTCATCAGCGTTATCGTAGGTGACTCAGATCTTTGTTCTTGTGTTTGTGTGATGGTTTCCAGTGCTAATGAACTCCCTTGTTGAAAATGTAGCAAAGTTGAAAATCAAGCCATCACCTCTTAACAAGTTTCGTTTGATGCGTTTTCGGTATCAGTACATTGTTTTTAGTGTGGCTTGTTTGCTACCAATCCAGTTTCAGCAGTTGTGTTCATTATTTGGATGTCACTAGACCATTGAGCTATTATTAATCAATTTGAGCATGCCTTGTGCCAAAGGGATGCCAACACTGCTACCTTATGGTGTCCTTTTCTGCCAGATATTGCGAGCTGATAGAGGTCAGGAGCTCTGTGAAAGTTGAGGTGGTCGTCCAGGCCATCCGAAAAGCACCATGATTTTTCAGTAGTTTTCATCTTTGTATAGACAGCACTGTTTATGAATGGCTTCCTTGTAAAAAGAGAGCAAAACTACTGTACATTTTAAGGAAAGTAATAAAATTGTATACGTGTCATTTTCACGTTTGGAACATGCAAAAAAGGGGAAAGAAGCTGTAGATCTAGCGCTATAGTTATTAGTTTACTTGTCCGGAGACCCGTGGACAGTAAAGAGACACCGACCATAAATGACTTTCCTTCGTCCTTTTTCAAGGCTTGCCTGGTCGGCTAGACTGATTCCTACAAAACAAATATGTATATATCATGGGAATCTAGCTGACCATGCAGGCTTTGACAAAACCCTCTGATGGGCGAACAAAAATTGGAGTAAAAGTTTTCAAACCAAGGCATGACTTACGATTATATGCTCTCTCTCTCTCTCTCTCTCTCTCTCTCTCTCTCTCTCTCTCTCTCTCTCTCTCTCTCTCTCTCTCTCTCAATATATATCATAGGAATCCAGCCGACCATGCTGGCCTTGACAAAACCCTCATGGGTGAAAATTTGAAATAAAAGTTTTTTTGAAACAATCATTTGGGCTGTTGTTATACATTCTCTCCCCCCCACCCGTCGGCTTGATTGACGTTTTGTAGGAATCAGTCAAGCCGACCGGGCAAAGCCCTCAAGGGCAAAAATCGGAGTAAAAAGTTTCCAGTACAAAACATGCTTGGACTTTGTTATATTTTTTCTACATGACACCAAACTCGCAGAATTGCCGATTTCGCGTAACAGGCAGCGGCTTTGCCGATTCCGCGTAATTGGCAAATGACTGCCGATTCCGCGAAATGGGCAGTGATTGTTCAATATGCGTAAGAGCTTCCAAAACCTGCTTATTTTGCAGAATCGGCAGCTAATTCCTCGGAATCGGTAGCTGATTACGCGAAATCAGCAAATTTGCCCATTACGCGGAATCGGCAGGTTTGGGAAGCTACGCAAGAGTGAGTGAGAGTGTGTGTGTTCCTTCCCCGCGTGTGTGTGTGTGTGTGTGTGTGTGCGCGCGCGTATATATACATATGTGGCAAAAAAGCTTGTACCAAAAATGTGACAATGTACTCAAAATTCCAACTCGGATTTAAGTTAAAAAAATGAATTTAATGAAAGAAATAATTACTTTGTAAACAACAACAACAAAAAACAGAAAAGATAACTGGGACCAAACCTGTTGAGTAAACGTGACGTTTTCCCAGCTGCCCTATAAAAAAAATCAGTTGTGATCATAGCTGTATTTTGAGGAAATAAGGACAAATTAGTACTTTAATCACTAATTATTGATAATTTGAAATGTTGGCTTGTGTTCTCTGCAATGATCAAGAGAAAGGATATGACAAGTCACAGCCACCTGGGACAAATTTCAGTTGTGAGTGGAACATGCAGTCAAATGTATTGTCTCTTGTTTCCTCATTATGTAAGATATGTGATAATGATGTAGTTGGCATCAATTTAAGATGCAGTGTGTAAGTGTCCCATTTGGACCTCGCCAAATTTGGGTGATTTTGCAAAGAAAAAATCATTTTTGCTTTTCATCTAGTGCTTACACTCTTTATTCGATTGTATAATCGACGCAAACATCACACTGAGGATATACATGTGAGTTATTATCAATTTGGTTTAAACAAAATTTATTTCTGATATAACAGTTCATTAACAACATAACAGTTGGGCCGTGCAACAAGCAAAGATACTTATATTAGTACAGCCCGAGTCGTACATAAACTGAAGACGTCACAAACATCTGTTTGACTAACAACATGGCGAACATAAGAGGAACTTATGCGCGTGCTTGGAGAGAGAGAGAGAAAGAGAGGTGTACGTACCAGCTTCAGCCCCAAGAGAGCACTGAGTGTGAGTTTCGTTTTTATTACTACAGACACTTTGTAGACGTGTGCCGTGTGCGTGCGTGTGTGTTTTGGCTGTTGGTCAGGCACTAGAAACGCCGTGTTCGGCGTATAAATTCATGTACTTTTTAAAATATGAATTCGTTTTGGTGGGTTCCAAGCGACCGGTTACCAAAGAGTAATATTTGAATGTCTAAGTAATTATCCTCTATCTGCATAAGTGTGTCTCTTCGTACATCGTGATAGTTGGGACTTAATAACAAAAAGTGTTTTGCAGTTTCGAACGGGTGGCCGCAAGCGCATGACTGGTTTTCGGTTAGATGTCGGTTAAAAAGATCAAAATTTAAGTCACTCATTTGAAGTAGTAATCTACAGCGAATTTTTTGTTCCATTTTTTGGCCGGAATAGTAGTAACTAGGGACCTTGGTATCGTTATTAGTTAAATAGCGCTTAAACTCATTAACAGAAGAAATTGTACATGAATACAGAATGTCATGTCACTTGGATCAGGAAATCAGCTCTCTCTCTCTCTCTCTCCCCCCGTTCTCTCTCTCCCCCCCCCCCCCACATACACACGCACACGCACACACAGTTTTACTTTCAACCCAAGTCTTACATGTAAGTTGTAACAATGTTCAAACTTCGTGCAAAGAGTTCACTCGTTTAAACACATCGGTGCATATTTCGTCCAAAGATCACTTGTCACCTGCCTTGTTTATACTTATCGGCACGTACTTCATGCAAACCGTTGACTCGTGAAAGCCTGGCTTGTTTATACCTGTTTTTCACGCACTTCGTGGAAAGCGTTCACTTTGTAAGGCCTGGTGTGCCTGTGTGTGTCAACAGTGGCACGCGCACGCACACACACACACACACACACACACACACACACACACACACACACACACACATACACACGCACTCACGCGAAAACGCCCACACATTTGTCACAGTCTCCAGCAGTCACAGAAGGCATGAAGCAGACCAACACACCCCTCAGCAGTTCAACAAGCCGATCTTGCAAATCCATGTTTGGGGCGGGGGGGGGGGGGGGGGGGGGGGCACCTCGGTGAGCCCCTCAGTGTTACATTTTGAAAAGACCCAGTGCAGTGTGCGACATTGTACTAAAACAGATCAAGCAGGTCAAGACACCAATTCATCAACTTCAGTCAAAATCAAACTATATCCCAACACTTCAACTTACAAACATCCACTGTTATGTACTGTTTGGTTACGTAACTCTTGGTAGAACACTGGTTAGCATTCTGTCAGTCAGACAATCACTTAAGTAACCGAACACATCCAGCTTGTAGACATTTTGTTGATGGAGTCGTCGTTCTTTTTCACATAAATCTCACCATCACGTTTGGCATCCTTTATTTTCTTGTCTCTCTTCAACTGTCTGGCTCTGGCGGCGACTCTAGACCTTTGCGTGTGAGATCGTCGTTAACGTAGACCCTGCGCGCTGGTGATGGAACCGGCATAGCCGCTGCGGCAGCTGCTGACTCCGGCTGCCTGACGGCACCGGCAGGTGACAGCCCTAAGCGAGCAGCATCCTTGTTCTTCAGGCCGCTGCGCGCCCTCATGATGAGGTGCTTACACCGGTAAGATGTAAACTTGACGAGGACATCTCTTCCCATCTTGCCCGGCTTGCCGACACGGTGTGACCAATCAATCATCTCGTCAGTGATCGTCACGCCGATCGCCTCACCAACATTTTTTACGATGGCATCGGTGTTCTCTACATCAGAGATGGTGCTATCAGGGATACCGCTTGATCCGAACGTTGTTCCGACGAGAGTGCTGCTCAAGCGAGTCGACGCGGTCCTGTAGTTCCACGATCTTCTCCTCCTCTCCTTCCTCTCCAGGGCCTCTCGCAGGGTGCAGATCTCGCCTCTGAGGGAAGACGTGATGGCGTTGGTCAGGACATGCACGACCGCCGGGTCTTTCAGGACCTCCTTCAGCCTGTCCCTGATCGACATCTCCTGTCTCCACTGATCAGGGTCGTCTGAACCGGCAGGATCCAGGACAGTACTATGGAGTCGACAAACTTCCGACTCAGAGTCTGGCTCCAGAATCGTTGTCTCGTTGTATGCTGTGTCTGAGTCCCCTAGGGAAGAAAAGCTCTCGTGTAGAGTGCCTTTTGCTGATGTCACCCTCGTTAACTGGCGATACCTTGGACCTGCTGCGTTTAAGTGACTCGTTCGCTGTCTGTCCCCAAACGACCTCAACACAGCACTGAGCACTAGGCACTGTACTGTCTATTCGTAGTTCGTAGATCTGCTATTAGTACGGTAGGTCTGCTACATGCACAAGCACGTCGTCTGCCAAACAACAGAATACGATAAAGGATGAAGAGGTATGAAGAGGTATGAAGAGATTACAAGCAGTTCGAGCGCCTGTGGTGAATACAGAAAGTCGGCGTGCTCTACACAGCACGTGCAACAGGCGTAGAATGACAACAATGCCTTGGGTCAAGCGTTTTGCGAGAAGGATAAAACACAAAAGTGTTCGTTTACAGACCTTTCGTAGGTGTCTACCCTCACAAAATCAACTGGCAGACCTGTCAGAACTGCCAAAACACTCAGCAACACACACACACCCTGTCAGTCCATATATCCACATGAGAAATCCCGATTCAAATGGGAGACCACAAAAGTCCGTCTTCACCTGTCCACCTGTCCACCACGTCGAATTTTCAATTTAATACTTGTAGTGCACTGTATCACCACCTTTTGTCACAATCTCATATATATATCGTAGGAATCCAGCCGACCGGGCAGGCCTTGAATGGTGTCAAGGCCTGCCCGGTCGGCTGGATTCCTACGAAACTTGTGGGGGAAAAAAAAAGGAAACTGTTTTTGGACTGTTTGTTCTGCGTTCTCTCTCTCTCTCTCTCTCTCTCTCTCTCTCTGGGAGACACACACACACACCACGAAGTCAACTGACCAAACAGTCAGTGTTACAAGGAAAACCGCACAACCACAAAAAAAAACCTGCAACACAATCACAGTCATTGAATCGACTGACCATTGGCTCACGCAGTCCGCGCATGCAAGCACATTCCTTCAACTGACTCGTACATTGTTCTTTCCAAAAACAAACTATCACACCACGACATAATTATGTAAACCTGTCGACCTGTCAGTTACGATGCGCCATCGATGCTGGAGGAAAACAGCGCTGTTGATGCGATGCAGGAGGGACGACAATCGTGGTGACAACGACGGCAAGAGACAACAAACGCGGTTCCGAAGATGCAGGTCTGAAGACAGCCATCTGGACGGTGCACAAATGACGTATTGACGTGGTCACACTTGATGAAACAAGTCTGAGAAAAAGACATTTAAAGACGGACACCTGTTTGTTTTCATTTAATCTTTGAATTGAATGATTGCTATCAATCTGTGGGGAAAAGAAACATCCATCATTTATAACAAGACAGTAGAACTTAAACTGACTCAATTCACTTATTATTTCATATTCAAAATCATAACAATGATGTCCTGTGTTACATCTGCCACCTTAATTTTTGTAATCAAATAAAAATGAAACACAATACTGAATCAAAAATAGGATTGGAATTTATCAAGCATAGTTGTTTCCATGACTGCAGCATGAAATAAGGTCATGAACAACATTGTTTTTACTTTTTATCTGTCGGATGTAACGATTATTGTATGGACATAACATTTCCCATGCTCACAATACACAGCTTATAAAATTTCCCTACACTGCAACAAAATGTTACCAGCTGATTTAGTAGTAGTTTTGATTGTTTTCAGTGAGTTGGCAGTTCAGCATATCTTTATTTCTCTGCTGTACTGCAGGACGAATCTGGCTTCATGCTCCACTAATGTTGTCCCTGCTGTGTCTTGAAAAACACTTGCTCTTCCCTTTTTGGAGCATCATCCTCTTTAGCCTGAAAAGAAACATACATGTGTACAAAATAAGGCAATATAACAACTGTTTTGGAAGATATGTCTCCATATTTACAGGTATGCAAATCTGGAGACGTACATGCATATCAGATCTTGTGTGTGTCTGCACGCATACGTGTGTGTGTTTTGACTTTCCCCAGAATATATATATATACATCTATATCAGACATTAGGTAATATTACCAACAGATAGATAGAGCACATTTCTCACATTGTCACATTTCTGTCTCTTAGATATTTTGTCATCATCTGACCATAGCTCAAACTGCATGCAACATGAGTTGAACACTCAGCTATATGTCGATTCAACGCAGTCATTTGCTCCCCCAGTCGGCACATACAAACACATTCAAATGCAACTCAGCATTCGCTCATATAATTACCACAAACGCGCACAGTACCATACGACTACATGGAACAAAGCGCCGTGGAAAGACCTGAAGCGATCAATATATATATATTCTGTTCATTCTGTTCATCGTATTTTAGTGATACTGCTGTTGTCTATTGTCAATCAGCTTGTTTGATTACTGCTCGTGACAGCTGCGTCAAAATGTACGTCATCGCCTGAAATGATTGGATAGAAAACCACAAACCTATTGGACTACCAAATCCCTATGATTGGCAGTGACGCACCTGCTCTGATGGGCCAGATCGAACCAGCTCAGTAACCAAATCATTCAGTCATGTGTTTCGACGTGTCTACCTGCATGGTCTCCACCTGAATGAACGAAAGTCTCCCGTTCATTAAATACAACTGTACACCACATACCTGCCCATTCAGCTTGTCTCCTAAACCACAGACCTACCCGTCAGTTAATCAGTTGAAAATAAATAATGGGCTAACCGCATGCTTGTCATAGTCACAAAACTACCCGTTGATCCGCGCAAACATTTTCTTTCTATTCTTCCAGGCCCACTGCAAAGCCCACTGCAAAGCCAAGGACCTAAAAGAGACTCAACGGAAATTACAAACCTATCTGAGGAGGAATCAAGATCACTAGATCAGCATTATCAAACATGAAAAAGCTCTGGTAAGGATGGATTTGGGGCAGAATTTTTGAAGTGTTTTTGGAAGCAACCTGGACCATTAAAAAAAAAAAAATTCTTCAAAAATTGTAACAAGGCATTTGAAGATGGCGAGCTATCCACTACTCAAAAGGAAGGCATTTATTGCTTGTATTCCCAAGGCTAGAGTAAACTGGAGATCAGTCTCTCTCTTTCATGTGAAATACACATTTTGGGTCACAAATATGTATGGTGAGATCGGGTCGCTCTGTCGGCACCCACGTTCTATTGTAAACCATTGGGTCCGTTCACTGTTACCGTTGACTTGTATCTGAATGAAGACTGACATCCAAAAGTATTGAAGTTGTGGTCATTTGAAGTTCCTCAGCGTAATGGAAGCCATTTTGTGAAAACGGCTCTGAAAGATTTTATGTCTTTATGCATACTTTCCGTAGCAACCCAACCCAAGAAGTTTCTCTAAACCCAGAGCTCAGAGTGAGAGAAACTTCCTGATTTTTGAGAGTTTTTTTTTTTTTTTTCTCATGGTAATACATTGGATATGTTAGTATATGCAGAGGTCAATTGTTTAAATTGGTCTTTCTGTGATAAATAATAACCATCTTTAGTTATTAATACTTATTTGAGCTCGGTGCAGAATCAGCAGTCAAAGACACACAGACTGTTTAATGGTAACTCTCAACCTAAATAACATAACTACATGATAATTTGAATTCTGCCTAAAATTCAAACTGAAAATCATCCGAATCGAACCCTCGTCGCTATTTCTGTGTCTATGGCCGATCGGCTTCTGCGACTTAGACTGAATTGCTGGGAGCGGGTCACATTTATTTTGGGCGTTGAGATTTTAGCAATCATTATCCGAGAAGAGAGTGACATCAAGGAAATCTCGATCAACCAAGCAGAACACACAACTAATGAACAATGGAAAATAAAAAATAATTAAAAAAATGAATAGATGCAACTAATAAATTTTAAATAGTATCTGGTCTGTTTTTGAATGCTGGTCATTAAGATCTACGTTTCTCTGTTTCTGCATGTCAGAATTGATGCACTGGTGGATTTTCCCGCCTGACCCCTGATAAATTAGTAAAATATCTTCAATTTTTTTTGGTTTCGAATGGAAAACCAGACAGAACTGACAGAAAGACGACAACAAAAGATGTAAAAAGTGGCGTTCTCAATATTCTATCTATTAAAACGTATCTTTTAGCTTTCACATGGATAAAAAACTAATCAGTGGAGAAATGTTTCGATGGAGTTGTATCCATGTCTACGGTCCCTGCTTTTTCAACCAAACTGTCAAAAAGCATTCCTTCTGTCAGACGTCCTCAAAGCTGATGGAATATTCTTCAGTGAAACCAAACTCGACAGCTGAACTTCTTTTTCAACCTGTTTTCTGTTACAAGAATATGATGACCGGAATGCATAGGTTGACAATGGACGGTTTCATACTCTTGCAGAATGTAATACAAAGTTTGGCATCATTTCTTGACTTTTACCAGTTCTACCAGTTCAGTCAAACAGTATATTAAGACGTCTACGATCCTTGATAATATGGGAAATGAGGTGTGTCTCGCTGAATACATTTCACACTGCACCAAAATTGTTGCACGAAATGGAAGGGAAAAACTAGTCAAATATTTCTTCAAAAATAATTTCACAAAAGTACCCATTATTAAACATGTAAAACTTAAATCGTTTACAAATGTGCATTATACATAGACTAATCGCTACTAACAGAGTAATAAAAAAATGGGAGTCACAGCTACTCTGTGTTCAAACAAAGGAGCGTTCAACATGTTTTGGATCAGACGTTTTTGGACTTCGCTGGAAACAATGTGGAAAGAAAAATCTGAAACAGCGCTCAACGTGAAATTTACAGAAAAAACTTGCATTGTTTGGAACATAAAATAGGCATGAAAACTGACGGACTTCAAGCAATTTATATACAATGTCGACAAGTGCTTGCCAACATTCTTACTTTTTTCTACAACTAATGCTGAAAATAGAGAATAGATCAACAAAATCAGCGAGATGCCCACCTCTATCTGGAAATCTCTCTGTTATAACCTGATTTTCACTACAGAAAACTGATCACCTCAGTTATTTGAGATTTACAATCCATATACATGTGACTTGCAGTCAATCACTCAATCTAGGGTTCGAATCCCTGCTGGAACGGCGGAAGACATACACCTTACGTATGTGGCTTTTATTGAACCGTGCTTCGGCATTGGTCACAGCTTGTCCCTAATATGTCAAATGACATGTGAGGACATAAGCATCAACTCATCATCACTCAATGTGCAAGGTAAAATATTATCTGCCGATCAAGTATTTTGTCCAACTCTCTGTCTGTATGGATAGGATGAGCCTTTTCATTTTTTTATGTATGCATAACCTCTACATGTATGTTTGTATATATGCATATTAGTTCCTCAAGTATTCGCAGTTCTCAAAGGGCAAAAATTAGTTTGATGTGGAAAATTATTCTGCGTCGTGACAGGCCCATTGTGAGAGGAGTTCGTCAATGTCGAAAAATATTTTCAGTTGAATGTAGAAAAATATTCTCAGATCCCCAAAATTGTCTCTGCCCAGTAGCTCTGAGTTTCGCAACTCAGGATTTCTTTCAGATCAAAGAATCACTCCTGGAATTGTATGTTCTGACATCTGGGAAAGATATATTCCAGCAGGTCCCAAAACCCGAAAAATAAGCTTCTTCGATGTAAAAGGAACACTCCAAGTTGTGGTATCTTCAATTAGTCGATGATTTTCGAGGCCCAAAAATCAAACTCGTCGAGCTCAAATTTCTCGACAAAAAAGAAAACCAAAAAAAACCCCAAAAGAACCATCAAAACATCCTTTCAGGTCGAAGATGATTTCGAGTTTTGAATCAGCAACCCAAGGTCGAGTTTTTCGAGGTAGAATATTAATTACTCTAAGCTCTGGGATAGTTAACAATATAGTCTGAGGCCCAAAAATGTTCAAAGTTCTTCCACATATAAAAATATTTTGGGAAATTCTGTATGCATCTGCACATTGTTTGTGCTGTTGTATGTACTCTGTGTGTCGCTCTGTCTTTCGTGTGTCAGTCGATCTTTTATGTATGCATTACGTGTGATTTAGACGTCACTATGAGACGTCGTATGTACGAGCCAAAATAAAATATCAAATAAAATAACATCCCGGCCAACAATAGACGAGCCTCTAACGGTCACTGCCAGAAATGTCAGAAGAAGAACTACGCAGATGAAAATCTCAACTTTTTCCTCAGTTTATGTCAGGTGTTGGTGTCAAAATTGAACTCCCGAGGGACTCAAGGACCATCTCTGGGTCTTGCTAAACGGATCTATGGATATGCTTCAGACGCTTGTAACTGAAGGTCGCAGAAAGCTGGAGAAGTCTAAGAAAGATTCACAAGCACTGGAGTCTGCGCTTTCTGATCAAGGGTTTGACTTTTGACTTTCATTTATGTGGCATGGCCACGTCGACGAGCAGTTTTCTTCTGATTGGAAGGTGGCTGCCTAACACGAAGAAGAATGAGAGATGTGACATAAATCAGAATCAGAATCTTTATTGTCCCAGTACAAGTTTACAAGGAAATTGACATGTGACAATGAACTGTGTGTCCATGTTGGCGTCAACGTCTGTGTTGTGACTTCAGATTGTTGGTTCGAACTTGTAAGCATTTGATTTGGTTGTCCTTGTGTTTGCATGTTAAAGGGTTGCCTTAAGAGTCTTTAACATGTGCACACGTAGCGGCATTGGTTTAGATTTAGCCTGTAGCCTAATTGTCTTGCTATTTCATGTGTCTACCTTGCATTGCATTAGGGTCTGTTAGCTTGTTTCCTTTGACATGAACCTGTCATGTGTTAAACTGTTATTGCTGTTTTTGTTGAGTGAAGGTAGTCGCACTCTTGCTGAGAATTATGTGAGTTGGATTTGGCATCAAATGAGTATGGGTAGTCACGCTTCAGAAATGGAGAGGCGTCAGTTATACTTTGTATCAACTCGGGAAGGTTGCTGGTGCCTGTGAATCACGATTGCATCTGTGTTGCAATTTGTATATGTGGATTTGTATGCAAATGGTTATATACCTGCCTTATACATAGGTTAGTTGATTGTTACTCCATATCTGCCACAACTTTCCTTTTCCTGAGCACTGTAAATTTATCTGTGTGCATATATGTGCATGTATAAACAATAAAGCATGTATAGACAGAGTGAAAACAAATCTTGTAGGAAGACCAGTTTGTTTTGTTTTTGCTTAAATGCGGCAATCCTATCATCCTTTTGTTGAAATGCAATCACCGTTGTTCTGAGATGGTTTCTGTTTGTAAAGTTGGTCAAGCCTCCAGGCTACAGTAATACGTTGGGAAAATGGAACTGTTGTTGTTGTCTAAAGTGGTTTTGTTGGAATTCTATTCGGACAGTTTAACAAACATCCCTCAGTGTATTGCCGTTCTGCATAGTTTCTACTTCGACGGTTTGTTAATTCAGCTATGTATATGTAGTTCTAGAACGATCTTCAGTAGATCTAGATCCAGAATGATCTTCTGTCGTGTGTTCCATCAATGAAGGCATTGGTAGTCGCCAATTATCGGTAAGGTTCTACTGAAGTGATCTAATCAATAGTCTTTGAATAATGTTACTGTTAATTGATTCACCAGCGAGCACGCTGGTGGTGATATAGCTGGGGGATGTAACCGACTGCATCTGCACATTGTGTTTGTGCTGTTGTATATAGTCTGTGTGTCGCTCTGTCGGTGTTCTTTCGTGTGTGTACGTCAGTCGATCTTTTACGTATGCGTGACGTGTTGTGATTTAGACGTCACTATGAGACGACACTATAGAGAAAACGAGAGGGAAGAACAACGACCTCTCTCGTATGTTCCAGCCAAAAGAAAAGAAGAAATAAAATCATGGCTCATTTGTTGTTTTTACTTCCAACCTGCAAATTCCACCACCGACCGTTTACAAAGGTCAAAAAGTTCTTTAAAGTCGCAAATTAATGTGTGTTCTGAAAGGCCTCATATGTACTGAGATGAAAAAATCTATGTTGCATGAAGTCCCGAACCCAACCCCACTAACCATAACAGGAAGCTCTAACTCTAAACGAACCTAACCTCTAACTATCCTAACCCGAACCATCCTAACCCAGGATTACAATCTGAGCGTCAGGGGTTCAGGTTAGAGGGTTGCGGGTTCGAGTTAGAGGGTTAAGAGGGCCAGGGTGAGTGGGTTAGGTTTTCTGCTTTTTTTTTCAGGCTTTTGTAGACTTCGGAGTCACACACAATTAGATGATAAAACACCTACGGCTCACAATCAGATCATATAATACCTACAACACACAATTAGATCATTGGACACGCACTTAGATTTGTTCCAGTGTTTTCTGATTGAATTGTGTGTGGTAGTGTTTTATCATGTAATTATATTGTTTTGTAGGTATATTAGCAGCTAACTGTGTGTCTTAGGTATCTTTGGATGTAATTCTCTGGTATTTTACAATGTATTGTATGTCGTAGGTATTTGATGATCTAATTTTGTGTGGTAGGCATTTATGAACTGTGTAGGAATGTAGATAGATAGATAGATAGATAGTCATTCACTCAAAAGACATAAAAAGAAATTTAAAACACTTCTTTCTGTTCCGTTCCTTCCAAAAGCTCAGAAACGCCCAGATGTCACTTTCAGGCAAAGTACGTATTATCGACAAATTTTAAGCAGTACCTGTACAAAGATAGCTTTTCGCGACTTCATAACATTCACGGATATTAGAATATCACGTCGTCATGATTAGTGCATCTTTTTGACGTTGCTGTGTTTTATTTGTATCTTCTCGCCACGTGGCTGCGGCTCCTACAAGTATGGCGTTCTGTGCTTTTTGCATCTTGGCATCAGTACTGACTGTCGTCACAGCGGGTTCACATGTGTGTGATAGCGTGTGTCTATGGTAATGACAGTGCATTAGCCATACGAGAGAAGCCACGACCAGAGATGTGAAGACAGAACACAAAAAAAAGTTTAATAATACGTCTTTTCTGTTCTGCCTGATCACGAAGGTATTTGGTTGGGACCCAGGCACGCTGCGCTGTATCGATGTGTTGATGTCTGAACTGGACAGGAAACTAGTGTCCCCGTGTACAATTCTTCTACTGTCATCATTGTTACCTCGCCACCTGCATAAGACAGTACAGATACCTGGACTGATTCCGGTTCTGTGCTGATAGACTTCCCATTCGTCTGGACAGCAACACCTTCAACCATTCCTGTCATAATAGAAAACGTAAACGTACCTGGACGTCTCTCTCTTTCCTTCAAAGATGGAAAGGTCACCACCAACGTGTTCAGCAACCAGTATTTACTACCATTCAGCCGCCACTCAAGTAGACATGGTGCTTAACGTCCACAGCGAGTACAAGGCCTGAACGGAAGAGGGAGATGATATAGATACCGTGTCACTGTCACCACCAGAATGACATGAAGATAGGCAACGATGAGAGATATTTGAATGTTTGATTAGTTCTCAACAGTTCTTGGGATTTTGACACTTTTGTATGTTTTCTCTATCAATGTTTTTCAAGTGCTCAAAGAAGTTATACCTAAGGATAAAAATGCACTTGTAATATATCAAAATGTGCAGAAATGGATGGGCTGTTCAACTGCATGATTTGATGTGTTGTCATGTGACTGTGTTACTAAAACAGACATTGCCATGCACATTCACTCATTCGTCTTTCATAATGAACAAAACAAATCAGGATATCAGTCCTAGTTCAACAGCAGCTGATTATTCTTGAACAAGAACCCCATCAAACAAGCCAAGTTTCACACATCTAAGAGAATATTTATAGATATGCTCCAGAAATAAAAGCTTACCAAAATCAGTTTCATCTAACCACATCAAACAGCAGTAATAAGGATAATGCTTAACACCACAAGGCAATATGCATTAGATTTTATATTTGTAATGACGCTGACATGGTTTCAGAATCCGTGCAATCAGAAACAGATTTCATAATATTCAAGCATGGTAACCATTGAAAGTGGAGCGCAACATACGCATATATATTACAGTGAATTACACTAACACTCATGACAACTGAGCAGACAGTTTCTATCACTCTGGAAACAGGTAAATCTGACAACATCTGATCTTTGTTCTGTTCTTTTTGTTCTTTCCTCGGTCATAACACGGACAATAGCGAAAACACGGTGTGTGTTTTACACAAGAGGAACATCAGCATTTACATCAAGATCTGCAAGCTGTCTAATCAGCTCTGTTGTAAAGTCTAGCTGTCCATATCTGTCAGGTCTTTGTAGTTCTGGTATATTTGGCATCCTTCTTTCTGAAATCTTCATTCACATGCAATATGAAGAAAGTGGTAAAAGAGAGTTTTCCACCATTTATTTGTTTGACAGAAAGTGTTCAATACTACAAACTGTACTCATCAACATCAAAAGACCAATAAAATGATAAAACTCTTCCGGATAGGGGTCCATGACTGGTACAGGGAAGGTTTCTGGGGCCTAACAGTATTTGCGTAATCATTTGTGTAAGTATATAACATGCCTATCAGGCAAGCGGTAAAAAAGTCCATGGGACGCAGAAAATTGCCGATGTTCGCACGGGTCTTGCAGTGCTCGGTGGACGAGCAGGGCGGAAGGGGGTTCCTTGTCCCCGAGTCCTGCGTCACTGTCATTATCTCCGCTCACTTCCTCTTCCTCCCAGACCTCCTCATCTGAACTATCATATGGCATTTCGCTGTCTGAAGACTCATCAGAACTCATTTTCGCCAAATATATACTCGCACTGAACTCAAACAAAATGGAAAATGCCGTCAAAATGGAATATTGTAAGCAAAAAATCAATCTAAACGATGTCGTTTTGCACACAAACTGCACAGACAGGGTTTTCTTGATGTATTTCTCGCAGAAAAATAGTAGGATCGTTTTTGTTGTTGTTGTTGTTTTTTAAACTGCTAAAATGGCATGTTTGTCCATCGATCACCGGTGATCGAAATTCAAGGAAAAGAACTGCAAGGAGTTAATGTTACCGTTACTCATTTCCTCACTGGGGTATTAGTTTGTTCTGGGCTGGTAAAAAGAGTGCCAGGTGGGCGCTACCGTGTGCAGGCACCCACGCACCCACGCACACCCATGCACACTATTATTAAACAAATCATGCAATGTTCCAAGTGAATGAACAATGTTTCGGCCGTTATACGGCACGTATTTTGTGTTCATGTAGTCCTACAGTAATAATTATGCTTCCACCACATGCACACAATCATTGACTTTGACAGCTTACAAAAGAGAAAACCGAACGCGTGCATAAATTAACTGGATGATACGTTTTGTACTAAGGCTGACATATCTTGGAACACACGTAGTAGTTCTTTGTTATCACGCTCGGGTTTAGTTGATCATGGGGTCGACCACAGCCTTGATCCAAGCTTTACAATCTTTCAGCCTTGTTTTTGGCTTCGGAAGCGGCTAGAATGTGACACCTGCACATTGGACAGGGTATCGTTCGTCTGACTTACACTGGCCGTAGCAACAATTCCGTTTTCCTGTTCTCTTTTCCTGCCATGCCGAACACTGCCAACTTGCAGTGTCTGGCACGAAGGTTTGCCAGACCATTTCAGGTCTTGTGAAAACACGTGGGCACCTCATTATGCTGCGGCACGCGATTGGCTGATATCTAAGGGTGTGTCTGCTTTGACTGACAGGAGTGGAATCGTCTATTGTGAAGGACCACGCACCAACTTTTGAAGAAAAAGTAGGTCGAATACAATCAAAAGACAAAACAGTTTTCGGCTTTGACTTCAAAGTTAAGCAGAAAGCCACAAAAAATGCCACTGCAACTCCTCACCTGAGAATAAGAAACAAAACAAAAACAAAACAAACCACCTTCGTGCAAAGCAGCCCTTCAATTGAAAACTATTACACACTCAGCCAAAGAAAACTTTATTTTTCAAGCACAATTTCATCAATTTTTTTTAATCTTTTACATATGTTCCAACTCTCCCCTAAACGCAATATTTTCAAGCATAAAACAAAACAAAATCCCAACCAGAAAAACTCAATAATCAGTCTGTAATATCTCTCACTGAATATACTTTGATCGTAGTTTTTGCAAGCTATTTGCCCACTCCAGCACAAATATCGCATCAGGGCATCACATAGTTATCATCCAATCACAAGGAAAGAAAAGCGAAGATAATGAAAAATTAAAGTGAATCAATGGAAGAAGAACAAGAACATTGTTACTTTTTTTCCTTCAACTAATTTTAAGTTGACACTGGCTCATGATCATCACTGCCATGTCAAACTGGGTTACATTTATGGTTGAGCAGTTCAGAAGGTAGTATCTTCCAGACAAAATCAGCAGACACATTTAGCAATGCAGATTCTAAGTGCCTGAATTTCTGCATCCACGCCAGTGTGTTTGAAAGGACAGAAAAGTACATTGTTTTTGAAATGGAGAAACTGAATGTCGAGGTAGCAGTACGAGGAAATATGATTGTTGACCAGACAAATGTGTATTTTCTTTATCCCCACCTGCCAGCATCACCAGCATTTTGTTTTGTTTTGTTTGTTTGCTGTTTTTTTACACTGATGTATTCAACAAACAAAGGAGGTAATTAGTGCTCCCAATAAAACAACCCAAACCCGAGTCGCAGACGCCTACCCGAGTTGTATTTTACTCCAATGCCAGAGTGTAGGAGAATCAGTTCTTTTTTGTACTTTTGTGAAGTTTCTTGACCGCTAATTAACTGTTGCAGGACGTTTTGTCACTACGGCACGTTTTGTGACTACGTGGTCCACTTGCTGCACGTTTTGTCACCCTTTCGCCAGCAACAGTATAATCTCTTTTTCCCTTCCCTCGTTCTGTGTATGTGTGTGTGTCCGTGCTCTCTCTCTCTCTCTCTCCCTCCCTCTCTCTCAGTGACTTTTATTTCTGTGTTTGTGTCTCTCTCTTTTCCTTCTGTCTTTCGTTCTTCTCTGTGCAATTCTCTACCCCTCTTCTCGTTTTGACTCGCACATTCGTTCTCTCATTATCGCCCTCTCCCTTTTTCTCCTACTGTCTTTCTCACTGTGTGTCCCCCCCCTTCTCGTTCTATCGGACACATTCGTTCACTCGCTCTCTCTCTCTCCCACTTTCTCTTTCTTTCTCTGTGTCTCTTTGACGCACAGACACACACACAAGATCAGATGTACTGAACGTGCCGCAACAAACTCCCTCGTTTGTTGATGACTGGAATCATGATGATGAAAACAACAAAAAGATAAGAATAAATGATGCTGTGCTTGGGCTTATATACTTGGCAGAGTTGTATGATACCTGTGTGTTGTGGAGAAAGAGAGAGGCAGTAATTAATACAAATTACTTTCACAAAAAAGAAACACCACCAAGACAAAACGCTCATACAGTCATCTTACAACCCATGAAATTTGATCCAAATAAACGCAGGAATACCATGAACAACGAGCAGTTTACCACTGTGAACTGGTTTGGGCTAGTGGTAAAGCTAATTCTCCTGAGTGGCAGATACAATATTCCATAATTCACCTTTCGGTTCGATTGAAAATGTCCAGCCTATAAGACTATTGTGCAGCAGCTGTCCCTATTCTGTGTGGTGGTCATCCTCTCAGACAATGCATGCCACCGCATTCTTATTCCCGCCCACCCAACCAGTAGAACTACTACTCTGAAAAACAACTGGTCAACAACTGTTAACAGTGCTTGACAAGCACCGCATTGATGACACTGAACTGAACAACCGGACCGGACCTGTATTGCCTAGGATATTATCACCTTGCATGACTCTTGTAGTTACCGTAAACAAGGCAAGACCTTCTTATATGTGTATCACCTGTCAAACACAGTTAACATCCCTTGTTTATTGGTGCTCTGGGCTTCATTCTGTTGCACAAATCAATTTCAATTAGTCATTTGCTTAATGACAGTTCAAATCAATTTTAAAACACCCCTGATCTGTCAGCTTATGCAGTTCAGTTTCTTTCACTGTCTGTACTCAAGTCATAAAAATAGCTTCACTTTTTGCCTTATCCCACAATACCTGAAATACCCTTCCTGCATTTTTTTGCAACAAGAAATCAACAGACAAATCTATTGAAATTTCTGAAAATTTGTTAGTAGATGTTTATTAGTAGATAACATGACATTTTTCACCAGTTATGCAGTAAGAATTGGTAATAATTTGATCTTGAGCAGTTGTGTAAATTCTCCAAGACTCATGAATGATAGCCAAGGTATGCTACCAATCCACTGAATCTTTTTGGAAGTGTAGAATGGGCGAGTTCGGTGAGTAAAACTGTGAATACCATCGTCTGTGTCTGGAAATAAGGCCGTCTTCTTTGGACTTGACGAAGAGCGGCTTGTTCTCATACTGCTTGTTGTTCCAGATCATAACATCACGCTCCACCTGACACACATAAGGCAAAACATTATTTTGTGCTCATCATTAAACAAAACAGCATTGATTTTTTTTTAATTAAAACATTATTTTAAGAGCTTTATGTTCTGAAGTATTTTACTGTGTGTTTGTACACAGTGCAGCTGCTGTTAAATGAAATCAAAGTTTTGTTTGCAACTGAAAATCCCCCCTCCCGCAAACACACACTGGCCCACCTGCAATGCCTCTCCCAACATGTAGAACTTGGCCACAGGAATGGGCATAGTCCAGCTGACGTAGATGTTGTGCACCAGTTTCTGCATCAGGGGCTCCATAGGCGTTAAGCTTTGCACGAACACACCGCGACCAAACATGCTCTCAAACATAAGGTATACCACACCAGGCCCGATCTGGAGACAAACACATCTCATGAATACAACTTTAGTATTTACAGTTACATGCTTTGATCATGATTATGGACTTTAGTTTTCTTATATCATTGCACGAATCAGCTTTTCGGTGCCACAACTCGACCGCTCCTGTCTATTTGACTAAACTCCAGACAAATCAAACCACCAGTTCTTCTTCTGATATGTGTGTATGATCACAGAAGTTTGTTTTAATTGCTTCGTAATGGGCTAAGTGCTCAAATTTGGAGAAATAGCACATGAAAGAGTACTCTGTGATTCTTAACCATTGATTCAGCCACTTTACCCTGCATCCCTACCATCAACCGCATCCAAAGCTCATTCAACATTGCAGCGCTGTCGCCATATCGTTGGTGAGCTGCCATCTGAAGGAGACATTGCACTGCTGCCTAGTCACACTGGTAGTGTTCAGTTTCAACACATGCAGGACTCCACCTACTGATGACATTATTAGCTAAATCACGGAGTCAGACAGAGAGTCCCCTCCAGAGAGCAGGCGACCACCATGTATGTCCACTGATTCATGTGTGTGAACTCAAATCTCCCATTTATTTTGAATATCGTCGTTGACCGATTAAAACCTCGTAACAATTTTTCCCGGTTTTCGGATTTTTACACTTTTGAGTACCCGTGAAAACCTCGGAACACTAGTGAAAATATTTTTGGGTGAAATCGGGGTTAGAAATAATTAATAAAACCTCGTAAGTGGCGGGAGGCTCAACCAAAATGACACGTAAGTCGAGTTACGAGGTATTTTCGCTAACGTTTTGGCGGATGAAAACCTCTTTTGACGATTTGCGAGCTTTTTTCCGTGCTACAAAATCTCTGGAAACTAGTCATCTTTCGTGCCTTACGAGTTTTTTCCTGTTCATCGAGACACCTCGAGCGAAGGATGTGTGTGGAATCTGTTCGGGTAAGAGCAGGTAAAAATCTGTTCGTGTTAGCACGCGGCTGTACGACTAGGTTAGTATGTTTAAATTATGAATGTGTTGTATGCAGGTTAATTACTCAAAATAAGCGATAGATACAGAATTTATTTGAAATCACCACCGAGTATGAATGGTTTGCCCTCTATTTCACCTGTCTGCAAGTATATATTATATGTACAACAGATAGCTAATGTGTGTGTATGTGTGTGTGAGCACACGTGTGTGCGTTTGAGAATGTGAGAGAGTATGTGTATGATCACAGAAGTTTGTTTTAATTGCTTCGTAATGGGCTAAGTGCTCAAATTTGGAGAAATAGCACATGAAAGAGTACTCTGTGATTCTTAACTATGTGCATCTGTGCGTGCGCGCGCGCGTGTGTGTGTGTTTATGATACACTGCGTCATGGAGACTGGATACTGAACACAGGAACCTCGTCAGTTCTTATTCCAAGGCGCCTGCCCTGGACATTAAAAGAACATGCTCACCAGTGTAAGGATTAGAACTTGCATGGTGTTATCACATGACTAAATGTAATCGGACAGTGCCTCTCTGAGTTTATTGTAGCAGGTCAAGTCAGTCTGATACCTCGGTCAAAGGTTCTGAACTCCCAATATTAGCAGTATTTCAAACATCAAGAGGCCTCGATATTATAGACGGTTCCAGGCGAAAGTCTACATAATCAGCTTCTTTGCTTTCAAACGAACAGAATTAATTTTGTTTGGACACTACAGTCATAGACCGGATAGGGCATACTGTTTCAAATCTGTTTAATATTGTTTGCATTTTTATTTTTTTAATTGCTAGAAAACAACCAGTAGCTCATTTAAATTTGAACTAAGTGTTCTATGGAATGTTTTTGCTTTCCTTAGAATATCGCCATGCAGCTTGTTTAAAAAAAAAAAAAAAAAAAAACGAAGGATAGTAAAATATGCATTC
This sequence comes from Alviniconcha strummeri, assembly GCA_963584105.1. Lineage (NCBI taxonomy): Eukaryota > Metazoa > Mollusca > Gastropoda > Provannidae > Alviniconcha > Alviniconcha strummeri. Next base: position 14,548,040 of record OY757551.1, read on the forward strand.
AATACAAGATCGCAATGCTTGCTTTCGATGGCACTCTTCCATCATGTCTTCCTCTCTCTGTACATACCAACCATTGTGCTCCTTCAAGAAAATCAGAACTTGAATTGCTACATAATTATGATGTGTTCTATTTAAACATACCCACACATGTATTTGCTACTCATCTTACTATTGTAAGTTGTATAATTAATAAATCAAAGTTGTATAATTAATAAATCAAATTACGGTATCAAAGGGTTAACTGTTTCCTTAACAACCAAGCAACATCACGGTTCACTTCAGTTTGATCTCAAACTTAAGATAAACTGGTTCTTTTCATGATACTCACTGAGAAATATATGTGATGTAATCGCAGCTTCTTTCTTTCTTTTCCATCTTTTTCTTTCTTATCCACGATTCATCACATCTGTTATTAACTGCACAAGTCTTCGTATTGGCTGTCATATTTTTTCTTGTATGTGGTCTCATTATTTCTCCTTGGCTCTTGAAGTTTAGTTTGGTAGCATTGTCTTCGGGCATTATTTTCATACCTGAGTAAGCAGGCATATTTTTCGGTTTGATTTGTTTGGCATGGGTGGCAATTGCCAGAATATTCAGCCATTCAGCTTATTTGCTTCTCCGCCATACCATATGGCAGCAAGCCACACATACCACCTACCAACTCCTAGCTGCTCAACCAAAGTTATACAAAAAAGCCTAACTCTTAATGAAAAATCTATGAACATTTTCTAAACAAAAGTCAGGAGAATGGGCCATTAAGCAGCAAAATGACAGACTGAGCAAGAGCACTACAAAGAAAAACAAGAAAGAGGGATCAAATGACAGCCGTGAGATTCCAGACAGGGGAAAGTGCATCGGTTATCTCTGGTCAAGGGATGTATGGATGTAAAAAAAATGGGATTTTTGATAATGTTGGTGTGTAACATGGACACCTGTACTTGTTGGGAGGTGGGTGCCTATGTGAAGCAATAAGAGGCAAGACATACCTGTCTGGCAGTAACATTGAGATCAAAGAAAGGCAGCCGCAGTCCAAAGACAGAAATGCTGTGCGTCAGGCGGAGTTGGCCGATGTGGGCATCAGGCTCAGGCAGTGGGTCCCAGGCTGCTGTCCAGTGATGTTGTGCAAAGGACCAAGCCTTGCTCCACATGTACCGCAGATCAATTCCTGCACCAATAATGGGACCGTGGACCTGGCTCAGGTGAGACACATCAGCACCATTTTCAGGAATCTCCTGCAGCAATTGAAAAAGTTTGTCATTTTATTGCTGTGATCTGCATTGTTGATCTTTCCACCCGTTACCCCTCCCCCTACGCCCTGACATGACCTACCTGGTTGACTGGGTGCAGGTGTCGCAAATAGCAATGGACTTGTGATCGAAAGGTCTCAGCAGGAGCAATGGGATAATTTTCTTTTCCAAGTTCAACTTTCTGAACTGACTTTTTTGGAGGGTATTTGTTCCACCCCTGTGCTACTGCAGTAGCACATGAAAAATCCTGGTCATTCTGCCACAAGTGTGTATGTGGCTTTAAACTGATGCATGGTTGCATGGTGTACGCAGAACTTCTACTGAAATGGCAGCAATATCACGTGACACCAGCCATGTAACAACCAAACAGCGCTGTAACCACTTCAGTGGTAAGTAAGTAACTTGATGCTTTACCCAGTCAACCAGTGTGGTTATATCAGGGTCAACCACTTCAGTGGATTATATTATCTATTCAAAATGCATGGTGTCAAGCTACAGTCACTCAGTAAAATAGTAAAACGCAGATGCAGAGAAACCATGTGTTTACTATCTGCAAAAAAGACAGAATGCATTGAATATTAAAAAAATGTCTCTCTCTCTCTCTGCTGTCGGGGTGTGAAGTCATCTGTCTCATATTTGTCTGTATACTGTGAAATTAAATGTATATCATTCCTATTTGCATAAACAATGACTGCAAATATTGCCAAACATCTGTATGGTTCTTGTGCTAATACATTTGTATTATTCAAATAACAGGCCTGAAAAGAATAATATTCATGTTAACAGCGCAGTATTTGGGGAGATAAAGTCACAGGCCAAAACATAACTGATAAAAATTCATTCTGTCCCTTTCCAAGAATATACCTCAAAGTTTATTATAATAATCATGTACATTTATCATGCGCTCACCAATCCCTGAGCACTCACATCATACATAATAACTAAATACAATATTATATACATACATACAGGACAGCCGTACCAAAACAATTTACATAAGGCATTACATGGAAACACACACACACACACACACACACACACACACACACACACACACACACACACAATATGACTGTAGCAGTAACTGGGTATTGATATTAGTTGGGGTGGAGACACCGTGAGAAGAGGAAGGTTTTTAGTTTGGCTTTAAAAGATGACTGGGTTGAGAGTGAGAGTGAATTCTGAATGTGGGGTCCAAAGCAACAGAAAGTGTGGAAGCCATGAGTCTTGCATTTATATTGCTGGATTTTCAGCATGGAGGTGTCAGAAGAAGAGCATAGTGTATGAGACGGAGTGTAGACATGTAGCACTTCAGAGAGGTAAGCAGGACCAGAACCATTTAAAGCACTGAACCACATACAAGCGACTTTAATGGGAATCCAGTGCAGTTTTTCCCGGAGAGGTGTCTTGCAGCAAAGTTTTGAATTTTCTGGAGAATTATGTGTCAGGACTTATTGACCGAAGTGGACTAACACCCGTCTGAGGAGACAGTTGCATGATTAGTCAAGCCGTGAGAGGATAGATATAGGAAGTAACAAGAGTCATGGCTGCATCTTCAGTGAGAAACCTGCAGATTTAACTAATGCGTTTCAGCTCAAAATTAGCAGTATGACAGACTTTTATGATATGCTTCTTTAATAGACAGGTTTGAGTCAAGAATGACTCCAAGGCAGAATCAGAGAAGGGGATGTTGTGAGAGCCAAGAGTAACTGAGTCAAGGAGAAAAATAGTGGAAAGTTTCAAGGAAGACGAAAAGGGAAAGAGAAGAGCTTGTTTTGCCGTTGTTAAGCTGTGTCATCACTGAGTTCTTTGGTGAGGTTGGTGACTTCACTGAGAGGAGTGGATCCGTGTATCATCCGCAAAAAGCTGATGATTTACTGAGTGGTTAGCTAATATATCAGAGAGAGGTGTAGCGCACAGGACGAAGAGAATGGACCCCAATACTGAGGCCTGAGGCACACCATACATGAGCTGTGATGGTGATGAAGAGGACTTATTGACCGAAGTGGACTAATACCTGTCTGAGATATATGACTGAAATCATTGGAGTGCAGGAGACTGAATGCCAAAATCAGAGGTCAGGCGGGAGAAGGGAATTTGGTCAATAATAAAAGAACAGAAATATTGTCATTGTCCAGAACGGAGAGAATATCATTTACAACACATAACAAAACAATATCTGTGCTGTGTCCTGCTCGATAGGCTGACTGAAAGGGGTTGCTGAGGTTGTTTTCTTGGAGAGAAATTGGGTGGTGGTCTTTCAGTTTGTTTTTGGTCAAGTGACGACTTTTTCAACAGAGGTTTGACGATGGATGTCTTTAGATCATGTGGTAAGTTGATGATGTTTGTGATAGTTGGCAAGAGTATGTCAAGGTTTTCATAAAGAAGTGTGGTGGGAATGGGATTCAGTTCACAAGACTAGGCAGGTGCACTTGATTATTTTTAAGACAAATTCAGTCATCAGTGACAGGCTCAAAAGTTAGCAAGGGATTTCCAGCAAAAGAAGCATCAGGGCAAGCAGTTGGGTTTGGAGGAGGCAAATTGTTTTCGATGTTGCACATTTTCTTAGTGAAGTAGTCAGAAAAGACATTCGGGAGGTTGTTTGAGTTAAAAGTTGAAGGAGGAGGTGAAGAAATGTTTGTGCCGAGAATGGTGTTGAAGTTCTGAAAGAACTGTTTGCAAATTGTGCTGGACTGAACTTTGGCAGAGTAGAAGGCTTGTTTGGCTTCATCTGTATGGTTTGTTACTTTCTGTTTAATGGAGTCATAGATTTGTTTGCGGACAATGAGCTTAGGTTTGATCCATCGTCTGCCGACGCTCCCGTTTCAGCCCACAGAACTGCTCTGTGATACTGCTGAACCAGGGCGTCGGCTTCCTTGTACAGACTGTGCGATGGCAGACTGTGCATGTCAAGGACTGTAGTCACAGATGGAACTAGTTTGTGAGACAGGGTGAGTGAGATCTTTTTTAAAGGTGCCAGCGTCAACGTTTTTGAGGTATCAGTACAAGAAAGTTATGAAACCAGAATCATCAGAGGAAGCATTAATAGAACCTCATTTCCTAACAAGAAACATTACTTCAAAACTGGTAAAAACATCACGCTTTTTAAAAGATGCAATAGAGAAAAATTAGAGAAAGCTGTTGATTGTCTAGGGCATGCGATTGACGAAGAAGAATCCAGGCCGGGAATGCAGATAAAAATAATCTCCTTCTCTGAATAATTCCAATTCTATTGAGCAGTTCTAAAATCTTTACTAGCTCAGTGGTCATATTTCAGGTTAAATATAGCTTGTAGGGATAAAAGAGAATCACAAAATATCAGAAATGATTTTTGCTTAGAATGGTAAGCATGTATGAAAGCCAAAATAATAGTTCACAGCTCCCTTATGTCCAGAAACCTACAAGTGTATGGTATGCAAACATGTTTAGTGGAAACAGCTGCGACAGCGACTCCTTCCTCTGTTTTTGAACCATCAGTCAAAAACATTTGGGGCCATTTTGGGGGATTGGGTAAACCCTCATAGGCCATTCTGGAGGGATAGCTAATTTCTCTATTGCCTCACATATTCCATGCTCCTAGGATGGACAGAAGGACAGAGACCCTTTCAACAGATCGGACCCGTGATCTGGAACTCTCTAACAGAATGCCTATTCGTCTTCGCTCTCAACTTGTAAGTAAAAACTCGGAAAACCCACCTCATCTCTTCTGCATACTCATCAGTAATGCATGTATTTGTAGTGTGTGTGTGTGTGTGTGTGTGTGTGTGTGTGTGTGTGTGTGTGTGTGTGTGTGTGTGTGTGTGTGTGAATGTGTGTGCGTGTGTGCATGCATGCGTGTGTGTGTGTGTGTGGGGGGGGGGGTATAATGAGCATATCCTTATGTCTTCCTAAGTGCTCTGGGCTCTTGCGAAATGGGGTACCATAAATTAGCTATTACTATTATTATTATTAGTCCTTTCCAGGAGCTGAATGCGAATGTTTTCCTCCTGGAGCCAGACAACGAGCAGATGTATAATCAAATATTCTGGCAAAGATCATTTGGTTGCCTTGATTTAGACATGAGTAAGGCCTATCAAAACTTTTGAATTGAGTTCTCTCTTCCATCTAAGTGAAAAGCTAGACTTCATCCCTCCATGTATAGCCAATCTTTTTAGATTCCACCCATCTTTTGTTCAATTTTGTGAGGATCATTTACTGAAAACCAACCTCAATATGAGCATTGATGATGTGTTCAGTCCTCCCACGGTACACCCAGTTGCCTTTAGTGATGTCCTCAATCTCAGGCAGCTGCCACGTGGGGTCCATACCCTCTGCATGGTACCACAGGTAGATCCACCCATTTAGTTCAACCACTGGCCATGACTTCACTTTGGCTATGTCCGGTACTGAAATGTAAATCAACCCACCATGACACTGTAGGTGAATATTAACTACTAACTTTGATGTTAATCTTCTTCATAGTAGTCACGTCCAGGGTCTTTAGTTCTAAATCAATTGCACAATGTCTACATTATTTTTCTGTTTAACACTTTTTTTTCCATCTCAAACCTACCAACTTATGCTTATGATAACCATGTCATTTATGGTATTATTTCATTTGTAAGTATAGCTAACATGTTCCTAATTTAACAAGGTTTGTTGCCATGCAAAGCAAAATAAGATATCCCCTACTGTGTAGGCACACAGATAGTGTAAGTCACTGTTGCCCAGTCTGCACTAGGTCTGGTAATTAACAATCATCAACACACCCAGCTTGGTTGCAAAGATATCAGCGTTACAGAAAATATAGGACTGAAAAACATTAAGCAAAGTTTTGAACCAACACCTTGACCTTGAACGCAAAAATCCCATCGTTTGATATGATGATGTATCATCAACTCAAGAGCAAAATGATCAGCAGTTTTGGACAGAAGTGATCATATTTTGATTATATGAGCCTCACTGTGATCTTCACCTTGAAGATCTGAAAACAATCTTTCCGCATGAGACTGTTCATGACATATTATCCAGACGAACATTCAATGAAGTTATGAACCTTTGACACTGACTTTGAACATAGCAAAGCAATATAAAAAATGTAAAAAAACACGTTCTGGGTTATCATAATGTACCATCAAACTCAGTTCAATCGCAAAAGCATCAGAAAGTCGTGCTTTGATTACTGTTCAGAAGATACAGTAGAAACAGTCATATTGATTATACAAGCCTTGTGACCTTGACTGTGAAGATAGAAACCAAAATGATGCAGTGGCATTCAGTGCTTGGTTACAAAATGTTGAGTGGTGTCATCTGGACAAAGCTCAGACAGACAGAGTATTCTAGCGTTTGTGTTGGGTGGATAGGTATAACAAATTAATGGAAAGTCCAATTCCACACTCAAACCTTCAAGTTCGATTGAGGTTTGTAACCTTATGTGGCAAAATAACCCCCTCCCCCAAATCCCTCCACACACACACACACCTAGTTTAGTTGCAAAGATTTCAGTGGTACAAAAAATATCAGACTATCAAGCCTGAACTATCACTGTGACCGTGACCTTAATCTTTTCACAAGACACTCCAGATTAGGGTGATGCTCCATCAAAATAGGTTTCTTACAAAAGAACCAGCAGCTGTTTAGATGTATAGTACATATTAACAGAAACAAAAATATATATATAGTACACATTAACAGAAACAATCCTATTTTCATTATATGAGCTCTCATTATGACTTTGATAATAATTTTCTCATTATGAAAGATAGCAAAACAATCTTTTTGCAAAACATTCTGGCTCATTTTGAATGAAGGCATTACCATACTAAGTTGGCTACAAAGGGTTAAATAATTTTGAAGATATCATCCAGACATTCATTGAAATTTTCACCTTGACACAGCAAAGCAACCTTTCCAAAAGAGTCTGGTGTACCATGAAACAAAATTTGGTAGTAAGGATCAGATGTTCAGAAGATCTAACAGAAATAATCATATCTTGTTTTTATGGTTCCTAATTGTGACCTTGACCTTGAATATAGCAACCTTTATTTTTTGGCATGACACCCCAGCCGATGATAATGTATCACCATATCAAGTTTGGTTATAAAAGGTTCAGCAGTGCAGAAGCTATTGTCCAGACAAACGCCAACAGAAATTTTCAACATTACTGTGACCTGGAATACAGCCATCCAATAGTTCCACTCAACATTTTGGCATATATTTTGATATGATGATATGATGATCAAGTTTTGATTGTTAAAGAATAATTAGTTCAGAAACTACTGTAGAAACAGTCATATTATTTTGATTATATATGGTCCATAATTGTGGTTTTATTAAGTCTATTGTTATAAAATGGTCACTGTTTGAACTAATAATGTGACAAGCTAAAGGCTTGCAAAGGATTCAAAGAGGACCAGTGTCGACATTCAACTTTTCAAATGGCACTGTGATACCTAATTTCGGAGTTTCTGTTCTGAAAATCAGCTCAAAACTAATGTATATGAAGTGAAAGTCAGCTTCCTCAAACTATATTCTTTACAATATTATTTTCAACTTTTTTGGTTTGTAATTTTGGGTAGCTCAAGCAAAACAAAAAACTAAAACATGCTAAGGTCGCAGTGCAGTTCACCACCAATTGTGATCAATGTCACAGGACAAATCACTGACAAAAAATTATCAGAAACTGGTGCAGACTTGCCCATGTAAACAGAACTTTGGCAGACTGAATCCCCAAAGTCAAGGTACTGAAAGAAATATTGTTCTTTGACCTGTGCATGACATGATGCACTATGTACACATGAAGGCATAAGAACCAAGGCAAAGAAACAAGTCATTGGGTCTAACTTGGTACTCACTTTTGTCAGTGTAGGGGATGTGGGTACACTTTCCATCATCCCCCCTAAAACGCCAGGCGTGGAAAGGACACTCCAGACAGTTGCCCTTGACTCGTCCCCCTGCACCAAGGTTGGCTCCCATATGGGGACAGTAGGCATCCAGTGCATGGGCTACACCCCGCTCATCACGGAACACCGCAAGGTTTAGACCTGCCGTTATACACAGAAAAAGGCCAGCACAATAACAATGCTCTTTCTGTGACCTTGAAAGACATGTGTTGAAGTAAAACTTAAATTCTCTCTCCCCACACACAGGGAGACTGACATAGCAAGATCCACATGCATGCAAATCTTTGAAATGTTTCCACTGCAATGGTAAGTGTTTTTAACAGTCTCTTGAATGGTTACTCCTGTGTCTTCATCTTAGGCTGCTATTTTTGTTTGTCATCAGTTGCACCATGACATTAAAAGAGTGTGACTCTGACGGTACCTAGTAAGTAATTTGATGTTATACGCCCGGTCAACACATTTTGTCCATACACAATAATTGTTAAAAATATGTCCATGTTAAAAAACTTATATGTATTCAGATTATTAAAGGAAAAGTCCAAGGTTTTTAAGTATGCAAAATGACTATCGAAATGATTGACAAATGATTCACTAGTTTGAGATTTAATGAAATAAAAAATGAAGAAAAATGTTCATGAATCGATCCGCTGTCAGGCGAAATTGGGTCAAATTTGTATAATTCACACTAGCTGACTTTGATGCTGCGCCTCAGTCACGCCCATTTGTGTAGCGAACACTTCGCTGAGTGCGATTTCGTAAACTTTATGGCGGAATACCAAATGGGGTTTGCTTCAAAGCGGAATTTGTAGGGCTGTCCACAAGGTAACAGACTTTGGGGGGGGGGGGGGGGGGGGGGGGGGAAGCCAGTTCGAATTTCCATGAAGCTGACGAGCAGCAGCATGATACCAAAAACTGAGAAATACACCGATACCCTGAAACAAGTGCTAACAAGGCAAAGAAAAAAAATATAATACGAATGCCTACGGCAGAAAAGGCCGTAAAAGAAAGAGACTGAAAGAGAAAAAGAAAGAACAGACCACAAATGCCTATGGCAAATAAAGAAAGACCAAACCACAAATGATGGTGGAAAACGAAAAATGGCTTCCCTACTCAGGCAAGCTAACACCAAATGAAAGAAACAAAACAGCTGAAACCACCTCAAAACCCCAACCTGTCAAACCAACCCCCCCCCCCCCCCCCCAAACAAAAACAAAAAAAACACCAAATCACAAGAGTCTAATAGAGTACTGTCTGCAACAAAGGAGTAGACTACAGTCACAAGAGCACTGAGCAAAAATAACTATGCCAACGACAAACACATAGAAAGCTAAAGTAACCATCACTAACTCTAATCTCCTCTAATCTAATCACCCGGCTTCTATCTAGAAAAACAAAGGCTGCAGACTGATAAAGCAAAACGCTAATCAGGACTACCGATGACAAAGCATCGGGATGTAAACAAATGCAGACGACAAGAGAAATACAAAATGGCTGCCCTAATCAGGCAATCTAACAAGCGGGTACGAAATAGCCAATAAACCAAAGATAAAAAAGAAAGAACGCATGGTGAAAAAGAAGGGGAAAAGAGAGAGAAAACAACAACAACACTTTCTGAAGAAAAAAAGAGGAGGTAATGTTAGCGAGCAACGGCACAATGGCTTGATAAACGTAATACGTGTCAGTACACGATACAATCCACCTAGCAGTGACAACAACACGGCAGGGCAACAGACGCTCACGAACTACCCCCAAAGAAAGAAAGAATGAGAGGTCACGCTAAACATCGAGACTACACCTTCACTCGTACATCGTAAAGGAACGATATAGCTCGAGAAACAAAAGGGCAAGGCAAGAGAAAAAAAACTGAATGGCAGGAACCGGTAACTAGCCCAACTCCTAACCCTAAAGCCTGTTCTTAATTGGGCGAATGTTTCTTCGCGAACCTAGTTGGAAGTATTCGGCGAAGCTAGTTGGTTCTTAATTGGGCCAACTTTTCTTCGCGAACCTAGTTGGAAGTATTCGTCCAAGCTATATTCGGGGTCAAAAAACCTTCGCTCAACATGTTCTGGGAACATTCGCCCTATTCGACGATCATTGGCTGAGAGCAGAGCTCTCCTGTAAATGGAGAAAAAACGAAAATAAAAATGGATGACGGTGTCGCTAGGTTCTTCACTCGCTTCGAAGGGAATTTGTTTATTTGTTGACTTGTGTTGACTTGTGGAAGGCGCAGCCTTGTCTCGGAGAACCCAGAATGAGATAGTAGTTAGCTGAATTACCCTGTGAGGGATGATTAATGTATACTGACTTGACTGACTTGACTTTAGCCTACATTTTCGATCATGCTGTCTGCTGCGCGTCTGCCGCAAGTTCGGGCCGAAGCTTGCATCTCATTACAAGCCAGTTGAGAATGAAGTAAAGTCTGGACTGTCCGAACCATATTCGGCGAACTAAAAGTTGAATTAAGAAACGAATCATAGTTCGTCGAAGTGTCCGAAGTATGTTCGGGCGAACAAACATTCGTCCAGTTAAGAACGGGCTTAACCCAGGGAGGCCACAAAATCGCTAGTTTATTGAACTAGAACGAAAAAACTTTTTTCATTTTTACATGTGATGAAACAAACAAGGATCAATTGGGGGAAAAAACAACAACAAAAAAAACATCCAATAAAAGGCAGGCTCCCTGATGAGGTCCAGCCTGTTGTGAAAGCTAGAGTATACAGAACGAAAAAGACTGAAACGCCACGCACCTAACACGGGTCGAGAAATAACAAGGAGGAAATAAACAAAGGCCCAACTACTGACAATGGCGTCGGAGCTTCATACTTGGAGATTCGAACTGGAATTTTCCTCCCAGTCTGACGTAGTGCGCATATGTGCACATGATTTTCAGCGTCATGACGACAGAAAATTGTTGTTGTGCATCACAATTTCACCTACATCATTGTTCTCCGCGAACTTTAACGGAAATTATGTCAAAAATCACCCTAAACCTTGGACTTGTCCTTTAAAAACCTTTTCTCAAATATATATAAATATGCTTTGACAAGTCAATCCAGAAAACCAATCACTTCACAAACGTAAAACAGAAATCCATGTATAAACATCAGACATCAATTTTCAAACCGTTAGTCCCTTTAATATTACTCCCGTTTGGAGAGCGGATAAGGACTAGGACATGCTGATATCGTCGATCATTGCGTCTAATTTATATCAATACCAGGTTAAAGAAAAGCATCAAAAAGAAAGAAAAAGGAATGGATGAATATAATACAAAATTAAAAAACGTTATATAAATGCTTAATGGCAAATACCAGTGCCATATGGCAGAGAGCTACACATACCACCTACCAACTATCATCTCCTAGCTGCTTAACAGTCATATCAAGAGGCCTAACTCGAGAAAACATTTGCGAGTTTTTTGGAAAAATTCATAAGAATGACCAGATAAAAAGAGCAAGAGGGTTATGCAGAAAAACAGGTTTCCTGCACTTCAATAATAGCTCCTTTGTAGCATCTTGCGAGTGGATTGATTTCTTCAAAGTTAACTTAAAAACCTTAAAAATCGCTGAATACTGAAATAAACCATTTTCATCTTCAAAGAACTGATGACGTTTGCATTTCGTCATCTGACAGGGCAGAGTATTGGCTGTAGAAAACTAGGTTCCTCTCCGCCTTGCTCTGCCTGTCTGTAACTTTTGGCTTGGGTGGCACCTGGGGCCTGCTGGAAGGAGTGGAGCGCCTGGGGTGCCCTCACCTTAATAGGTGAGCACCTCGAAGATGACGAATCATCTTTCGAGGTCGCGGTTTTTAAGGGACCCTTAGGTGTGCTTTTGGAGGGAGCAGCAGAACCCTTAGATGCCATTTTTGGGGATTGGCGGAACCCCTAGAGGCCGTTTTGGGGGTGTCGGCTGAACCCTTATCTGTCTCCAAAGAACACTTAGCGGACTCGCACGGAACCTGGGTGTCGGCCGATACCGTCCCCGACTTCCCGGAGGAAGCCTGAGTGCCGGTCGATACCGATCCGGGTCTGCCAGAAGAACGCACATTAGACTCAGTGGACGTTCTGGAAAAAAAAACAAAAAAAAAAAACGGGTCTGTCATTCAACAGATTTGGACTCTTCTGATGGAAGCGGCAGCAGCGTAGGACTTACCTCCCGAGACCACAGTCGGCATCTTGGCTTGAACCAACTGTCTGGCTTCCAGAAAGGATATGCTTTTCTCGACACGGACTCGCTGCATCTCCTTCTCCTTCTGCCAGACAGGGTAATCTTTAGCCGATGAAGCGTGGGAACCATTGCAATTAGAGCACAGCTTGAGTCCCTCACACCGACCTTCATCTTTTCCGCAATCCGGACACTTTGCAGCAACCTTGCAACGTTGGCTCATGTGGCCAAATTTGTTGCAGTTGAAGCAACGCATTGGGTCGGGAACAAACAAGGCCACCTTCACCTTTAGATAGCCGACCGTGATCTCTTTCGGGAGTTCTGGAGAACCGAACGTCAAGAAGAGTGTTGGTGGGGATCACCTTCCCCTCCTTCTTCAGCATCACTCGGTTTACCCCAACCACACCCTTATCCTTCACTTCATCCCGGATCTCAACCTCCGACATGTCAGTGAGGTCTCGACACCTGATTACTCCCCAAGAGTTCAGTGCCTTGTGGACTGAAACACGCACTGAGTGGTCTTAAGAAGACCCACTTCCTGCGGATTCCTAGCACATTCCACCAGGAAAACCCCATCTCTCAGTCTTTTGATGCTTTTAAGGGTTTTGGCTATTGCCTGGAATCCCTTTTGGATGGCGAATGGAGACAATTTACTAAGTGGGAGGTCGACACTCGCCGACTCCACCACCAGAAATCTTGCCAGTTAGCACTTGTATAAAGGAAACTTTCATTCTCAGGATCCGTGTCCGTGTTCTGGTCGCTGTCCCTTAACCGTTTGTGTTTATTTCTGGGAGCCATGTTATGTTATTCATTACGTTTTGTCCCCACCCGCCACCGAGTCCAACAAGGGGATGCACACAAGCGGCATTCCAGCAAGCGCGCACCAGGGTGCGTAACGTAATATACTCAGGTGATAAACAACATAAAGTTTAATTCCATCCCCTGATTGACCCTGAGCCGCTGCCTTCTAATCACCCGTCTAGAAGTCTGGTCCGAAGAAGCGTGTTGGACCCCTCAGCCACCAGGGTCCCATCCTCCCCCGACACGGGATGCAGCGCACGGCAAACACGCTGGGTCTGAAGGTGACCACAGAGAGCAAGAACTATATATAGAAGAGCTGTGCTGTATGTAGATAGATACAGGAAAATGGCCGCTTAGATAGAAATAAGCTGTAAGAAGGGAGTTCAAAACAGAGGTATTGTGGAGAGAGTTTTTGGAATGAAATATAGTTGAAAGGGCTGGTAGACAGAAACAAGACGTAAGAAAAGAGTGAAGGGGGTGGAGCAGCTTAGTTTAAACACCCCGGCGCGAGAAGCCGGCTCCTTGGGGGGCTGATGGTATCCCATGACCGCAAATATCAAACTTGCTTCAGCAATTACACAAAGGAATAAATATTAAATGCAGAATATTTTTTAAAAGCACACTTCTTTTTTATCAAGTTTGGACACTCCATGTGAAAATCAACCTACATTCATCTTTAGGTCTCAGTTTCTGGCTCAAGATCACTTTGACTTGGCATCATCTTGCAGCTGAAATATGGTTTTACATTAATTACTAAGAGATGAAATGCATTTGAAGTAAATAAAATATAATAAATACATTTTAGTGCATTAAAAGAAGTGAGTTGTTGAAGTGATAATAACACTCAAATAATGTGAATTTCCTAATTTTATTACTTTGAGGTACACCATTTGTACAATTGGGTAGAGAAAGTTGTCAGTGGTGGTGGTAAAAAAAAAAGCTGTTAAGAATATAAATTAAAATGGAAGTAATGTTTTCGTTGAAAACATCTGAAACATGAATGACTGCTAGTATTCTAAAACAAGATCCAAATACAGAAAATGCTCAAATGAACACTATTTATTAGGACAAAATTACAACACATGAATTTGCAAGGTCCTTTATCAAGCTACAAAATGACACTTAACAGTTAAATGGTGAAAACAATGAAAAATAATAAATGAAGCATTCTTCCAAGCACTGTGCACAAAAACAACATAGCTCAATCCAAAAAATCAAACCAAATAAAATAAAAATAAAAATGTGTTTTAGCCGTACATCTGATCAATTGTTGTTTCAATGTCATTTTGTAGTTTGATAAAGGGGATCACTCCCAAAAATTTGCATGTTGTATTTTGTTGTAATAAATAACGTTCCTTTTCAACCTTTTGTGTTTAAAAAGGAAGTAACTGGGTAATTGAAACTGTATTAAAGTTAATGACAATGTCCACTTGTACAGTGCAGCTTAACTCCATGTAGACAGGCTTGTTGTGCTTGGTGAAGATGGTGGAGAAAGGGATGCAGGAAGGGCACTGTGGGAAAAGGGATGCAGGGTGGGGGATGGGGAGACTGGTGAGTGACTAAGTTGTTTTTATTTCATATTGAAACTGTTAGTGTATGTCAGGTGTTTTCATAACCTACAAACTCTGAAATGGACTACAGGATCTTTAATGTGTGTGTGGAATCTTTTTGCATGTGTATACACATTGGAGACCACAGTTTATGGTCTGAAGGACTTTTGACTTCAAAATAAATATGGTCAAAATTGTGACATAGAGGGTAAAGATTAAAAGTATAAATTTGTTAATGCTATTATTTGGAAATGAAAGTTTGACATCTCTCGTGTACATAAATATAAGACACAAATTGACAGGGTGACAGGAACTTGGTTAATTGTGCATTATGTTACGTCATAGGTCAGTGTCTCGCGTGTTACAGAAGACACCTAGAATGCATGAATACAGTCGGCTCAGTGGCCAGTTTGACTCTTGCCTTTTTTTATCTTTTTTTTTTTTTTTTAATATTTTTTATTATACAATATTTCCTAATTAATAACTTCTGACGTAAAAAAAAATAAAAAAAAAATGTCCTGCCTCTAACGATTTTGGTTTAAAATGTCTTCTTCGAAGTACAAGTCAAGTGGTTTATTTCAGAAACCCCAGTGGGGGTACATGAAAGAACATCAATTAAAGAACATCTGGTATGAAACGGCAGTAAACATAAAATACAAGTGCATACAACAAAAAGAAACAAACGGATACAAAAACGAAAACAAAATCGTACGCATTTCCAAAACAAGAAACAACGAGAAACCAGAGAAAGATCATTAACCAAAACAAAAGCTAGAGTAAAAAATGAAAATAGATGGGTACAGCAAACTCACTCACTCACTCACTCACATACACTGACACGCGCTTGCACATCCACCCACCCACACACACACACCCAAGATTTGGGGGAAAGGAGGGGGAAAGGGGGATTCGACAGGCATACATTCTATAAAACTAGAGATTACAACATTAATAGAAAATAAAAAGATGAGGGAAAAAAAAGAAAAGAAAAAAAAAAGAGCTGTTATCGCTCTACATACTCTTGACATCAGAATTCACTCCTAATAAATTTCAAAGTGTGCTAGATTTACCAATAATCGTTTCTTTTTACAATAAAATGGTGAAAGTTTTTTTTTTTTTTTTTTTTTTTTCGGGATTCAGCAAAAAAAAAAAAGGACAACTAAAACAATGGAATTCGTCGCCACTGTCAGCAGATGAACACGTAGTACATAATCCGTCTTCGTAAGGCAAGTTCATTACTCTTCCCCTTTGAATTGGGAGTCTATGGTTTAGTGTTCTAAAATGTACAAATGTGTATGCTAAGTTAGGCGGTAAAATTTGCAAATAATCTTCAGGTGCAAACACGTTTTTAAACATTCGATAATTGCAATATATTTCTTTTGATTCAATTTCTGAGGACCACTGTTGGATATACTGATCTCGTAAAACTCGTGTAACTTTAGACTTAAACCAAGTCAAATTGATGTGTCCACATACCACTTAGGGCAATCCCGTTAATGACCGTCTCAACAGTGGACAAAAATGGCGATTTATATTTTCCCTCCTTGTATATCTCATAAAGGAATTTGTACATAATATTTGAAAACTTAAACTTGTAATTTATATTTACCAGTTTAAACCAAAAATTTAGCATCCTACACTTTGCCTGGACCTCAAGCGGAAACTGTCCAAGTTCACCATAAACCATACAACTTGGGGTACATTTTCTCAATTTCAAGATTATCTTATAAAAGCGTAAAAGGTTTGTCATCATAGGACATCATACCTCACAACCGTACAACAAAATGGGGACTATCAATCTATCAAACAACTCAGTTTGGATATCCAAAGGCAAAATCAACTTTCAACATTTTTTAAGAAGACCAAACATAGCCCTGCATGCTTTATCATACAAAGATTTTTGAGCTACGTTAAACTTGTTATTATAATTAAAACACTCCCAAATACTGAAACTCAAAGACTACCTCCAAGCTTCGTTCCTTGTACTTAATTGTAGGCATTTTTCGAATCTTTTCTCTTGAAAAGACGACTACTTTGATCAGCATTAACCCGCAAACTCCACTTATCGCAATAATCAGATAAAGCATCCAAAGCCTGCTGTAATCCTTCTGCATATGCAGAACCTATAGTAGTATCATCTGCATACAACAGCATAATTTTTTTTAGCATCAGTGATTAATCTTCCCTTTCCCAGCCTAATCCCCTGGCCTCACGCCCTAAACTAGGTAATCCTTCTGATCTCTCGGCCATATACTCTTGCAGGTCATTTAGATAGATAGCAAAAAGTACAGGTGACAAATTTTCCCCCTGGCGAATGCCTGAATAACAATAAAAAATAGTCTGAACAAACATTTCCTTTTTTTCACACAAGATTTTGCCTTTCGGTATATATCCTTTATAACGGTCAGTATACGGCCGTCAACACCAGAGTCCAGAAGTTTTTGCCACAAAAACGCTCTTTCAACACGATCAAATGCTTTTTCATAATCAATAAACAAGCAATACAGACGCTTTTTCTTTGCCAAAAAGAAGTCAATAATACAATGAAGGGTAAACACATGATCCACTGTTGAATGCCTGGCTCGAAATCCAGCTTGTACCAATGGTGGTATTTTCATCAAAATACTCTACTAATCTATTGTTTATAACACTTGGAAATAATTTGCCAAAACAGCTGAGAATAGTTATGCCTCTATAATTGTTTGGATCATCGCAAGTAAACATGGTGCTTAACGTCCACAGAAACCGTACGGCTTATTAGGGGCGGGGAGAAGGGGGGGAAGGGGGTATGGAGGTGGGGGGAGAGGGAGATTATACACCTATCTCTGCACTGTCACCACCAGAATGATTCCTGCATTAAGATGGGCAGCGATGAGAGCCATTTTAATGTTTCAGTAGGAAGTGATGGACAAAGTCACAAGTGTCCACAAACCACAACCCAATGGATCATCGCAACGACCCCTGGGCTTTATCATGCCGATCGACCATTCATTTGGGGTCTTACCAGAAGAGAATCAAATATATCTCTGTCATTTTTCCTGTAGACGCTTTAAGGAACTCATTTATAATTTGATCATGACCACAAGCTTTATTTGATTTCAGATTTCGCAGTGCTTTCAGTATTTCCCATTCTTCGAAGGCTTTATTTAAATCTTCATTGTTATCGTCATAATGATCAGCATCTTGGTCTTCTCTTTCATCTCATACATCTCTAGTTATATCCTTGACCAGACTTTTAAAGTGTTCTAAAAACATCTCAGAAGAAATGCGTTTTGACGCGTCATGTTTTTCAGAAATGGTACCACTAATAATTTTCCAGCAAGTCTTTGGGTCACTGCTTTTCAATACTCGAATTTTCTTAACCAAGTCTGAATATTTCCGAAACTGTTTACTTCTTTTTTTACATTCACGACTGGTTTGTATTCGAATTTCAGTGGTGTGCGCATTTTTTAAGCGCATATGTTGATTCTTTGCTCTAAAAAAAAAAAAGCCTTTCTTTTCTTTTCACATTCTGCCCTGAACCAGACACACAGTTTTTTCCTCTTATGCTTGTTTTTTCGTCTGGTATTGTCTCTAAACAGACCCGTGCTTAATCCATTATTTTTCATAATTTAATGATTTTTAAAACAATGTGATTAATAGTATCCAAAGATGTAACCTCTGGCGAAAGAAGTTCTTCATCCAATACTATGTTAATTTAATTAATTACTGCATCATCTAATGCAAAAATATACTCATCTTCCCTTGTTTTACACCATACTGGTTTTCCTGTTATAAACTGTAAGTTTCTTTCATCAGCGTCCTCAAGACAATCATCATCATCACTTTCAAAGTGTCCAAGTACTGTCTCCTATGCTTCAGTAAGATTAAGTTTTAAAACTATCGGACAATGGACATCTGAGTACAATTCACAAAAATCAAGCACAGCAAAATCTCTCATCAATGGAAACAAATCCGACGACACCAAGGCGTAATCAACAACACTGACATTTTTACATGTACATTTCCCAATACTGGCGTCTGATCCAGCACGCCCATTGACAACAGCAACATCAACCGTTCCGCAAAAATCCAACAATCTAAAACCGTAATTGTTAGTAGCCATGTCCTGTGATATTTTTCGGTAATGCACTTGGGATTTTGTCACTACCAAGGGCATCATCAAAAACTTTATACGGCATGTCAAAATCATTATTAAATCCATCTGTGATAATGCCGTCCACAGCACCAGTCCTAGCATTATAATCCCTAAGGAAACAGACCCACAGACCTTCTCGTGCTCAAGAAGTAGAAGAGAATTTTCCAGTTCTGTAAATACATCCTTTCAAATGGGGAACCTTCTGGCGGTATGTACATCACACCAAACAGTACGTCACGAGTTACACATTTTTTACTCAGTTTAAAAAATAAAACATTGGCACACAGATCACCATTTATAAAACAGTAGTGTTTTTTCACTCTAGTATATATTTTCGGCCTTTTTATCCTTGCTTTTAAAAACTGTCACATACTGTGCTAGTTCTTCCTTGATTAATAACAGTACTCCACCAGACTTCCGTCTAAATTTACCTCTATTCTTATAGAAAGCCACATATCCAGGCACGTCAACTGCGTCTGTGTCGTCAAGTTTACTTTCAGTTATAGCTATTATATTATGATTGGAGATTAGAGACAAAAAATCTGGGTGTTTCATTTTTGAGAGAATCCCACATACATTTAATCCCAGGAATGAAAGCGGCTTAAACATTGGTACAAGGCAATACATTTGGCGAGGGTAAACTTTCATCTCCACATTCATATTTCCCAATCTTTTCTTCACTATGTACACAACCAGAATTTTGACCTGCACGGCAACCTTTTAGAATCGTACCATTTCTCCCTGCAGTCTCTATAAAGTCTGTTACAATCAGCTGAGTATCTTTTGTATTAACACTAAGATCATCACACGGGAGCACGTCTACCTCCTCAGTTAGACCCACGTGGCCTGTTCTGTCTGTCAAATGTTTACATCGCTTTAGATTTATAACCTCCTCGTCCCCAGTTCTTCCAGACGCACACGCTGTTTCGCAAATGCATGTTTACATATTCATCGTCAACATCAACAACATTTGAAATAATAAACGAGTCTCCTTCACTTTCACCTTTGTATCTTTTATTGCTTGACACGATTTCCGTTCCAGAGCCATTTTTTGCTACCACTTGTTTTGTTACTGCACTACACTCGGTGACTATGCCACCCATTTGAACACTGTTACTGTCACCACTACTGTCAGCTCTCACGCAGGCATAAGACACACATGCACAGCTACGTTCTTCAGGTATCGGGTCACGTATTCCACCGGTTGCCGTTAAATGTAAACATAAACTTACTTGTTTGTCTGTATCGGGCCCATGTCCATCCTGACCGTTAAGAAATGAAGTGTCACCAGTGCCACCTTCAGTCTCACTCACTCCGCTTTGCCCACCACACACACTGTCATCATGTCGTTCCTCGCATGTCAAAGCCGAAACCGCTGAAAGGCGAGCAAAAGTGGCAAAAGAACGTGAACTTGTCGCAAGTTCCTCTGTCTCCGGCACGTGCTGAAACGGTTCAATGCACAGGTCACTGCACGGGCCTAACGTGCCACACTGCACCGCTCGACTCACACTGTATAGCTTCCCGTCACGGTCAAAAGAACCAGAAGCGTTTTTGATTTCTTTTTTCTTCCTTTCCCCTCCCCACCCCCTAGCTTCTTCCCCGGTCGAGTCCAGTACCTCAGTACGGTATCTCGGGTATGGCGTCTCAGAAAGTCTGCAAGGCCGAGCAAAGGTCTGCAAAGTCAACACCATCAACATCAAGCTTGAAGAGATCATCCGGGGTGTCGATGGTGAAGATCCTCCTCGGGCTTTCTCTTTCTGATAGGCCAGGCGGGCGCTTCTTGGTGCAGTGAATTCTGCCATCAATGGTCCAGGCATTCTCTACCACAGGCACCTTCTTCTTGAGGTAGTACAGAATCTTTGCCCTCAGAGTTGTCAGATCATCAAATACGTACACTCCCGCGTACTCCGGTTTGTCTTTCAATACCTTCTTCTTCTGCATGACCTCCTTCCTCTTCTTCCGGGAAACAAAGCGCACCAGGATCGGCCTCGCCTTCCTCTTCCTATCACCTGTTCGATGCACAACAGAAACATCAGCCGGAGTAATGTCTGCACCAACAGCTTTGAAAACACCCAGTACCTTCTGCTCGGTGTCCTCCCCTCCTCCTCCTTCAGCCCAACCACTTTGATCGTCTCTCTACGGCAGTATTGTTCCAGTCTGTCATTCTCGTAACGCATCAGAAGCAGGTTTCTCTGTAGGTTTTGAACCACTGGACTCCGGTCCACACTATGTCAGCCGGCTTTGGCATCTTCTTCAAAAAACTCTTCATCACCTCTCCGACGGCTATAGCAACGGAGGCTACTATGGCAGGTATCATTTGCTGCACAAAGCATTTGTCCTTATCACCTCCCTCCCCACCTGTCTGCGAAAAGGCTTCATTAACTCGGGTCAATCTGTTGGTGTGGATCGATCCGATGTCAATGTCAAAATAAGTACCTGGCTCATTCAGTTCGTCGTCAACAGACATGCACGAAATAGATTACACATTTTTTTTTTCCCCTTCCCTTTTTCTTTTCTTTTTTCTTTCTTTCTTTTTCCCCCAAAGTAATTTGGAGGGGGGGGGGGGGGGATGCATTGCACTAATTTGGTCTGAACCGTATATATATATGTCAGGGGATATTTGTTTCTTGCTTTCTAAATAACCAATCGCACTTAATTAGTAATCTGTCTCACATGTTATGTGGACATCATCACAAGTACAAAAGGATATAAGAATAACACACTTGAACCTTAATAAATAAGTATATTCATTACAAAAGCAATGTTCTTTCCACATTTTCTTGATTGGAACCGGTATTGACCCCTGCTTTAGATATCGGGAAAGCCAAGAGTGGCAGCAATCTAGTCCACAGTCCCCCATATAAGCCATATTCTCTGTCTCACGCCCTGTGTAAAAGCAAGAAAATCTTTTTACGGTGTCTTACCTTGTCTTGTGATGATGTTCCATCAAACTAATTTGGATTGCAAAAGTTTCAGTATTTCTGAAGGTCTAGTTGAAACGATTGTGGGTTTGACCTTGAACATCGCAAAATAATATTTCTGAATGATTCTCTGGCTGATGATGATGCATCACCATACTAAGTTTCACCGATCAGAAACATTGTCCGGGCAAACATTCACTGAAGTTCAGAACCTTCACTGTGACCTTGACATTGAATACAGCAAAGCAACCTTTTTACAAGACACTCCACATGCACATGCTCGCCCCCAAAAATCAGCAGTTCAGAACTTATAATAGAAATAGTCATATTTGATTGTATGAACCGAAATTCAGTTACTGTGACCTTGACCTTGAAGATAGAAACCCATTTTTCGCATATGACGCTCTGGCTTATAATGATGTCTCTCTATACTGGGTTTGGTTACAAATGGTTCAGCGATGCATAAGATATAAAAACTAACATTAACTGAAACGTTTAACCTTGGCTGTGACATTGACCCTTAACACAGTAATCCAACATTTTTACCGGACACTTCTTTGCTTATGATGATCTACACTCAAACTGAGTTTGGTTGCAAAAGATTCACTGGTTTAGAACTAATAAAAGATATAGTAGAAACTGTCATATTTTGATTATATAAGCCCACACTGAGACCTTGACCTTGAAGATAGAATCTCATTTTTTCGCATGACATTCCGGCTCATGGTGGTGCACCATAATACCAAGTTTGGTTACAAAAGATTGCAAACAAACACTCAGCCGAGTGGGAACAAATATGTGTCACCCTTGAAGACACCACAGTGCTTTCCCTTTTCTAGTAAAATAATACACCACACACAGCGCAAAAAGAGGTCAAACGTTGCTGCCGCCGCAAGTCAGCTGATGTGGACTGGTACGCTATGGTAGGTTGAAAGTCAATACTATAAGCAGAAATAATTATTTTGCGTGCTCGCACGTTACACCACTGTAAGACACCACGTCAACCACCCCTGAAGAAATGACTGTAATTTATTTCGTATCTACTCCTTTGTCATCAAACAAGCATTAAAAATAAAGTGAAATGTGGTTATCTACAAAGCTGATGGAGAAAAAAAAATGTTTTTAGTTTCTGTTGTGAACAAGTCACAATATCGTGATACACACTCAGAAGACACCATCGGTAACGTGCGAGACACTGATTATCTTTGAAGCTGTTAATAGCAAGCAACACACAATAAATTATAAATACCATTTGTATGTAAGAACTGGCCTCCTTCTTTCTCATGAAACCGGTTTTTATTCAGTCATGAACGATTGCAAGGAAATATCTGCGATCAGCTAACCTTCCCAAAGCCATGTCACAAATGGCGCCATGAAAATGTCGCGATTTTTACCCAAAAAGGCTCACAGCACAAGAAATAATGATGCATTTACCCATTGTGGCATTTCCTTTATTTCTCCAAACACATTACATCAGAAATATAGCGGTAGCTTAAAGCTTTCATGTTTTAGATTAATTTTTATTTCATCGGGAAAGTGGCACTCTCTTTGGTCCAGTTTTCAGGAGAATGACCCATATATATATACACATATATGGGTGGGGTGGGGGGTGGAGGGTGGGGAGAGATTATATACCTATCGCTACACTGTCGCCACCAGCATGACTTATGCATTAAGGTGGGCAGCGATGAGAGCCATTTTAATGTTTCATAATTGTGAAGGAGATTATATACCTATCGCTACACTGTCGCCACCAGAATGACTTATGCATTAAGGTGGGCAGCGATGAGAACCATTTTAATGTTTCATAATTGTGAAGGACAAAGCCACAAGACAGTGTCCATAGACACAACTTTAGAAGAGAAAGGAGAAGAGCCGAAGCGGATTCGAACGGAGGCCTTACCGCTAGGCCAAACTGGTTCACCAACAACTGAGCAACATGAAATTAACTCCCCCCCCCCCACCCCAATACACACACACACACACACACACACACACACACACACACACACACACACACACACACACACACACACACATACACACACACTTTTATCAATGGAATTTGTCTTAAAACCTTGGTGGACCTTTGTTTAGTTCCTCCTCGTTATTTGAGCTTTCTCGAACCTTGTTAGGTGCGTGGCGTTTCAGTCTTTTTCGTTCTGTTTACTCTAGCTTTCACTACAGTCTAGACCTCAACAGGGAGCCTGCCTTTTATTGGGCGTTTTCTTTTCCCAGTTTATCCTTGTTTGTTTCATTATATGTAAAAATGAAAATGTTTTGTTCGTTCCAGTTCAATAGACTAGCGGTTTCGTGGCCTCCCTTGGTTTGGGTTTGGAGCTGGTCTAGTTACCGGTTCTTGCCATTCACTGTTTTTTGTTTTTGTTTTTCTCTCTCTCTCTTGGCTTGCCTTTTTGTTTCTCGTGTTATATCGTTCATTTACGATGTACGAGTGAGGGGGGTAGTCTCGATGTTTAACGAGACCTCTCATTCTTTCTTTGTGTGGGATAGTTTTTTGAGCGTCTGTTGCCCTGCCGTGTTGTCACTGCTAAGTGGGTTGTATCGTGTACACGGATTACGTGTATCTAGCCTTTGTCCCGTTGCTCGCTGACAGTACTTGCCTCCTCTTTCTTTTCAGAAAATGTTTTTTTTCTCTCTCTTTTCCTTTTCACCATGCGTTCTTTTCTTTTTTTTTTATTCTTTTTTTTAAATCTTTGGCCATTTCGTACCCGCTTGTTAGCTTGCCTGATTAGGGCAGCCATTTTATATTTCTCTTGTCGTCTGCATTTGTTTACATCCCGATGCTCATGATTAGCGTTTTGCTTAATCAGTCTGCAGCCATTGTTTTTCTAGATGGAAGCCGGGTTAGTGAGAGGTTAGTTTAGAGTTAGTTATGGTTAGTTTGACTTTCCATCTGTTTGTCGTTGGCACAGTTATTTTTGCTCAGTGCTCTTAAGACTGTAGTCGTCCACTCCTTTGCTGCAAACAGTAGTCTATTAGACTGTTGTGATTTGGTGGTGCTTTTGTGTTGTTGTTTTTTCAACCGTTTGGGGTTTTGAGGTGGTTTCAGCTTTTTTGTTTATTTCATTTAGTGTCAGCTGTTTGCTTGCCCGATTAAGGCAGCCATTTTTCGTTTGCCACCAGCATTTGTGGCCGTTTGGTCTTTCCTTCTTTGCCACAGGCATTTGTAGTCTGTTCTTTCCTTCTTTGCCACAGACATTTGTGTAAAGTCTCTTTCTTTTACGGCCTTTTCTGCTGTAGGCTTTCGTGTTAGTTTTTTGTCTTTGCTTTGTTAGCGTTTGTTTCAAGGTATCAGTGTATCTCTCAGTTTTTGGCATCATGCTGTGCGCTTGCTGCTCGTCAGCTTCATCCTTGGAGATTTGAACTGGAATTGTTTCCAAGTCGGTTACCCTGTAGACAGCCCTACAAATTCCGCTTTGAAGCAAACCCCATTTGGTATTCCGCCATAAAGTTTACGAAACCGCACTCAGCGAAGTGCTCGCTACACAAATGGGCGTGACTGAGGCGCAGCATCAAAGTCAGCTCGTTTGAATCGTACAAATTTGACCCATTTTAGCCTCACAGCAGGTCGATTCCACAGGAACTCGTGCGTAATTATGCTTTGGGTTGCTTGTGAGTAGTTACAGTTTGCTGCAATACAGTAGGCCGGCATGGTAAGAGCTTTTCGTCGACCACACGCATACACATTCAATGAACAATCTAAGATGGCAACCGCACTGACTCCCCAGACTGACGTCACTTCCGAGAAAGTCACGTGACTGATGGAGAACCCGAGACAGCAGTCTCGGCCAGCCTACAGAAAATAAAATCGATTAAAAACCAACATAAACATTTTATTTCATTTTTTAAATTTCATTAAATCTGAGACTAGTGACTCATTTGTCAATCATTTCGATGGTCATTTTGCATACTTAAAAACTTTTCCTTTAAAAATGAAGGTTGGAAATAGTTCAGCCTTCCAGGAGGAAAGCCTAGGCAACATGTCGGCGGCCATCTCAACCTAATGTAACCGGTCAAAAGATTAATGTTTTTATTGTTTTCTAGTTTGTTCGATTCCATGTCAGTTGTATGTATTCCTCCCCCTTTTCCGGATGTTCGGCTTTCGTCGCCCCGGCAGATGCGCTCTCAATTAGGTGTTACGTGGCGCTGACACTGAGCCCTCTAACAGGATAGTCTTTGTGATGCGATTCCAAAGTTGTTTATGATCTAGCGTATTTCTTACGCTTTTGCCTAGTGGCTGGCATAGTAATATTAGTATTTTATTATTAAATTCAATGTCAGGTATATTTAGTAAACATTTAATGTTTTTATTTAGTTCTCTCTCTCTCTCTCTCTCTCTCTCTCTCTCTCTCTCTCTCTCTCTCTCTCCCTCTCTCTCTCTCTCCCTCTCTCTCTCTCTCACACACACACACACACACACACACACACACACACACACACACACACACACACACACACACACACTATAATTATATATATAAACGTTGTGATTTTTTCTTGAGGGCACTATTTTTAGTAGCAAGCATTAATCTGTGTGATGCGTGTCGATCCCACAGCACGGGCGCAGAAATCAGTCTCTTTTTCAACGCCAGTCAAGCAAGGCAGTTCAGTTTTAATATTAGCTTGGCTGTGCTAAAGCATTTTTTCTACAATGTCCTCATTCATGCAGCAGCCGCAACTGATGACCGCATGTTCTGAGATGCCAGAGATTTTAGTCCTGAGGTTGGTCTACGTATAAATAAAGAGGAGGAACTGAGGTGTTCCGTGTCTACTTTCCCCCACATCCCCACTGTTAGATAACACTATTCGAACGGGAGTTGATAGAAAAAAGTTGCGGTACTCATTTGGTAGCTGATTCTTCAGTCTTGAATGTGCAGCCAATTTAATTTGTTGTTGTATGTAGGCAGTGGTTGTGTGTACAGTTTAGTGACGGACCATTCCCCGGCCCCTGCCGCGCCTTGCTAGACTGCTGGGCAAAGCTCGATATTCGTCAGAGTGCATAAGCTCGTACAAGGGTTTGTCAGGGGTGTACCAAAGGGCCCTAAGGTCCAGCGATTGTGCCTTTTAATGCTGGATCTTAGAAAAATCATTAAAGAACGTATGGTCAACGTTCTTGACAGCATACGATTTAGAGTGTTGCCTCGCAGAAGCAAAGGCCAGAACACTTATCTGTCACGCAGCTTCCTCTCGACAGCTGCATGTCGCCTGTCAGGCTGGTCCATCCAGGTATGATCTACTAGCTACTTCTGCAGTAGTGTGAGGTCAGTTTGTACAGAAAGTGAAGGAGGCAATTTTAAATAATACGTTTTTGTTTTGGTAACAGCAATCATTTGAATATAAAATGATTGTTGTCACTGGAATGGGGCTGTTGTTTGCAACAGTTACAAGACAGACAGAAATGCAACATGCAAAGTTGTTCCCTTGGCCCTGGTGCCACAAATAACGTGACCTTCTGCAGCTAAATGGAACAATGCAGTCATAGCAGGCAAGCTTTGTTTTAAAGTAGCTCGCATTGGTACATAGTCTGGGGCTAGCAGCACTACCTGAAGGTCCATAGTGATGACAACAGTGTCTCTGTTGCCTTTTACAGCTCTTTTGTCACGTGACTGTTCATTCTGATCCTCTTTCTCTTCACATCAGCTGCATGCCTTTTACTTGAGATGTGACTATAAGAGTGGGAAGAAGAGTACGTGTCACACTGACCCTTTGTTGGTTACATATATCGCAACGTTGGGCTCTTTGGGAATAATATTAAGACATTCTGGGAGCCCATTCGAGTCACGGTAACACTGAACTGAGTTTTAGGTTTTTGACACAATGTCTCATACGAAGTTTCTTCCCTATTCATAATGGTCATTCGCAGACTAGCAATACGAGTACACGGCACCGAAAAATGGGCAAAAATTAGAGGGAAACAACAGCAGTAAAACCTCGATTTCCGTCAAAGTGCTAGTTACGAGTTTTTCCACTAACACCATCGATATATCCCGTCAAGGCTACCATTTTGTTGACCATATTTATGCCGGAGGTAGAGTCTATTACAGTGTGTGTGTGTGTGTGTGTGTGTGTGTGTGTGTGTGTGTGTGTGTGTGTGTGTGTGTGTGTGTGTGTGCGCGCGCGTATGTGGCAGGGTAAGGGGGGGAAGAATCAACGCTTAGTGCTCGCATTACAGTACTGACGCATTATCTTAGGTTCAAGTAACACGGAGAAAACGTGACTAGAGTAAAAACAAAACAAAAACACACACCCAAAGCTGTCGCAATGAGCCTATCATCAGCAGTTCAATTTGACTATCAAGCAGGCGATGCGCTGGCGGGATGGAAAAGAAGTTGTTGGGCACGTTTTTGTCACCACGGCACGTTGCAGCGATGCTTGCACATTTTGTCACCATTGAGAAGGTAACAAATCGTGCAGCCAGTGTACGTTTTAACTTGGATATCAGCACATGAGATATATATATGTATATATATATATAGTGTGTGTGTGTGTGTGTGTGTGTGTGTGTGTAAGCGAGCGAGCGAGAGAGAGAGAGAGAGAGAGAGAGAGAGAGAGAGAGAGAGAGAGAGAGAGAGAGAGAGAGAGAGATGAATAGTATAAAAACAAAAAAGAACAACGAAACAATGTACAGTGTGCAAGTCTCTGAACTTAGAAGCTGTATTGTCATAATACATTTCTCCGCAGAATGCTCAGTTCTGAAATCTTGATGAATCCTTTGAGTAACAAACAAATGGTGCTGCTTTGATTTTTTTTTTTTTTGCCAGGCGGCTATGTGAATGATGTGTTACAATCAAAGTGCTCCTGATCATGTGGGGCTTAAAGCCCCCAGATGTCGGATTGACATACTGGGGACAATCAAAGTGCCGCTACCGTTTTTATGTTAAATAGCAAACATTTGAAACAAAGACGACAGCCAACGTTTTGCGTTTCCACTTTAAATTAGCCAACTGCAATTTTGGAGCCGACTGTCTGTTTAATCTTGACGCCAGTGTGCGGCCGATACAGTGGAGTAACCTCCTATAATTAAGAAAAATATCGGCAGGTTTTATTGTTGGTGGAAGGATCAAAACTCGTCAAGGTCAGGAGTGACGGGTTGCAAAACAAGTTCGACCACAATGTCTGCATGCCCCGAGAGTAGCTGCAAAAACACTAATTGATAATAATACCGGAAACATGTTAGGCCGTACATATAATGCTATAAACTTTACTGTTCAGTGGAACATTCTGAAACATGAATCATCAGCGCTCCGATAGAAATTTTAAGTGAAGGTCAAATTGACCCCCTGTCAAAAAAATCTAGGGGTCAAACAGCCTAATCT